>VXBT01010989.1:67850-160340 GCA_013400235.1 Oriolus oriolus
CCCCCCCCCCCAAAAAAAAAAAAAAGATGCTATTTATTAGTGCGTAAAAAAATAGGTTTGGAATCCCTGTTTGGATCTCTGCATGTATTGACTCTGTGTCGGCCCGGCGGGACGCTGCCGGCGTGTCCTCGCTGTCCCTTGGGCTGTGCCCGTGTCCCAGGGGTGGCCCCGGAGCACTGGGGGGCTCAGAAGATGTCGGGGCACACGCTCCAGTCCTGCTTGTCCTTGGCCTCCCAGTAGCCGCCCTTGTAGACGCAGATCAGCTCCCCGGTGACGGCGTCCACCTTGCGCTCGAACCACAGCGGGATGTACCCCTCGTAGTCCTTCCCTGGCCGGGCAGAACGGGGGTCAGGGGGGCTTCTCCACCCGCAATCCCACAGCTCCCACGGCTCCCCAAGAGCCAGGGCTGTCTGTTGGTGTTCCCAGGGCTCGGGGACTGATTTGAGCCCAGCCCTGCTGTGGTCACGAGGGCCAGGGGAGGACTGGTGTCCAGGGGGGCAAAGTGACTGGTGGGACATGATGGCCAGGGACACGATGACCAGCAAGGCAAAGCGGCCAACAGCCCTCCCTGCCAGAGCCCACAGCCCCAAAAACCCAAGCAGCCCCCACAAGTGCCCCAAACCCACCCACAAGGGTCCCCCAGAGCCGGCCTCCCCTTGCAGGGTCTGTCCTCCACGCCCATCCCGCAGCGCAGTCCCTGCATCCCAAACCATCCCGAACTATCCCAAACCATCCCGAACCATCCCGAAGCACCTCACCTTCCTCCAGGGCCTCCACGGCCTCGGCCTCCCTGCGCCGGCGCACGGCTCTCTGCTTCTCCTCCAGCCTCTGCNGGCCAGGGACACGATGACCAGCAAGGCAAAGCGGCCAACAGCCCTCCCTGCCAGAGCCCACAGCCCCAAAAACCCAAGCAGCCCCCACAAGTGCCCCAAACCCACCCACAAGGGTCCCCCAGAGCCGGCCTCCCCTTGCAGGGTCTGTCCTCCACGCCCATCCCGCAGCGCAGTCCCTGCATCCCAAACCATCCCGAACTATCCCAAACCATCCCGAACCATCCCGAAGCACCTCACCTTCCTCCAGGGCCTCCACGGCCTCGGCCTCCCTGCGCCGGCGCACGGCTCTCTGCTTCTCCTCCAGCCTCTGCTTCTCCACGTTGGCCTCGTCCCAGCGGCCGCTCTCCATGAGCCGCTGGTCGGGGCGCAGCCGGCTGTCCGTGGGCGCCACGCGCTCCTCGGGCTCGTTCAGCGTCAGCGCCAGCTCCGAGAAGAAATACATGTTCTCGGCGTTTTCCCTGAATCCAGAGAGCCTGCTCAGGATGGGGGCTGGGGGATACCTCAGGCACGGCCCCCCAGCCCCACTGATCCACTCCTGCTGTGCCAGCCCTGGGGTGGCAGCAGGAGCAGGGCAGGGCCTGTCCCCTGTGCTGGCACTGCTGGGGCACCTCCAGTGCTGGGGCAGCTCTGGGACCCTCCTGACAAGAGAGACCTGGAGGGGCTGGAGCGTGTCCAGGGCAGGGAACGGAGCTGGGAAGGGGCTGGAGCCCCAGGAGAGGCTGAGGGAGCTGGGAAAGGGGCTCAGCCTGGAGCAAAGGAGGCTCAGGGGGGACCTTGTGGCTCTGCACAACTCCCTGACAGGAGGGGGTAGCTGGGGGGGTCGGGCTCTGCTCGCAGGGAACAGGGACAGGAGGAGAGGGAACGGCCTCAAGTTGCACCACAGCAGTTTTAGATTGGGTATTAGGGAAAATTCCTTCCTGGAAAGGGTGGGGAGGCATTGGAACAGGCTGCCCAGGGCGGTGGTGGAGTCTCCATCCCAACAGAATATCCCCAAAGCAGGGACTGATTCGGTGCTCCCAGGGCTCAGAGACTGATTTGAGCCCAGCCTTGCTGTGGTCACAAGGGCCAGGGGAGGACTGGTCTCCAGGGGGACAAAGTGACTGGTGGGACATGATGGCCAGGGACACGATGACCAGCAAGGCAAAGCGGCCAACAGCCCTCCCTGCCAGAGCCCACAGCCCCAAAAACCCAACCAGCCCCCACAAGTGCCCCAAACCCACCCTCAGGAGTCCCCAGAGCCACCCTCCCCTTGCAGGGACCTGCTCTCCCACCTCAGAAAAAGCCACTCAGCCCCACAAGTTCCCCATGTCCTGAGGCCTTGCCACATGAGCCCCCCCATCCTGCAGGGCTCTGGGAAATCCCATCCCCATCCCAATCCCCCTTGCAACCCAGCTGTTCCAGCCCTCCCCAGGGGACTCACGGCAGCGGGTACTTCCTCCACAGGACCTTTGGGGACAGGGTCTGGTAGACAGTTTTCTGCTTGCCCTCGGTGCTGGTGCTGCCGTGGCTGCTGTGGACGATCTTGGAGCACTCCATCTTCTCATCCCACGTGCCGGACATGACGTAGTGGGCTTTGCCGTCGGCGTCGCTCACCACCCCCGTCACCTGGCAGGGGGACACGGCTCTGGTGGCGTTTGGGAACGCCCAGAGGGACAGCACCCTGTCCAGGTGCCCAGCTGGAGCAGCTGGATGTGGTGCTGTATCTCCTGGGACACCCCTGACCTTGAAGGGGGGTGTCCAACCCACCAAACCCCTCCCAGGTCTCAGAGCTGCAGCTCCAGCACATCAGAGCCGAACCACGGGACATGGAGGTGCCACCCAGCCCTCCCTGGTGACCCACGCTGGAGGTGCCTGAGCAGTCCCTCAGCCCCATGCTGGGGCTCATCCCAGCAGTACTGGGAGCCTGGAAGAGCCAGGTCTGAGCCCCGAAGGAGCAGGGTCATTGCTGGATACTCACCTTGCGGGGCACATCCCTGGAGAAGTAGCTGTAGGGGGTAAATTTCAGCTGGCATTTATCTTTGGACTTATGGTTAACAATCTCTATTTCACCAGACTGGATAAAAGAACCACAGCAGGGAGAGACAGAGGAGGCGTTAGTTGGAGTGCAGGTACAAACCACCACCAGGCACAGCAGCACCAGTGGCTGTGCCCCACACCAGCCACCCCCACCACCTGCTGGCCTCGGGAAGAGCCACGAGGAGCTCCTGAGAGCCGTTCCCATCCCTGCTAGGGAAGCACAGCTCCCATCGTGGCAGCAGCGCGTGCCCTAGGAGGGCAGTGCTCCTGCAGCCCCCCAGAGCCAGGCAGGACCTGTCCCCACACCCACCTGGTCGATCCAGAGCTTGCCCACGATGATGTTGTGCACAGTGGAGGTGACTTTCCTCCACACATAGTGATTCCCGCTGGAGTGGAACTCCAGGTGGATGGCGCCTGTGGGGAGAGGAATGCTCTGAGCTCAGCAGGGACAGATGTCCCCCAGAGCCCACCACCACCCCACACTGTGCTCACCCTCAGGGCCAGCCCTCTCCCTGCATCCCCCATCCAGGTCTGGCTCTGGATTCATCCCTCCCTTAGTCTGCTCTGGGGCAGGAGGTACAGTTCCTGCCAGGCCCTCTGCTCTCTGCCGAAAGTACTCATTTTAAAAGCAGGTCAGCAATGTGCTGCCTGGTTGATTCAGGCACTCTGGGAATGCTGCCCAGCCCAGGGACAGGCAGAAGGAAAATAAAATGCTGGAAGGAGGCAGCGTTTCTCCTTCCATGATGGTTAAAGTTAACTTGGCTGCCTGGGAGAGGCTTAAAACAGGCAGCAAGTTAACTTTAAACATCATGGAAGGAGAAATCAATTCCTGGGCAAGCAGGATATTTCCAAAGCAAAGGAGCCTCCCTCTGCAGCTGGCATCACTTCCACTTCCAGGGCAGACGTGTTATTGCTGGATCACTGGATCAGGAGCACAAACCTGGGCTCCTTAAATTGCTTGGGGTGGAATTCACAGAGCCCCAGGTGAGCCCAAGGAACTCCCAGAGCCCCAGGTGAGCCCAGGGCATTCTCTGAGCTCCAGGTGACTCCAAGGAATTCCTAAAGCCCGAGGACCCAGTTTCTTTAACTCTTGGGTTTTGCATGATATCACTCCTGGATAATCCCAGAATCCATCACCTACCCAGTGGCATGATGGAGAGGTATTTGCCCCTGAACTTGCTGGAGATGGTGATGTCCTGCCACAACGTCCACCCTCGCCTGGAGTACACGTGGTGGGCGGCTGCCGGGGGGTGGTGGCTCACCTGGGGACAGGAGACACAGCCCGTGAGGACACGGCCACCGCAGAGCCCGGCTGAGTGCTCGGAGAGCCGACAGCTCCACACCAACTCAGCACTATGGATGCTCCAGGCCCTGGACACATCAGCTTTGGCACTAAGGATGCTCCAGGCCCTGGACACCACATCAGCTTTGGCACTAAGGATGCTCCTGGACACCACAACCTCAGAGGGACCCAACATGAGGTGCCCTGGCAGCAAAGGGAGAGACACCAGGATCCTGCCAGGATTTGCTAAGGCTCATTCCAAAGCTCAATCCATAAAATCTTCGCTTGAGCAACCATCACTGCGAGATCCTGCTGTTCTGCGATCCCAGGGCACGGCCCTGCTTTCCTGGGATCCTGGCTGAGAAACATGGATGTGCTGGCACCCCAATAATCCCAGGGGAACAGCACCTGGGAAATCCCAGAGGACACAGGCCCACAAGTTGTCCAAAACACACAGCAAGACTTTGGCTTTTCCCTCACACCCACACACACCAGGCTGGAGAAGCGGCCACAGCATCCCAAATCCAGAGAGTGACTTGTTAAGAGAATGGTGCTCACACCGCCCTGCCCTGGAAAAGCTGCCCACAACAAAGGTGGGAGCAGGAATATCCCAGGCACAGGGATCTGCCCTCAGGCAGGCTCTCAGCTGGTGGCACAGCCTGGCACAGCCACCCCGCACCGGCACCCACCGACCGCGGGCCCCGCGGCGCTCCCGCAGCTCCGGGATGATTTCCCTGCTGTAATTACAGGCTGAGCGCCCCGAGCGCTGGATTACACACCCAGGCAGGGCCAGGGCCTCGCCATTAAATCCCAGGCACCAGCAGCAGGAAATCCTATTTGGATAACTGGATTTCAAGCACTGGATTATCACTGCTTGGCTGGGCGTGTTGGCGGGCGGAGCAGCACAGGCAGCATCCAAGGAAAATTCAGAGCAGTGGGAAAGGCATCTGGAATTGGTCAGGAACAGCAAATTTGGGTACAGATGGAGGAAAACTGGGACCAACCAGAGAAAGCAATTCCAGGCAGGTTATTTATTTGGGAGGGAACAGGGATGGAGGAAGCAGTGTGGTGAAGAGGGGGGTGAAAGAATGAGAACAGGGATGACAGAGTTTGGGAATGATGCAGTCAGGGGTGCCCAGCACTACTGGACAGGCAGGATTGGGAGATGTGGTCAGAGGTATCCAGGGGGGACAGGCAGCCCTGGGCTTGGCACCACAGCTGGGATGAGGCTGATAAACCCACCCAGGAGTTCCATCTGTACCCTAGCAGGGTGAGGGCGGCTGCTGGCTGAGGGATGGATCCTGGCAAGGACAAACCAGGCTAAACCAGGTGACAGACCAGGAACTGCTGCCAGGCAAGGGCAGGTGAAGGTGTGACACTGCTGAGGTGGGAACCTGAGCGCTGTGACAGCCGCAGTGCTGGGGTGGCTGAGGGATGAGGCCACCTCTGACCCTGCCCCTGGGAGTGGGGCAGGCAGGGGGGCTGCACCAGGGCTCAGGTTGTGGCTGGCAGTGCCCTACCTCACTCCAGCCACGGGCACTGGGATGGCTCCCAGGCCGGGATGGACCATCTGGGGACGTGCAGAGCTGGGTGACATCGGGCACACAGCTCTGGGGGGTGTGGAGGGACAGCAGAGCCAGGAATTCTGGGGATTATCTACTGCAGGACCTTCCTTGTGTCACTAGCACAGGGTCACACTGCCAGGAGATCCCACACAGCCTGGTCCCCATCACTGCCCGGAGAGGTGGGATGGGATGGGATGGGACGGGACGGGACGGGATGGGACGGGAGGTGCTGTCCTGCCTCAAGCCAGCACTCTGCAGGTGTCTGACAAGTTTGGGCACCCACTGCCAGGGAGGGCTTTGCCCATACCTGGGTGTCCTGTGAGGAGCTGGCGGCAGAGCCTGGCACTGCTGCAGCAACAGCTCCAAACCTGGGGACGAAGGGCCAAGCCCATCAAGCCCAACCTGTTCCAAATCCCCACCTTGTCCCCAGCCCAGAGCACTGAGTGCCATATCCAGCCCTTCCTTGGACACCTCCAGGGGCGGGGACTCCACCACCTTGTCCTTATCCCACTGCTGGGAGAAGAGCCCGAGGAAGGCTCAGGGAGGTGCTGGCTGTCCTCCAGCAGGACAGGAGCACCGGGATGAAGCCAGGCAGCCCCAGGCCTCACCTGCTCGCAGAGGGATCGGAACCCCAGCTCCTCCAGGCGGTCGAGCTCGTAGGTCTCCCCCAGGAGGGGGTTGAATGGCTTTGCAGTGCGGTGCACAGTGGTGGAGTAGGAGGACACGGAGAAGGCGGCCACAAAGCACATCTGCTCCGTGGAGCTCTCGCACTTCACCGCCTTGTCCAGCAGCTCGTGGTACTCCAGGTCCTCCGTGAGCCGCTGCAGCATGGACAGGGGCTCGTTGAAGTTCACCTGGAGGGGAACGAGGCAGGGTTGAGTCAAGGTCTTAAAAGGCTAAAATTTTAAGAGTTAGAAGCAATTTGTACTGATTAGAATGCAAAGTAGAAAAACAAGAGATAATGATTATTAGATGCTTAAGCTAGAGCTAAGTGATGTATTATTTGCCATTATATTCTTGTTTTAAGTTTTGTTTATAGAGGGAAACAGAATAAATAAACTGTCATCAAAGCCAATTCAAACTAACAGAACCAAGAACAGCACCTGGGTTTTGTAATAATTAATCAAAAGCAGGAGATCCTAGCCTGCACCAGCAGGTGGTGAAGACCTGCCAACAGCAGGAAGGTAAAGAGGTCACTGTGAGGAAGACATTCCTGACCTCATCTTCCAGGACCACTCACCCAACTCGAGACCACCGACTCAATTCAAGAGAGAAACTGCGCATGCGTGAAGGACTAATGATCTCATTTTAACACAGAGCGGGGATTGGGAGGTGCTGGGGTTATACACATGTGGAGGATGTAAAATTTTGAGTAACAGAGAGTGAAGAACCTTGTACTTCGCTGGCATGTCTTTAGGAGGTTACTCCCATGCAGCCCACCAGTGCCTGAATAAACACACGACTTTCTAACTTTAATTAGTTAGAGGGTCTTTTGTCCGTGAATATCGTGATTTTAACGAATCAGGGTTAGGAAAGCAGCAGAGATCCCCAAGAGGCACCACCAAGCCCAAAGGGAAGGGAATACATGCTCTGCTCCCTGATCTGTGCGAGGCAGCACCAAGGGTTGGGGTGTGGGGCACCCCGATTGTCAATCAGGGATCACCCCAGGGTATCACCCTGACCCCACAGTGAGCCTCAGCAACGAGATCAGCCCCCTGCTGCCTCCCAGCCAGCACCCCACCGGCCATGGGACAGGCATGTGCTGCTCCCCAGCCTGCCCTCAGCACCCCCTGGGAAAGCCATCCCTGTGCCACACTGACCCAGCTGCCCAGAAAAGCTGGAAAAGCCCCATTTTGGGGTCTTCCTGCTCCTGGGACTCCAATCCCATGGCAGCACCCCTATTTTTCTCTCTGAAAATACTGAAATTAAAAAATAATTGAAAGCAAGACAGAGCCTCGAAAGGTCTTCTGCCTTTTTTGTCTCAGTTCGAAACAAAGAAATATATTTTAAGAGGAGCAGATGGCTGAAGGATGGGAGAACCACTTCTGTAAGCCAAGTTAAATATTTCATAGTAGAAAAAACAAACTCCAGATTCCAGGATTTAGCTTTTTTTAGATTCTCCACTCAAGGATTTAGCCTGTAAGTGGCAGGGATCTTAGAGCATCACAGAAAGAGAGAGCTGGGGAGAAAGAGCAGCATCAGATCCACATAAAGAGCAAATCACTTGGGATAATTCTCGGGAGAGATGCAGAGAACAAAACCAGCAGCTGCATCCTCAGCACTGCTCAGGCAGCGGGAAGCAAAACCCTTCCATGGGGGAAGAAGATGAATCCACCCAAATTCCAAATTCCTGCAACTGTTTTCCTCCTTTTCAGTGCTGCAGGTTTGTTCATTCAGAGGGAAAATCAAGGAGCTCTTTGCACGAGAGGTTTGTCAGTGCATCCCATCCCCAGGAAGGGGATGGATCTCAGAAGATCTCAGAGAATCTCAGAAATGCTCTTAATTCATCAGGAATCTCCCCCAAAGAACTTGCACGTGCAGCTGCACTTGTGGGGTGGATCCTGGTGCATCTCAGGCAGGACCTCCCTTCTCATTCCATAGGGACTGTGGGATCCTTCAGGATTTCACAGAATCCCAGAATGGTTTGGGTGGGAAGGGACCTTAAAGCCCATCCAGTGCCACCCCTGCCCTGGGCAGGGACACCTCCCACTGTCCCAGGCTGCTCCAAGCCCCGTCCAGCCTGGCCTTGGGCACTGCCAGGGATCCAGGGGCAGCCACAGCTGCTCTGGGCACCCTGTGCCAGGGCCTGCCCACCCTCCCAGGGAACAATTTTTCTTATATTTAATCTAAACCTCCTGTCTTCCACACTGCCCTCAGGTTTGGACTCCAACAGCTCCCAGGATGATTTGATTGATAGAATAAGTATAAATTTCCTCTCTCAGGCACCAGCAGCTGCTGGGATTTCACATCCTGAGCTTATTCCTGTGCCCATCACGCCCTGATCTGCTGCTGCTGCAGAAATGAACGGTGCTGGGTTGTGCATCTCAGCTGGAAATAGCACAAGGAAGAGACAGCTCCTCACTCTCAGCCACAGCTCTGAGCTCTCACTCAGGCTCTGTCTGAGGAGACAAAACACAACCAATTCAGCATCTCAGCCTCTGGAATGGGCTCCTCCCCCTTTATTCAGCAAAGGATGGACCAAGAACATGGCTCTGTGCAGCCCAAGGGAGGGGCTGTTCCACACAGACCCCCCAGCAAACCCTCTCTGGGCGTCACAGGGAGCCTCTGCCCCCAGGGCTGAACCAGCAGCACCCTAAATCCACCCCCAGCACCTCCTTCATCAAAAAGCTGCTCTCTGTAAGGAAAATGAGGCTCTCTGAGCCCCTGGGGTGGAACCCAGCCCTGGTTGGTGCAGGTAGGGCTGAGCCCCGAGTGTCCTGTCCTGGATCACACTGGGGAAAACAGCAGCAGCAACAAGGTCCCTGCTTCATGAATCCTCAGGGACTCAGTGTCCTGGTTCCCTCCATGCCTCTGCAACAGCTGGATTTGCAGAGGACACTCAGGCAATGGCCCCTCTGCTCCAGCTCACCCTGGAGCAAGGATGTGCTGGAGCCAGTCCAGAGGAGGCCACAGAGATGCTCCAAGGGCTGGAGCCCCTCTGCTCTGGAGCCAGGCTGGGAGAGCTGGGGTTGCTCACCTGGAGAGGAGAAGGCTCCAGGGAGACCTCAGAGCCCCTTGCAGGGCCTAAAGGGGCTCCAGCAGAGCTGGAGAGGGACTGGGGACAAGGGATGGAGGGACAGGACACAGGGAATGGCTTCCCACTGGCAGAGGGCAGGGCTGGATGGGATATTGGGAAGGAATTGCTCCCTGGGAGGGTGGGCAGGCCCTGGCACAGGGTGCCCAGAGCAGCTGTGGCTGCCCCTGGATCCCTGGCAGTGCCCAAGGCCAGGCTGGATGGGGCTTGGAGCAGCCTGGGACAGTGGGAGGTGTCCCTGCCCATGGCAGGGGTGGCACTGGATGGGCTTTAGGGTCCCTTCCCACCCAACCCATTCCACAATTCAATGATAAGCACGCACGGGTTTCAGAGGGCTCTGCCAGCACAGAATCCAGTCCCTGCTGACCATCTCCTGTCCCTGTTCGGGGCTGCTGTGCCACCCCAGCAGCAGCAGGACCACCCAGAGCTGCACCCCAAACCCTGTGCACAGCCAAGAGCTGCCCAAACACAGCCCCTGTGCCAGCCCTGGCTGCCAGGCACGCTCGGACTCACGGGCATGGGGATCTTGGAGAGCTCTTTGCCGATGCAGTTCTTCATGATGCTCCAGAGGTTAAGGCTGTAGTTGGGTTTGTCGGGAATGCGGCTCCGTCTCCTTTTCCTCGGCAGGAGATCTTTGCCCGTGGACTCATTGTAGCTGCTTTGATTGGAGCTCTCAAAGACCTGTGCCAGCAACAGAAGGACCTCAGGTTTAAGCTGGACCCAACCAGACCCAGCAGCTCCCAGGAACAGCAACCACAGCTCAGGAAACACCTGAGGAGCACCGCTGGAAGCCCGTTCTCCAGGGAAATATGGGTACAGCTGTCCCCCAGCACCTTCCTGCTTCCCTCAGGAGAACGTTTAGGATGCTGACGACTGCTGACATCTGTCCCCCACCCGTGACTCACGGAGGAACCACCACAGAGCACCTGGACCCAGCTGAAGGGTCCCTTCACAACATCCCCTCTCTCCTGGTTCCACCCACCCAGGACCATCCCTCCCGCTCTGCCCGGCCAACTCACGCTGTCCTCCAGGTTCCAGTCCTCGGGGTGGCCCTCGCTGGCCCCGCTCAGGTTGCTGCCCGAGCGCCTGCGGGAAGGAAACAGCGGCTGCTGAGCACAGGGAAGGGCAGAGCAGGGACAGAACAGCCAGGGCTGGTGCAGCACCACCAGAGCATCTCCCTGCACCACCCCAGGAGGCTGTCGGGAAGGGAAAGGGGTGACAGAGGCTGTGAGCAGGTGCTGGGAGGGGATTCTAAGGACAGGATGCTCAGGAAGGGATTCTCAGTCCCAGCCCTGGGGGCACAGAGACTCTGCTTTTGTCACTAAGCCTACTGATGTGACCATGGGTCAGACCACAGGTTCCTCCAGCCCAGATGCCCACGGAGGAGTAGGAGCAGGTGACAGCAGACAAAGGGCAGGGTTCAACAGGATATTGGGCAGGAATTATTCCCTGGGAGGGTGGGGAGGCCCTGGCACAGGGTGCCCAGAGCAGCTGGGGCTGCCCCTGGATCCCTGGCAGTGTCCAAGGCCAGGCTGGATGGGGCTTGGAGCAGCCTGGGACAGTGGAAGGTGTCCCTGCCCATGGCAGGGGCGGAATGAGAGGAGCTTTAAGGCCCCTTCCAGCCCAACCCATTCCCTGATTCTGTGAAGGCAAGGTGCTCCCTGCCTCTGCCCAACACCCCGAGGGATTTTCCCTCCAAGCCCCTGCTCCCATCAGCTGAGGGGCAGAGGACTCGGCTCCCCCACAGCACAGGCTGACACCTGCCCTTCCTCACCTGCTTCACTCCAACTGGGGCCATCCTCAGCCTTGCTCCAGGAACGCAGGAGCAGCCGGACACAGGATGGACCCCTGGACAGAGGCTGGGAAAGTTTTGGGGGGACATGCCTGCAGAGTGACCCCGTGGGAGGGGCTCCTGCAGGAAAACCGGCTCTTCCCAGCCCTTCCCGCATTCCCAGGCAGGCCGGGGGTGGTACCTGTGGTGCTTGGGGTCCGCGGTTACAGTGATAAAAGCTGGTGCATCCTCCATGGCATCGAAGTACTCCGTCTCCTCATCTTCATCACTGGCCTCTCCTTTGGCAGACTGCACACTCCCTGCTGGCACAGGGACACCCCGTGCTGCTGGTCCCCTCCAGAGCCACCGTGCACATCTGTCCCCAGAGCCCCCGCTGCGTCCCCTTCACAGCCTGACCCCTCCTCTCCACCCACCCCACGCCCCAAGGACGTGGTACCCGATTTCCAGCTCCTAAAAGCCAGGACGTGCCCTGCTCCCCCACCCAGGCACACAAGGCGACCCTGCCATGCTCGGGAGCACCCCCAAAAATGTCCCCAGGCTGCCTGAGGGTGACACGGGCGCATCACTCGCGCACCCCACCCGCGTCTGATGTGGCTCCGCTCCAGCACCGCCCGCCCCGTCCGCCGGGAAATCCGGTCGGGATTAAAGCAGGAAAAGCAAAGCCACGTGTTCCAGGTGATGCCCTTCCCAGCCCCGTGTTTACAAACATTGCTCCGCGGCGAGGGGCGGGGGGAGGGATCGATGGCTGCGGAACTGGCGCTGACCGAGGAGTCCCGCGGCAGCTTCCCTGCTCCCGCCTCCTCCCGGACAATCCCATTCCCATCCTCACTCCCACACTCTCCACTTTGTGTGGAGATTTGTGCCTGTCCCCGCAGCGATTTCCACCCTGCCCTCCCCAGCTGCACCTCAGACTTGTTTAGGCTGGAAAAGCCCTCTGAGAACATCAAGTCCATTCCCCCAGCACTGCCCAGGCCACCACTGACCCCTGTCCCCAAGCGCCACATCCACACGGCTGTTAAATCCCTCCAGGGATGGGGACAGGGCTGGACAACCCTTTCCATGAAGAAATATTCCCCAATATTCAAACTAAACCTCCCTTGAAGACACAGAGGAACGAGGGCAGTGCCTGGCACCATCACCCCGCCTCCAGCAGCCACTGCTCTCTCCCTCGGGTCTGTATTTCCTTTAAAATAAGAGCCGGCACTATTAGCAGTTTTTGTGGCTGTAACTAATGCTTCCCTGGGGGAAGGACATTTGGCAGGAATCTGCAAAGCTGTTGGATCTCATGGCAAACGAGCCCTGGCTGTTCCACTGCCACCCCACGCAGCCATCTCAGCAGTGCCAGGGGACCCTGAGCCTTTTCCCAGTGCCGTGGCTGCCCTCCAGCACCCGGAGATGTGCCCACCAGTACGGGTTAAAGCTCCCAAAATAGCCTGGAATAGCAGGAGCGAGCTGGGGACACAGCCCTCTCTCGCATCTGTATCTTGGGGACATCCAAGTCCCTCAGCAAGGACAATTAGGAATAATTATGGTGTAATGGGATCCATTTAAAAAAATACCAGGGGGATACAGGGCATTGCCTTGGGCATCCTTTCCCAAGGCTGCAGCTCGCTGGGAGCAGCCAGGCAGAATGTCCTGATCCATCCCAGGAGTCCCTGAGCAGCTCTGTCCCATCCTGGGGGTCCCTGAGTGGAACGCCCTGGTCCATCCCAGGAGTCCCTGAGCAGCTCTGTCCCATCCTGGGGGTCCCTGAGTGGAACGCCCTGGTCCATCCCAGGAGTCCCTGAGCAGCTCTGTCCCATCCTGGGGGTCCCTGAGTGGAACGCCCTGGTCCATCCCAGGAGTCCCTGAGCAGCTCTGTCCCATGCTGGAGGTCCCTGAGTTGAATGCCCTGGTCCATCCTGGAAGTCCTTCAGCAGCTCCATCCCATCCTGGGGATCCCCAAGCAGCCCTGTCCCATCCCAAGGGATCCCAAGCAGCTTCATCCCGTCCTGGGGGTCCCTGAGTGGAACACCCTGATCCATCCTGGAGGTCCCTGAGCAGCCCTGGTCAGTCTTGGGTGTCCCCAAGTCACCCTGTCCCATCCTGGTCCCTGAGCAGATCTGTCCCACCGCAGGGATCCCTGAGCAGATCTGTCCCATCCTAGGGATCCCAGAACAGCCCTGTCCCATCCCAGGGATCCCAGAGCAGCCTTGTCCCATCCCTGGGATCCTCAAGCAGCCCTGTCCCACCCCAGGGATCCCGGAGCAGCCCTGTCCCACTGCAGGGATCCCTGAGCAGCCCTGTCCCAACTCAGGGATCCCTGAGCAGCCCTGTCCCACCCCAGAGATCCCAGAACAGCCCTGTCCCACCCCAGGGATCCCTGAGCAGCCCTGTCCCACCCCAGAGATCCCAGAACAGCCCTGTCCCACCGCAGGGATCCCCGAGCAGCCCTGTCCCACCGCAGGGATCCCCGAGCAGCCCTGTCCCAACTCAGGGATCCCTGAGCAGCCCTGTCCCACCCCAGGGATCCCAGAACAGCCCTGTCCCACCCCAGGGATCCCCGAGCAGCCCTGTCCCACCCCAGGGATCCCCGGCGCTCACCCTTGGCGGTGCTGGAGATGCTGGCGGTGCCCGAGGCCAGGCCGGGCGCCCCGCGGCAGGCGCGCTCCAAGCTGTTGTGCTGCTTGGCTAACTGCTCGATGGTCTCCTCCAGCCGGATCCGCTGCTCCCGCTCATGCTGCAGCAGCCGCTGCCATTTCCGGCTGTGGCTCTCGGCTAAGTCCAGGAAATCGCGGCAGGCCTGCGGCAGGAAGGGACGGCTCAGCTGGGAGGTGTCGTGGCACACGGCGACCCCGGGAATGGTTCCCCAACGCCCCCCTGCCGCTCCTCTCCCAGGAGTGTGGTTTTACTGACGCCCGGAGCTTTGCTCAGTGCCCACATCCAAGGTCCAGCTCCGGCCATCCAAAGCTGAGCCGCCCCCAAGGACGTGGCTGCAACACGGACAACTGTCCATGGCAGCCTGGCCTGCCAGAGCCTGCCCACAGCCTGGCCCTGTGCCCATCCCTGATCCCGCTGTGCTCCTCAGGAGCCCTCAGCCAAGCCCTGGCTCGAACAGCTCCACCATCCCCAAATCGAGCAAATAAGGAGAAGCTGGATGGGACAGTGGTCCCTGGGGTGACAGGCACAGACAGGAGAGGATCACACCATCATGGAATGGTTTGGGGTGGAAGGGACCTAAAGATCATCCAGTTTCAATCCTCTGCCATGGGCAGGGACACCTTCCACTGTCCCAGGCTGCTCCAAGCCCCGTCCAACCTGGCCTTGGACACTTCCAGGGATCCAGGGGCAGCCACAGCTGCTCTGGGCTACTCAAGCCAGGAGGCAGCGATCCCCACGCTCCAAGAAGGCAGAGAGGGAGGATGCCCGGCTCCTCCCCTGAGCTGCACAGGAGGACAAACACAGGGCCTGGCCTGGCCCCTGCAACACATCCACCATGGCCAGAACCCCACATTCCCTCTCCAGCGAGCCCAGGGGACCCCCAGCCGTGGGGACCCCGCAGGGCACAGGGAAGGAAGGCTCAGGGAATGCTCCATGTGAAGCCTTGCAGTACACACAGCATCCCCACCCTGTGCCACCCGGCAGGGGACAGCTGGGACACCACAATCCAGGCTGGCAGGAGAACCCCTTGGCACTAACCCCCACCCCAAAGCCCCCCAGGACTGGCATCACCCAGCCCCGGCTGTGCCGGACTCCCAGCAGATTTCTGGGAGCAGGACATCCACCCAAGGCCGGGACACCGGGACACCACCGGCTGTCCCACACTGCCTCATCCCAGACAATGGTCTCACGGAACATCCCGGCCCTCACAGCTCTATTTTTAGGCTGTTTTCCATCTTGGATGAAACCCTGAGTTCCCGTGGCCTCACTGCTTCCTTTGCCACCAGCCCCACGTGCAGTGGAGCACGGAGGCAGAGCTGCTCCTCCCACCCCAAAGCTCTGCAAGATGGGACACACTGAACTTCCTCTTATGTTTCAAAGTAGGAAAACTGAATTTTTATGGAAATTCTCCAGCAGCTGGCAACGTGAAGGGAAATTCACTGTGCTTCTGCAACTCCTTGTCATACCAAGGAAGTCCAATGGATAAATGCTGGCTGAAAAACCCAAACCTATTCAAAAGTACTAAAACCAGAGAGTTTTGGACGCCTGACAGACTTCCGACATTCCTAAGACTTGCTTATTTTCCATGTTTCCAGCTGTTTGGGTTCCACAGATGATTTATCCAGCTCTTGGCAGGTTACTCAGTATTTGGGCTGCAGGTGGCACCTGAGGATCAAGGTAACTCCTGGTCAAGCAGCAGATTCAGGGTTTCAGCTTCCATGACTTGCTCTGATTTTACCAGGATTTGCCCAAGAAAAGCTCGAATTAATCAGTTCTTCATCAAACCTTTCCTTTATATAGGAGCAGGATTTGAGACTCATCCAGGGAAAGAAGTTTTTCCTTCAAGGTTTTGCTTCACATACACCTGGGACGTGGAAGGAGCAGACTCTACGTGTGTCCCCTCCATCACCCCTTTGCTGCTTTTCCAGTTGAAGACAGGGAGAGCTCAGGGTCCTGTCCCCCCAGATTCCTGGCTGTGCTCCCATCCTACATGAGTTCAAAACTGGAATCAGTTTGGGCCCCTCCTGACAAGAGAGACCTGGAGGGGCTGGAGCGTGTCCAGGGCAGGGAACGGAGCTGGGAAGGGGCTGGAGCCCCAGGAGCGGCTGAGGGAGCTGGGAAAGGGGCTCAGCCTGGAGCAAAGGAGGCTCAGGGGGGACCTTGTGGCTCTGCACAACTCCCTGACAGGAGGGGGCAGCCAGGGGGGTCGGGCTCTGCTCCCAGGGAACAGGGACAGGAGGAGAGGGAACGGCCTCAGGCTGGGCCAGGGGAGGGGCAGGGTGGATATTGGGAACATTTCTGCATGGAAAGAAATGGTGGTCAGGTACTGGCACAGCGGCCCATCCCTTGAGGGGTGGATCCCCATCCCTGGAGGGATTTAATGTGGATGTGGCACTTGGGGACAGAGGTCAGTGGTGGCCTTGGCAGTGCTGGGCAATGGTTGGACTCGATGCTCTCAGAGGGCCTGACCAGACCCCACATTCTCAGGGCTGTGTTTTCACCTCCTCCTCTGGAAACAGCTCAGCTCCTCCCCAGCCCAAAATCCTTCTGGGAGCCACCCACAGCCCAAAGCCCACGAGGACCCTGCCCTGGCCCTTCCAGTGACATCACCTTGTGCCGGCCGCTGGCTCCGTGTGTCGTCCCACGGATGCACTGGGATAAGAGGATGAAACCAGGGCAAGTAATGGGATATGGCCATGACCTTCCCATCCCAGCCAAGCTCATTATCTGCTCCAAAGGCCCAGCTCCACAGGCAGCAGGCACAGGAATGCCCAGTTAGGCACTGAGGGTGGGAATTGCCGGCTGCTCCCAGCTCAGGGGCTGAGCGCTTTAAAACGAGATCACCTGTAATTATCCTACTGCAATTAACCACGGGCTGGAAGGTGGAACAGGGAATTAGGGGGAAAGGAGGTAATTACGGAGGAGCCACGGGGAGGCAGGGCTGGGAGCTGGGAGGAGAAATTGCTCCAGCAGCTGCTGGGAGTCAACATCCTAATAAAAAACAGCAGGTAACACCTCAGAATCTCCCATACAAAGCTTCACGGAGGATTCCATGCTGTATCCCAAAGGGAAATTTGCACCAACAGGCTTCATTTACAACCAGATTAAAAAATATCCAAGTGATGGAGAATGGCTGTCAGCATTGCAGAGCGTGGGGAGGGTTTGGGGAGATGAGCAGGATGGTCTTAACAAGGCCACAGATCCCACCATGGGCTGTGGAGCTTCCATGGAGCAGGTCAGGACAATGCAGGGTCTAGGCTGCATCTCACAGTGGTGTCCATGTGGATTTAGGAGCCGGCTGGGATACACACAGGGATTATTCCCTGGTTTTGAAAGGCTGTAGGGCCCCCCTCCGCAGCCTCTTCCTCTGTAGTTCAGACAATGGCTTGATCCAAACCCGGATCAAAGGATCCGGATCAACCCAAACAAGGATCCTGGTGGCTCCTTGGGAGAGAAGCGATGCCAGGGGTGCAGAGGGGAGAATATCCTGCAAGAGGGGTCTGCCAAGCTCAGCCCCCACTGCTGCGAGCAGCAAGCCAAGCAAATTAAAGTGATTTATTTGGGCTTACACCCCCTATAGCCAGACAGTGCCATTCCTCAGGGATGCTTGCTGGAGGTGAGAGCAGCACCAAACACGGATCAGGGGATATTTTTTCACTGTCTCTGTTGACCAAGCTCAATCTTGAGCCAAAACTCATCCCAGTGTGGAGCAGGGGCTGCAGGGCACTGGGGTGAGGAGCTCAGACATGAATATCCCAGCTCATCACTCATTCCCAGCATTAATCCCCTGCCTTGGTGCTCCCAAGGTACAAACAATCCCAGCCACTGAGCAGGAGCAACACCTCGAAATCCAGCTTACAAAATTCTCATGGAGAGGTGGCTAAATTTAGTTCCAGCTGAACTTGCTCGGGGACGTAAACAAGACTCGGCCACAAATCCACGCGAGGCTGGCACAGGGACACGGGACAGCGGGAAGAGGCTCCTTGAGGAATGCACCCAAAGGAGAGCACAGAGCCCAGGCTGAAGGCTGAAAGAGCAGGAAAAGTGATTCCCCAGTGAGCTGTAGGGCTGAGGTGTCGAGGCCATGAAGGTACAGCCTCAGGAGGCACCGCCCCCCTCAAAGCTCTCCCAGGATCCCCCCTCAGGAGAGCGGAGAAGAGGAACGGGCAGAGGATGCTGTGCCCATCCCCACGTGCATCTCACCCCATCAGGAGCCTGGGTTTATCCTTCACAGCATCCAAACTGCTGCCTCCCACTCACAGACGGGCAGCAGGTACAGCAGGTGACAGAACATGACCTGGATTTTGCCCCAGGGCCAGAGCTGGATCAAATCCCAAACTCAGCATCATCGCGGCACAGACGGGGCTGGAGAGCAGCAGCCAGGCTGACAGGGCACCAGTGAGCAAAGCAAGCTCCATCCATGTGCAGCCCCAGATGCCAGGGAGCCCCAGTGTTACCTGCGACCACACGGCAGGAGGGACAGAGGTGGTTTCTTGTCCTCTCCGTGGCTGGAAAAAGTTGTGGCAGGTCCTGATCCAGCGCTGGCCGATGGAACTGTAAATCCCAGCCAAGCCAGGGAGGCACAGCCAAAGCGGCCAAAAGAAATGGAAAAATACCACCGAGGCTCCTGCAAATTCCCTTGGAGGAAGAGGCAAAGTGCCATCGAGATCCTGCTGGGGAGCAGGAGGCGAAACTTGGTGCCATCAGCTCTGTGCTCCCTCCCCGTGCCCAGCAGCCGCTGTGCCAAGGGCACATTTAGCACCTTTCACACATTTGTCACGGCAAATATCCCGATTTCACAGCTTGTTGCTGGCTAATGGGAACGTCGTTAACAGCCCCGGGATTATTCATGCAGCAGAAAACGATCACCCGAGGTCACCCACGTCCTGCCAAGGTGGTGGTGTCACACACCCGCGGGGATCTCTGCTTCCTCAGTGGAGCAAACAGTCAGAATCGGATGGAAGGAACAAAGAGATGAGGTTAATTAGCTTGAAAGGGTAAATGATCACAGCAAGGCCTGACAGACTTCATAGAATCATGGAATGGCTTGGCTGGAAGGGACCTTAAAGCTCATTTTGTCTCATCCCCCTGCCATGGGCAGGGACACCTTCCACTGTCCCAGGCTGCTCCAAGCCCCGTCCAACCTGGCTTTGGACACTGCCAGGGATCCAGGGGCAGCCCCAGCTGCTCTGGGCACCCTGTGCCAGGGCCTCCCCACCCTCCCAGGGAACAATTTCTGCCTGGGGTCACCACAGGGTGACAGCCTCTGGGGCAGCCCCAGCACAGCCGAGCATTCCCAGTCTCCAGCACAATGCCGACGGATGCCGAGGCAATGCGCTCACACCTGCAATCCCACCTGCCCCGGCATCCCGGAGCATCAGCCCCGCAAATCCAACCTTTGGGCAGGAAAAATCCAGCAGGGAAGTGCCTGCTGTTGTGGGACCAACACCTCCTGCTCCTCAAGCATGGGACAAGGACCACTTCACAGCCCAGGAGTGACGCGAGAGGAGGCAAGTGACAGATGCGCTCAATCATCTCTTTTTCTTGGGTGAATTACAGAGCAGGAGCTGTCACTCCACTCAGCAGGGACAGAGCTCTGCCGTTCTGAGTGCCTGGGAGATAAGTGCTCCCTTCCTTCCTGGAGTCATCAAAACCCTGGGACACAGCTGGCTGCTGCTTGCTGCACAACAGCACCTCGAGGGAAGGGCGACCGTGGAGCCTCTGGTTGGCTCTGAACACAGCACAAAACCAGAGAATCACGGGATCAGGGGCTGGGTGGGAAGGGACCTTGGAGCTCATCTCGTTCCACCCCCTCCATGGGCAGGGACACTCAAGGTTGCCCCAACCCTGTCCAGCCTTGAACACTTGCAGGGATGGGGCTGAAGCCGTTTGGGTTCGGAGCGGTGAGATACAGAGTCACCATCTGCCACTGCACCCAGAGAGGGTTAATTTGTCCTTCCTCCCCCCAAAAACAATCCGAGCAGCAAGCAAAGGGGGAATGCAAGGATAGAGCCAACCTGAATCCCAAATCATCCCACACACAGTCAGATGGCAATGAGACACGGTCTGGAGTGTGGTCATCTGCTCAACAGCGATGGCACCCACAGCCGTGCTGGGGCCCGAGGCCAGGCTGCTGCTCAGCACCACATCAACACAGCCTGCTTAAATAACAGCAAACCTGTCCCAGATCCTTGCAGCGACCCTCAGCCAGCATCCCGGCTGTCTGAAGCAGAATGCAGGAACACCAGGAACTGCTCCTCCCTGGGGCAGGGCTGGTGGGGAGAGCTGGGCTGAGCCTCAGCACGTCGTGACACCCTGAGAAACCAAGGTGACATTGCATAAAGCCCTGGGAGTTCAGCACCAAAAATCATCCCACTCCCTCTGCATCCAGGGAAAACAGATGCTACAAAAATGCACGGACATGGAAAAGATCTTTAGTGACCCAACAGGAAGCGGGAAGACACCGGAGCAGGCTCCAGCCCACCCCTTGGTGCCACTCAGCTTGGCCAGACCCCCAGTGCTTGAACAAGGTGCTCCCAAAATCCCTGACAGTCCCATTCCATGTGGCACCTTGCACCCCAGCTGGGCCTGCTTCTCCCTGGGGACCATGGATTTGCTGGGAGTCAGAGATGTCCGTGATGGAGATGTCCAAGATTGAGAAATCCAGGATGGGTATGTCCAAGACAGAGACATCCACACTGCGGTGGGGTCAGATCCTGTCTCCTGGTTGTGTCTCTGGGAATTTTTTCCACCTCACCCTGTTATTTTGGGCCATCTGCTTAAAAACATGGACACACCGGTGTTCCAACCAGATCCACCCTGCCCAGGGGTTCCTCAGAGCTGAGCTCATCCCGGAGCACCGGAGCCGGCACAGCGCCCAGACCCCGCCCGCAGCGCCGCCGTCAGCGCCGTGGAATCCACCCCATGCAATAAAGAGGGGATTAGTGGGACACAGTGGCAAATCCGCCGGGCTGGCTGTGCTAAGAGGCTCTAATCCCAACCCCACACAACCTCCATGGAGGAGGAATCACGGACCGATCCCGAATCAGCGGCACTCGGCAGGAGAGGAGGACGTGTTCAGCGTGGTTCTGGGAACAGGAATGAGCCAGCGCTGCCCATGGGTTACAGACCAAGGCGATGCCAGCCTGGAGCTGCGCCACGGGACGGATCTGGGTCTGGTTTCTGGTGGAAAAACAGCTAAGGAGCTTGCTGGATACTCCTGGGTGCCAGCAGTACTGACCCTTCCATCCCAAACCTCACCGAGCAGCACCCAGCAGCCTCCACTGGCCGTGCTGGAGGGTTTGTGGGGGCACCAAGCACGCCAAGGACATGCTGGGAGCAGCACAGAAGTTACCCTGGGAGCTGAGACTGTGCTGGGAGCTCCTGCTGCAGAGTGGCCGCCCCAGAACTGCGTCCCTGCAGGGTTTCCCTGCTCTCCTCCAGCCATGAAAACGTCTCAGGCTTGTCCTGGTGCTCTCACTTGCCTGCACAGCAGCGGGGCCTCTCCACTGCCACCTGGGCCAAAAATCCCCTCCCTGGGAAGCTTCCAGCACGGGCTCTTCCCCCACAGGGAGGCACCTCCAGGCAGCTGCTGCACATTCTTTGTTCTCCTTCGCTTGCCCAAGCCCCCAGACCCACCCCAGCAGTGGGGGATCCCCCCAGGGTCAGCCCAGCAGAGCCCCCACGAGGAGAGAGCCAATCTCCACTTCCAGGCCCCTGGAGCCCCGACCCCGGCGCGGGTGTGCCCCGAGAGCTCTGTCCCGCTGACGGCTCCCAGGATGACACATTTCCTGAGGCTCTCGCTGGCCGCTTTCCTCATCCCCTGATGGAGCAGATTCCAGGTTGGAGGAGCATCTGTCCGAGCGCTCGGCGGCAGGAGCAGCTGGCACTGCCCGCGGGCAGCTCCGACCTCGGGATCTGCCGGAAGCTGCCTCGGATCGTCCCTCGGATTCAGCCTCGTGCAAACCTCCCCACGGTACAAGAGGGGCTGCAGGAGCAGCAGCAGCCTCCCACAATCCCCTCATCTCCCAGCACTTAACTTCTTCCTGGGTAAATCCACGGGAGAGCAGAGCTGCCATCCCAGTGCTTTTCCCTTCGACAGACGCTGGAGGAAGGAGCCCCAGTGAAGCATCTCGGGGCAGCAGCCCAGGGAAGAGGCAAACACAACCCCTGCGACCCCAAAGGGATTCACCCAGCAATGCTTTGGTACTTGCCCTCCCCACGGCCCCATCCTGCCCCAGCCTCCAGGCAGGGATGAGGATCCCAGGAGGATCCCCGGGCACAGGTTAATGGCAGAGGTGATTCCTGGCTGGGCTGGCTCCCGGCTCAGCAGAGCTGCTGCTCAACCCCAGGCACTGCTGACGGTGCAGGGCCGTGCTGAGCCCACCAACACAGCCCTGCTGACCCAGCAGCACGGCACCAACGCTCCCAACTCTCCCCAGTGGAAAAGTCATCTCTCTCAGCCAAAAAAAACCAGCAGCGAAGAGCTGCAAGAAGCACCCTCGGGTGCTGGGGACAGATTCATCCTCCCTCTTCTCACACAAGGTTCTGAGGGGAGCCACGGGACAGCCTGTAGCCTCCTGGTGGAGCATGGACACAAGGAGGAGGAGGAGGAGGAGGAGACAAGAGGGGGAGGAAAGGTGAAGACCCCCAAGGCAGGGTGAGCAGGAGCACCCACTGAAAGCCCTGGCCAGCATGGAGGCCTCACGGCCACACACGAGGGCCGAGCACCCACATGCCTGATAAAATCCAGGTGGAAGCACTCCGGGAATGATGAGGAGGAGGGAGTGGGAGGAAGGCACTGCCTGTCTGAACAGATCTGATCAGAGATACCCTCACACCTCTACATTTAAAAGCATCACAGGATGCTCTGAGAAAGGCGCAGCAGCTCCGAGAGCAGGGGACGGGCTCATCTCATCTTCACATCTCCCCATTTCCACATCTCCCCATTTCCACTCCCCCAGCCCCAGGCAGGCAGGGACAGACCCCAGGGTGCCACTGTCACCCTCCCACCCTTCCCCCCAGTAAGAGCAAAGCACCCACCAGTTATTTCCTCGTCAGCGCGGCGCGTCCACAGCAGGAGCACGCAGGACACCCGGAGCCCTCGCTGCAGCCCTCTCATACGAGGGGGATTAGGGCTGGGTTAGGGATTTAATCCCACTGCTGGGGCTTTTCTGGGTCGGTGACATGGTTTGCAAGGCGCTGATTAGTGCGCGTCGTTAGCGCAGCACGGATAATTAACACAGCCTGCGCCACATGCCAGCGAGAGCTCCTGCGCCATCACCCTCCCACGGGCACGGGGGGACAAGCCCCGGCCCCCTGTGGGGTTTGGCTGGGGTTTTGGGCAGCAGCACAGCTGCCTGGGGTCACGGAGGGAATCCCTGCCTTGAAGAAGCAAATCCAGCAGTTAAAGACGGAGTTTCCTCGCTGCAGTGCTGGAATTAACCCCTGGATGCACAGGGAGAGCTCCTCCAGCCCACTGGCTGTACTGGGGTGAACTGGGAGCAGCCCAGCAGGCTGCTGGTCCCTCCCTGCTGCCCAGATGGAGGATGCCAGGTCCACCCTCCTGCCTGTGCCATGATGGGTTCGGGGACCCCAAGGGACAGACCGTATGTCCATCCATACTGGGAACCAGTTCAGAACAGGGATGTGCCCAAAGTGTGGACCAACAGCATCACCCCAGCCCCACGGTCACCCCAGGGAGGTGATCCCAGGGGATCTGTTGCCTCCCAGCTTTAAGCACTGTTCCAAGCAGACACAGACACACACACACGGAGTGTATCCATCACCTACCACTGGATAAACCCAGAGCTCACACACCGGGCTGGAGGCTGCACTGGGCAACCTGAGGCTGCTCAGCACCATCTGAGTTAACATGGAAACGGTTTTGGGACCATAGATCAACCACAGCAGCATTCCCAGGGGGCAGAGGGGGCTCAGTGCCCCACGGGGAAGCTGGAGGCAGAGGAGCAGCTCTGGGGAAGCACATGTTGTGCCCAGGCAGCTCATTCCAGCACAGGCACCCAGAGGCTCCGATTAAACCAACTCCACCAGGCAGATGCCACTCCGAGTCCCCAGGAGCCCAGTGTGGCTGCAGGGAGAGGCCAGCGGTTCCTTGAGCCACTGGCACGTGGCACAGGGCCACCCCAAAACTGCTGCTGAGCCAGGGCACAGCCCTGGAGGGATCCACAGGGAGCAATCCTGCTGGGACTGGAGGATGCAGCCTCTGGGATGCTGCCGGGTGTCCTGGAGAGGCTTAAACTGACAGCCTGTGGGCCCTTTCCTGGAGGAGAGGCAGCACGTGCTGTTGTCCACCTCACTCTGGCTCCAGCTCCATGTTTCACACCCTTGGAAGGTCTGAAGGACGGAGGGTGCTCGGTGCTGATGTCTCAGGTGCTGCTGCTCCAGGCAGGTTCATTCCCATGGGAAAGGAAAAGCAGGGTGGGAAACCAGCCTGCCTCAAAGCAGGCACTGGCATCCCTGCAGGACAGGCTGGGGTGGCCACCAGTGCCTCTCAGGGGCACCTGAGTCCTTTGTGCTCCTGGGACCGCCTGCTCCAGGTGGTCCCTTCTCACCAAATCCTGATGGAGCAGCATCTACCCCCCAGCACTGCACTCCTGCTCCTCTCACCCTTCCCTGTCTGGGCTGCCCTGGCCTGGCAGAGCCTTCCCTGCACCCCTGCTCCTCCAAAACCTCAAGGAAAAACATGAACTAATCCAGGAATGACACAGGGGAGCCCAAGCCCTGCTGCTCTCCACGCTCCCGTTCCTCGAGGAAGCACAAAGCTCCGCCGTAGCATCCCCATTCCCATTAAAAACCTATTTCCATCACCACCCACAGCCCTGTGAGCTCTTCCCAACGCCCCAACCGGCTTCCTCAGCACATCCACACATCCCTCCTGCCTGCTGTCTCCTGCTGAACGATGAGACAGAGCTTTCCCCGCTCCTTGGATGAGTCTACACAGCTCAGCCACTGCTCCGGATCCTCTGGGCCTCTCATTATCCCGGTAATTTGTTGCTTCTTATTTTTACACACCTCCCACTCCTCCCCCGTGGCAGATTGTGCCTTGGCTTTCCGCGTCTGCTGCCCGGCCCTGCTGACACGGGGCTCCTCCATCCTGGCGAGCCTGGACTTTGCCTGGTGAGATTCCAACAGGGAGCAGAGCCAACAGGAGGCTCACAGAGCTTCAGTTTAAGCCCTGCACCAGCCAGTCCCTGCACGTCTGAAATCCTCACCTGGAACACAACAGCCCAGCACATCCCACTCTGCCTCCGCCCGAACCTTTCCCCATCGCTCCCAGCACCACCCGGGTGATGCTCCCAGCCCCTGGAGAGAAGCACCCGGTGCCGGCCGTGGCAGCACCCAGAGCACAGAGGGAAGGTCACCTTCGCAGCAAAGCTCTTGCATTTCCCTCTCTATTTATTTATTTCCTGTGCTTGCTGCGCTCCCCGCGGCTCCAGGGCCATTTACATAATCGGATCAGAGGCGGCTGCACAGGAACTGCACGCGCCGGCCCCGCAGCTCCCAGCCCTTCTTCCCAGGAGCACCTTTCCCTTCCCCGGAGCACCCATTCCCTCCCTGGAGCACCCATTCCTTCCCCAGAGCTCCCAGCCCTTCTTCCCAGGAGCACCTTTCCCTTCCCTGGAGCACCCATTCCTTCCTTGGAGCACCCACTCCTTCCCTGGACCATCCGTCCCTTCCCTAGAGCACCAATTCCTTCTTCCCTGGAGCACCCATCCCTTCCCTGGAGCACCCATCCCTTCCCTGGAGCACCCACCCCTTCCGCTCACAGCCACAGCACCAAACCTCACGGATCCGTATCCACTTCCACGGAGCAGATCCATGAGGTTTGGTGCTGCAGCCAGGGCAGAGCCTGGACACGGAGCATCCACGTGCCAGCACCAGCCCAGCACTGCCGACTGGGATCTCTCTGGAAAAACCTGGAGAGCAAGGACAGCTGAATTTCTCCTGCAAGGAACTCCTGGCCTGGCAAAAGCAGCCTGTGCTCTCACAGGATGTGTGCTCGGGGATGGAGGTGGGCACGAGCAAGGTGTATTTTCACCAGGAACCTCCACGTGCTTCCCTGGAGCGATGTTTTGTGCTCAATACAGAAGATTTTGGGATCTTCACACTGCACAGAGCTCCCACCACCCTGCCACGAGAAGCTGCTGGCAGCTCCAGAAGCCATCACCCCATCTAAAAGGAGAAATCAAGGCACAGAAAGGGATCCATGCTGGAAAAGGTGACAGCGTGGCTGGGAGCCACCAGTCCCAGTGACAGGGTGTCAGGCTGGTCCCCTCCCTCCTGGTCCCCCCCTCACTGCTTGTCCCTCTCTGCCTTTCTAACCCAGGCCCTCAAAGTGTCCCCCTGCCCACAGCTCTGTCACCTCCTCACGAAACAACGGGCTCAGCAGTGAGCTGGGAGAGACACAACCTCCTCCTGGAGCTGCGACGCTGCTGCCATCCTGCCCCTTCCAGGGCACAGCCTTTCCCCTAGGCATCTCCCATCCTGCCCCTTCCAGGGCACAGCCTTTCCCCCGGGCATCTCCCATCCTGCCCCTTCCAGGGCACAGCCTTTCCCTCGGGCATCTCCCATCCTGCCCCTTCCAGGGCACAGCCTTTCCCTCGGGCATCTCCCATCCTGCCCCTTCCAGGGCACAGCCTTTCCCTCGGGCATCTCCCCAGGATGCCCATCCAGTACCAAAGGATGCTGTTAGAAACAGATCCACAGCATCCACGTGAGAACGTGCCCTGCCACCTCCCTGGCCCCTCTTACCTGCTTGGAATTTTGGACAAGCCATGTTCCTGCTGTTTTATGCCGGCACAACAGTTTTTGTGGAATTTCCCACCCTCCAGACAGCCTTGCTCAAGCTTTTATCACGTCGCAACCACCACAACCTCCTCCTCTTTCTCCTCCTCCTCTCTGGGCTGGACACAGCAAATACTGCTCTGCTCAACCCTTCCCAGAGGCTGCTGGACAATCCTCTCCCCGGCCATTCCCTGCCCACATCCCATTGCTGCTCTGCCTCCTGACAGCAAACCTGGGCAGCACCAAGGGTCTGCTGGCACCTCCCACCACGCTGCCAACCCCACTCCTAAAACTTGGACAAACTCTCCCCGTGGGGAGAGCACTGCACAAGCATCCTCAAACTGCTCTGAAACACAAAAGAGAGACTCAGGAAGCCCTTTCCCCCCGTGGCTACAGAATCCGAGGAGTGGGAATGGGGAGGATGCTGCGACCGTGGGGCTCCAAGTGCCTGCCAGCTCCTGCTGGGAATTATTGCTATTTTTTAAAGCCCACATCAAACACCACCCAACCTCCTTCTGCTCAGGGCTGGGACAGCACAGCGACAGCACTGCTCCATTCACAATTCCCTCAGCTCTGCCTTCATACATTATTCCAGACGGGTGAAGCTTTGGGATTGGTGTTTTTTTTAATTTCCTTTAAATATTTTATTCAGTTTTGCTCTCTCTCAGAGCTCCCCGGGGTAAAGCAGGCTCCCCAGGAAGGGCTGCCTCACTGCGATGGAGGCAGAGCCACGCTCCAAACACGAGCTGTCTCCAAAACACAATCGGAAAGCAGCGTGAGGCTGCACAAGGCAGGAGCAGCGGCAGCGCCGGCACCGCTTCCCGACCTCCAACAACCCGGCTGGGGGAGCAGAGCCAGCACGAGTCCCCGAAGGGGTTAAATCCCGCAGCCGTGTGGAACATGAGAAGCTTCATGGAAGCACTGAGGATGTCAGGGATTTGGGATGTGGGTCTCAACCCGCAGCGGGCAGCGGGCTCTGAAGTGCTGTGCCAGTCAGAATTCCCCCCAGGGAGCAGCAGAAAGCCCCTCAGCATTGCCAACATCCACATTTCCCAGCTTTACAACAATGACCCATTACACGGAGCGGGCTGGAAGGATGCAGCAGACCTGCGCCTCGGTGGGGTCCGTATCCGCGCCCTCTTCCCAGCTGCATCTTCCCAACTTCCCATCCCCTCGCCGCCGCGCCGAGCCCCGGCCGTGCGGAGCCCCGCGGTAACACGAGCCAAGGCACGGGGAGCAAAGAGGGAGGGCAGGAGGATGGAGGAGGAAGAAGAGGAGGAGGAGGGGGAGGAGAAGCAGCACTCACGTTGATCATAGCATTGGAGGTGATGCGGAAGAGCGTGGCGCGCTCGTTCACCGCCTTGATCTTCTCGCCGCTGTCAGCCGGCAGGCGCAGGTTCTCCAGCTCGCTGAGCGAGCGCTGCAGGGCCGCGCCGTGCTTGGCGATCAGCTCATTGCAGGTGCTCAGGTCCTCCAGCTTACTCGACAGGGTCTTCAGGGGGCCGTGCAGCTCGCTCTTGTCTGACTGCGAGGCGGGCTCCTCGTCACCCGAGTCATCTGCCAAGGGAGGGATGGAGAGAACAGCGTTTCCATGGTTACCCCCGGCCGGCAGCGCCGCGGGCAGGGACCGGGGAGCAGGGACCTCCCGCCTCCTGCCAGCGCCGGGCTGGGGGTCGCGGTCACCCCCCCGCCCCGAGCACAGCGTGGTGGGGGTGGCACCCAGAGCCCTGAGCGGCCGCTCCTGTGGCTGTCACCGAGATCTGGTTCAGGGCTGGGTGGCACGGGGCGTGCCACACATCAAACCTGCCCTTCCCAGGCTCACCGGGGTCGATCCGCCCCGCACTGGGGGCTCTGCCGGCTCTGCTCGGGGCAGGGTAAACCGTGTCACCCGAGGGAGAGGTCACAGAGACACCAAGGAAATAACACTGCTACCCAAAACCAGCACCGTGGCTTCAGAGGGCAGAAAACTCCACGATCAGCACCTCAGCTACAGCAAAAATTCCTGCAACTCCAGAACACTTAAAGCCAGGAAACTAACCCAAATCCACTCAGTGAGGGTAACACAGCATTTCTGATCACCCCACTGCTCCCCCAGGAAGGAGGTGATCGGCCCCAAGAGGCAGCAGCACCCAAAGCAAATACAAAGAGAGAGAAGCAGGTCCAGGGCAGGAGCTGTGCCCCACTCTTATGCTCAAAAGTTCAGCCAAGGTTTTTCCAGGTGCTCCCAAAACCCACTGAGGCAGCGGAGCAGGGAGCCTGCTGCTTTATCTCCCCTCCCTCAATCACCCGTTTCTGGATTTCAGAGAGATGGGCACCAGCAAAACCTGGCTGCAGCTCCTCTGCCAGCTCTGGGGAATTTAGGGGGATGAGAACGTTCTCCAAACAATCCAGGCACGGAGCTCAGGGACGGCTCTGGTGTAACGGGGGAGCAGCACATTCCCTGTGAGGGCTGCGAGGAAAGAAGGAAACCCGTGATTCCCTGGCAGGTGGGTGTTTGGCTGCTATTCCTGGCTCATTGATAGGAGCTCTGGAAATGCTGTGGGTACCGAGAGAGGTGTTCAGGCACAGCTCAGATTGAATCCGCAGTAAGGAAACCAGAGGAAGAGCAACTCTTCGATTACTGTGATCCAAAGGCAAGGATCTGGATAAATGTGACAGGATCATCAACCCGGAGCGGAAGCAGGAGCGGAGCACAGCACGGTGTCACACCAGGACTCGTGGTGAACCTACCCGGAGTGGATGTGATGGCACAGGGGGCACAGCTCAGGGACAGGGCTGATCCTCCACAGCAGCACCAACCTCACTGCCCAGGGACAACGGGAGAAAATCCCGAGGGAAACGCGGCACGGAGCAAACCCTACGTGGCTCATGAAGCACCAGGGCAGCGCCTCCCAATGTCACCATTTGGTCCCTCTGCAACCCAGCCCGAAGCACGCACAGCTCAGAGCTCTGACAAACACGAGGAGAAGCTGCTGGAGCCAGGAAAGGAAGGACAAAGGACAATCAGAGCACACCAGCTGAGAGCTTCCCAAGGAAGGTGAGCTGTGAGGTGCAGGGAGCAGGGCAGCTCCCATGGACAGGCTGGGGAGCTGCTGAGCCTGGACAGGGAACAGCACCAGAGGTTTGAAAACACACCCAGCATCAGAGAAGTCTCCAGAACAGCTGGTAGGTGAAGGGGAATGGGAACAGGCAGGATTCCAAGGGCTCCATCCCAGGAGAGGGCACAGAGGCACCACAGCGATGGCACGGGCTCACACCATAGCCCACCTCCAAAAGACCTGGCAAGAAAATCGAAGCCACTTTTCTACCAGTACAGAAAGTGACCAAAACCTCCTCAAAGTCTTTTTTCTAATACAAAAGTTTTGAGTATTCCCACAGTGCCTTCCACGCTGGGCACACGAAGCGTCTCCAGCAGCGTGGGCACATTCCCTGGGCTCTGGATATCGTCCCTGCGCGTGTCCTGAGCCGGTGCTTCCACGGACAGAGCACTCCATACCCGGACACTCGCTGGGAGAGGGACACCAGGCTGCTCCTGCTGCTCTGTGTCCCTGGGGCTTTCCAGGGCAGTCTCTGGCCTCCTTCACCATCTCTCCCTGCAGGTGAGAATCTGTGCTCCTCCCACCAGCACCCCAGCAGCCCCTCCAGGCCGTGCCAGCTGCCTGCACTCCAGAAGGCCTCTTCTCCACAGCTCTGGGATCTGATCACTACTGAGGATGGACTTCAATAGCCAATTTATAATAAAGTCCCATGTTTTATAAAGCTCCCAGGAGCAGAAGCCAACCCCGCTGGCTCAGTCATTGCCAACAGGAGCCTGCACACGGCAAAACCCACGGGACAATCCAAATTTCCCAATTTTCTGTTTGTAGACATCAAAAATAATTCACAAAGGCAATTTTATCTGCTTACAAGTGCTGCAAAAACTGTGCCAAGCAAGAGGAAGCCTCTCTCTGCCCATCCCCAGGCAGCATTTAACCCCCAAATCCCTCCCTCTTGCTTTTCCCCCCTCCTGCCTTACACAAAATGCTGCCCCAAAGTCCTGGCTTCCGTGGGCTTTCAGTGCTCTGGGATTTCCAGAGCAAAGCCTGGATCACCTTGCCCAGGTGCAATCCCAGGTCACAGCCTGGGATTTTTCATAGAATCACAGAATGTCCTGAGTTGGGAAGGACCCGCAAGGATCAGCCAGACACCCCAAAATTACAACCCCGTCCCTGGGAGCGGTGTCCAAATGCTCCTGGCAGCCCTGGGGCCGTGCCCATTCCCTGGGGAGCCTGGGCAGTGCCAACACAGGGACGGCAGAGCACGGAGAGGGACGGGCTCTGCACTTTGCCAGGACATTATTTCCTGCCCATTGATCGAGGCTGTGGGAACAATCCCTGCCCGAGTGCTCAGCTTGAGGCAGGAACACAGCGTGGCCCAATTTTTTGTTGCTGTGCAGAATTACATAAATGCCTCAAAGCCCAGGAAAAGGGGGAAGGAACCTGGGTCAGCCCAAGGATGCTGCTCATTCCAGCTGAGCTGGCTGAGCTGAGCATCCCTCAGCAGCTCCTGCTGTCCCAAAGCTGCTGCTGTGGGATGCTGGAATGCTGCTAGGGCGGGCAGCAGGATGCCACCTTCCTCCTCCTGCCTGGGCGACTGGAATCATAGAATCATGGAATGGTTTGGGTTGGGATCTTAAAGCTCATCTCACTCCATCTCCTTGCCATGGGCAGGGACACCTTCCACTAGAGCAGGAACAAATTCATAATATATTTTATCTATATAATTAATCATATAATATTATATATCTATATAAAAAAAGTATCTCAGACAACATAATCTGCTGCAATTGTCTCAAATCAAAGCGTGGAAAGAAGGAAATCCAATGTCACAGGTACAGTCAAATCAGAGTTGGTTAAAGGAGAAGTGATCATGCAGAGCACCCAAACCTCCTCACTGCCATCCCCCACGGTGGAGCACTGACACCAGCTCTGCAGGTGCTTCCATCTTTCTCCTGGGAGCTCCAGGGAAAGCCGACCACATCCCAAACCCACAGAAACATGAATCCTCCTGTTTCCTCCAGCAAGCAGCAGCCACTCTGATGCCTTTTCCTGATCTTAAAATTAAGAGAGCTGAACACAGTTAAGAGGGGAAAAGGGTTTTACCTCGNAAGCAAAAAATCACGCTGGCATCAACTCAGACCTGCACCAGCTGCAGTCCAGCAGGTCCAGACTCGAGCAGAGGAGCCTTGGTCCCACCAGGCCATCCCCACCAGCTCTGCAGCTGCTTTTGGTGCCACCAGGACAAACTGCCATGGGAATGCTGTGACACAGCACAGGACAGGGGGTCTGGGGCCTGGCATCCCCTCGTTCCCCCATTGGGAACCTCAGGGAAGCTGCTTTGAATCACAGGATTTAGGTTGGAAAAAACCTCCAAGACCATTAAGTCCAACCCTTGACCAGCCTCTGCACATGACACACCAATTCCTACAGTTACGGCTGAAGATCATCATGAAGGGCTGCAGGAGAGAGCAGCAGAAATATTTATCCTGTTGCTGAGGATGAAGGATTCACTCATCCAGAAAGGTGGAAGAGCAGCAAGCCTCTGCCTGGAGGTCTTTGCTTGGAGCCCAGCCAAACACCACAGCTTTGGGGATCCTGCCCTTATTCCAGCTTTTGTATCAGCTCACGCAGGGGAAAAAATGATTTGGCTTTGCTAAGGCTGGGAAAACACCCCGAAGGTCAGGAAATACCCACAGAGAGAGTCTTTGCAGGGCTCCTCATTCGAGGATGGACCACAGGGGATTTGCAGAAGCCAGAGTGCAACGGGACCAGCAAGGTCACAGCACTGGGTTGGGAACCAAATGGAGGCTCCTAACTGCACTCAGGGTCACAGAACCTCTTGGAAGCTGCAAAAACACAGATTCCTAAACACTTGGGAGGATTTAAGAGAGGGAAGAAGGGGAGAGGGGGAAGTCGGCTCCCACAGGATGATGGTGAGGGGCACCCAGCAGAATCCGACTGAAACATTTTCCAGCACAGCCCAGGAGGAGTTTTAGTGATGGCTTTGAAGGGGGTTCCAAACACGCAGGGAATGAGGAGGAACCAGAACAGGGGAAGTGAGGACTGGCTGAGGATGCTCAGGGGCTGGAGTGTGTTCAGGGCAGGGAACGGAGCTGGGAAGGGGCTGGAGCCCCAGGAGCGGCTGAGGGAGCTGGGAAAGGGGCTCAGCCTGGAGCAAAGGAGGCTCAGGGGGGACCTTGTGGCTCTGCACAACTCCCTGACAGGAGGGGGCAGCCGGGGGGGTCGGGCTCTGCTCCCGGGGAACAGGGACAGGAGGAGAGGGAACGGCCTCAGGCTGGGCCAGGGGAGGGGCAGGGTGGAATTTGGGAACATTTCTGCATGGAAAGGGTGGTCAGGCACTGGCACAGCTGCCCAGGGCAGGGGTGGATCCCCATCCCCAGAGGGATTTAATGTGGATGTGGCACTTGGGGACAGGGGTCAGTGGTGGCCGTGGCAGTGCTGGGGAGCGGCTGGACTCCATCTCAGAGAACTTTTCCAACCTCAGTGATTCTGGGATTCTATTCCAATGCTCTGTGCTCCTTGTCTCCGGATGCTGCCCTCACTCCTTTCCCTCAGTTTGTCCCTTTCGGATCCTCAGCTCCCAGCAGCTCCTAAATCCCATTAAACCTCAAACCAACATCCCCCAGCTGGGCATGGCCAAAGTGGATTGGGACCATGTCTGGGACCAGCAAACAGCCTGGAGGCCCTGCAGGAGCCAGGAAGGCCTCCCTGCTCCTCCATACAGGGAACATCCTGCAAGGACATGAAGAGTGCTTTAATCCACGGTTTCCAGCCCCCAGCACACCCTGTCCCTGCAGAGGGAAGGGCTAACGATGGATCCTCTCTTTCCATGCAGGACGACAGCAGCACTCCCACCCGACCCTCATCCCTCCTGGTGCTCCAGCTCTGCCATCCGCTCTCCACGGAATAAAGGCCCTCCCTAAAGCAGCAAACCCTCAGGGGGGGGCAGGGGGGCTCCCAGTCCCGTGCTGGGATGCAGGTGGCCCTGGATCCCCTCGGGAAGCAGCACATCCCTGGCTCAGGAGCTTCACCCCGGCTCACCCCGCTCCTCCTCGGCACAAGCCGTGCTCAGAATGAAAGGCAGACATTCAGCAGGAATTCCTGTCGCTCTTCCCCAGGGAACAAAAGCTCCTCAAGAAAACAAACATGAAAGGCTGGCAGGAAATATCTGACAACAAATTGCCAGGTTCCTCTGGCTCCTGTGCCATGGATGAGGCAGCCCAGCCTCCACAGCATCCTCCTAATGATTCCTGCATTCCCAGGGTGCTCTGGAGATTTCCCTGTGCTCACCAGCAGCACAGAGGGATGATCCATGGTTTGAATTCATTCCCCTCTCCGTCCCGCTGCCAAGCTTTGCCCTGGTCTTGTGCAGGGCTTGGTGCCATCATCCTCAGGACCCTGGGATGGGTGGATTTGGGCTGAGCACAGCGTAAGCAGCCACTGCCACCCAACTCCAAACCCACCCCTCTTCCCTGTGCCACAACACAAGAGTGGCAGAGCAGGGCTGGCCCCAGGCACTGCAGTAACCCACATAACCCCCTCCTCCTCCTCCTCCTCCTTTTCCTTTTCCTCCTCCATCCCCCGTCGCTCCGGGAAGGCTCCACAATTGCAGCTGCCGCTTCCCGCTCTCCTCACGATGCACTCGGGGAACATCTGCAAGCACGGGCTCAAATCCCTGAGACACAAACCACAGCAGCTTCTCATAAATCCCCTCTCCAGGAACACTCCAGGCTCACATTTTACACCTCTGACCCCAGACCCTAGTGCTCCCCAAGCCGAGCCCCTCGTGCTTTGCTCGGACTCGGGACCGGCTCCGGCGGCCCGGGCTGGGTTTGGTTTGTAGGGCATGGCATGCAGTGTTGCCATAGGAACAGGCAGCCTCACCGTAAGCTGGGGAGATTATTTTTGGAGCTGCGATGCAATTTAATCTATGGGAAATGGATCAGCAGCCATCGGCCATAAGCCTCCTCGGGCTTGTTTCTCAGCCCCAGAGAACACAAACCTCAGGGCCTGGAGCAGCATCCTCTGCCAGAGCCATGAAAGCAGGAGCTCCCTTTCCAGCCCCTTTTTTCCACCCTGAAATCTTCCCTCAGATAAACGTTTCCCATTGCCTGCGATTTCTGCAGAGCTGGTGGGAAAGCTGCTGGCTGGAGGCACCACACCGACCCACGTTGGGGACACGCCAGGGCTTTGCACTGCAGTCCACGGGGATCCCACGGACGTGGATCCCATGGGAGGCACGGCCACGCTGAGCTCCCACCCCAAAACCATCAGGGAGCAATCCCAGGGAGCTGCTGCTCATGGCTGGGCTGTTTCACTGCTGTCCCTGGATGAGCACAGCTGGGAAGAGCCTTTTCAGGGATAAACCACGAGGAGGCGAAGGGACTGAAGGGTTCAGCATTAGACCTTTTATTCCAAAATTCCCTAACTGCATCCGGAGTCTGGCTGTGGTGCCTCCAGCCCAAAGTACCAGAGCTCCTCAGCCCCACACCACGGCTGGGGCAGGCAGTTCATCCCTGCTTATCTTCCTCTCCAAGTCCAGCATAGCTCTCCTCATCCTCCATCCCTCACCTTCCCCCATCCCTCACCTTCTTTCTCCTCCCTGTGAGTGGAAAACTTCCCCTTCCCAAGGATCCTCATTTTCAGCAACAGTCCTCGTCCTTCCTACACCGCCTTGAATCTCTCCCCAATCCTCCTGCAAGCCTGAGCTGCTTTCCTACCACTCCATCGGAGCCTCTGGAGCCTCCCAAAGGCAGGGCAGGCCTTGTGCTGGAAATTAAACCCAGCTTTCTGCTGCAGGCAGCTGGAATGAGCTGCTGGGGGGGTTGGAATCGCAGGATCAATACTGCAGGAGCGAAGTCGAGCCACAGCAGAGATCCCTGAGTGCTGCCCACAGGGAAAGCTCTGATGGGATGGAAGGAACGCCGATGACTTTCGTTCAAACAGCATTCCTGGGCTCCCCCAAAGCCACCAGAGACCACAGCAGTGACAATGGGTCACTCAGCAGCTGATTTCCCTACTGCACACCTGCCAGGGGGAGCTGAGCTTGGAAGAATCTGAGTCCCCAGCCCGGGGTGTTCCCAATCCCTGGAACAAGCTGCCTCAGGGTGCCCGGATGGTCACACCACCAGCACGGCAGGATTGTGCCTCCATTCCCAGTTCCACCTCTTGTGCACTTTCTCCTGCCTTTTCCCACACTTGTCTGTGAGTTTTTCGATGTAGAAGTATGAAGAATATCCCAGTGACTGGGAAAAGCCTTTTTTCCTTCCACAGACAGAGGGGACGATGTCCACGAGGATCAGGCAGCAGCAAATCCTGCAGCCATCCCAGCCCAAACTCCCAGCTCTTTCTCCTCACAGTTAATCCATAGAAATCAATTCCACCTCCTTTCCAGATTCCCTGTTTACCCCAACACCAGGAAGGGTATGATTCAGAACCACCAGCACTTCCTGTGTAGAATTATCCGGATCTCTGGGATACGCTGCTCACCCGTCATTCCTGAAGCAGAGCAATTTCCACCCTGGCTCTGGCAGACACAGCTGCTTTCATCACTTTTAATCGCTATGAATATTAAATGGAGCAGGGATCTATATTTAATAGCCTGGCCCGGCTGCCAGGGAGATGGATGAGGTTTATAGCAGCTGCAGATGCAGGAACAGGCGGAATTTTGGTGGTTAGAAAGAATTACGCTGAGAATTAATCATCAAAATAGTAGGGAAAATAATCATTCATAAATCATTCCAAATCCGGGTGATCACTCAGCAATTACCAGCGACCTGGCAGGGCTGTTGCCTCTCCCTGCTAATGCAAAGGGAAAGCTGCTCAGGCAAATGGAAGCCTAAAAATAGGGAAAGTTGGCTGCTCGTGACAAGCTGGGACATTTCCTGAAGTCACATTGAGTGGGAGCAGGTGGGGGGGGCCCACTTGGTGATGGGGCTCCACAGAGCAAACCCAGAGCTCAAAGGTCACTGCTCCTAAGGGTGTTCACCTGGAGAGGAGAAGGTTCCAGGGAGAGCTCAGAACCCCTTCCAGTACCCAAAGGGGCTCCAGGAGAGCTGGAGAGGGACTGGGGACAAGGGCTGGAGGGACAGGACACAGGGAATGGCTTCCCACTGCCAGAGGGCAGGGATGGATGGGATATTGGGAGGGAATTGTTCCCTGAGAGGGTGGGCAGGCCCTGGCACAGGGTGCCCAGAGCAGCTGTGGCTGCCCCTGGATCCCTGGCAGTGCCCAAGGCCAGGCTGGCCGGGGCTTGGAGCAGCCTGGGACAGTGGAAGGTGTCCCTGCCCATGGCAGGGGTGGCACTGGATGAGCTTTAAGGTCCCTTCCCACTCAACCCATTCCATGATTCTATGAAAATAAGCAGGATACAGAACTGGGCAGTGGGAAAGCACAAAGCATCTCCGTTCCCGTCACTGCAGCATTCCCAGCCCGGCTGTGGAACGTTTTATTGCTACAACTACAGAATGATGATGTTCCTGGACAATAATCCTGAGCAGCAAAGGCTGCGCTCATGGACTGCAGTCAGGCACTTCCCGGCACAAATGGGATGTTCCCAGCACCCAAACACCTGAACAACCCCAGTGAGTTGAAATTCAGGCTACAGAGTCACAGACTGAGTTTAAAACAGACCAAAAGGCAGGGTTTAAACTCCAAATAGGATGGACACACCGGAGAAATGGAGGTGAAACGCAGGATGTGATGAATCCAAGATTCCGCGTGGCATCAGTGGAGCCACCCAACCCAAGAGGCAGCCCATGGCTACTTCTAAATCCATACAAATTCCAATGGAACTTTTAAAAGTGAGCTAAAAGAGCGGATGAATTCAGGGTTATAGGAACAGAGAAGGCAAATTTGAGACATGGGGTGATTTCTGCTAAGTCCTTGCCAGCCCACGGCCAGTTTGGGATCGTGCACTCCCAGGATGTGCACCAGGAAAGGACACCCCTGATGGCACTGGGGCTGGGAAACACATCCCAAAGGGACAGTGACTGGAAGGATAGGGCTGGGCAGAGGCGGGAGGAAGTCAACTGGAGACATTCTGACACTCCACAAGGAACAGCTCGAGATACTCGGGAAGCAAAGCTGGAAAATGGAGCAGCTACGGAGGGGCAGCTGTGACACACGGAGCCCTGAGGGGTGGGGAGCAGTGTCCCTGTGTCCCTCAGGGCATGACAGACCTGGGGCGTGTCCAGGGCAGGGAACGGAGCTGGGAAGGGGCTGGAGCCCCAGGAGAGGCTGAGGGAGCTGGGGACGGGGCTCAGCCTGGAGAAAAGGAGGCTCAGAGGGGACCTTGTGGCTCTGCACAACTCCCTGACAGGAGGGGGCAGCCGGGGGGGGTCGGGCTCTGCTCCCAGGGAACAGGGACAGGAGGAGAGGGAACGGCCTCAGGCTGGGCCAGGGGAGGGGCAGGGTGGATATTGGGAACATTTCTGCATGGAAAGGACTTTCCAGCCCTGGCACAGCTGCCCAGGGCAGTGCTGGAGTCCCCATCCCTGGAGGGGTTTAACAGCCGTGTGGATGTGGCACTTGGGGACAGGGGGCAGCGGTGGCCTTGGCAGTGCTGGGGGAACAGCTGGGCTTGATGCTCTCAGGGGGCTTTTCCAACCTAAAAACCATTCTGTGATCCTATAAATACCTATATATATATCTATCTCTGTGTGTGTGGGGGGGGGCTGAAACACAGGCAGGCACCAGTGCTGCTTCCACAAGTCTTTCCAACGGATTTCTTCACAATCTTTCCAAAACTCTTCTCAGGAGGAGCCAAGAGAGCTTTGCAAGATGCCACTTTGCTGGCTTGTGGAGGAGGTGGAGGGTTGGTGGTTGGTTTTTTGCTCTGCCTTTTGACTACAATAATCTGATCCCTATTTCCAACAGGATAAGAAGTTGGGAAGCCCTGCAGAAAAGTATGGATCCAGCCCTGAAACCTCCTGAACAGGAATCTCAGAGGCTGAGGGGCAGAGCTGGCAGGGAACACAAGAGGAGATGAAACGAACCCAGCTGAGGCTTTTGTGGGAGCTCTGGAGTCACAGTTAGTCCTGCTGGACACGGCCAAATGTCCCTCCTGTCCCCTGCGGACACTTGTGAATAGCAATGAGCACAAACACGAGGGGAAGGTGTGATTACAGGGAAATAACGGCTCATTAGCAGATAATTGGGGGCTCAGCAGCACAGCTCATTGACAGGAAAGAAAATTGTAAAAAAATTAAAATAATGGCTTGATAAAAATAGAAACTTTTTCATTCTCCAGCTCGGAACAGCAGCGACACACGAAGTGCTGAGCTCCCGGAGCAGCTCGGGTGCAGAGCTGGGGCCAGGGACAGTCATTGCCTCTTGTCACCCTGGAAAATTATTCCCTGCCAGGAATCCCTGTGGGAAAAGCCAGGACTGGCCCCACTGGCAGGAGATAAGCACACGGCCTCAGTGCCTGCAGCATCACCTTCAGCTCCTCCTGTCCTCTGCAGGAAGTGTCCATGGATCCCAGTGGCTCCTGCCAGGGCCTAAAGGGGCTCCAGGAGAGCTGGAGAGGGACTGGGGACAAGGGCTGGAGGGACAGGACACAGGGAATGGCTTCCCAGTGCCAGAGGGCAGGGATGGATGGGATATTGGGAAGGAATTGTTCCCTGAGAGGGTGGGCAGGCCCTGGCACAGGGTGCCCAGAGCAGCTGTGGCTGCCCCTGGATCCCTGGCAGTGCCCAAGGCCAGGCTGGACGGGGCTGGGAGCAGCCTGGGACAGTGGAAGGTGTCCCTGCCCATGGCAGGGGTGGCACTGGAGGGGCTTTAGGGTCCCTTCCCACCCAACCCATTCCATGACTCTGGGAGCTCTGGTGACCTTGCAGGAGGCCCCATCACTCCGAAATCCTGCACAGTCAGCCTGGATATCCAGTTACCCTCTCCAGCAGCCCCTCCCAAAGCTGCCTGTGAAAGCATTTCTCATCCCTGGACAGATCCCTATCAGCAGGACAGAGGCACAGATCTCCTGTCCCTTTCTCAGCCTCTGAAAGATCCACATCCAGCTGAACGCCTCCCACTTGCCCTCGACGAAACCACCCCTGCTCTTATTTCTCTGTACCCTCCGAATTCACAGCCCACACCTGATCCAAGACATCCCAGCAGGGAGGCCTGGCCCTCCCTGCAGCTCCAGGAATATCTCCAAGTGAATATTCAGCCCATGGACACAAGTGGCATCATAAATAATTCAGTCACTTGCTCTTGTCCAAAGCATGTGAGGAAATGTACAAAACTTGTTAATTCACTGTTTGTGTTGGTTTGGTCACTGCATCCTTCAGTATCCAGCAATTCCTATGGATTTGCATCACTCCCCCACGCCGAAATGGAGCAGTTGCCACAGTCTGGTGGCACCACGAGCTTGGGGACAAGACGTCCCCGTGTCCCCAAAGGAGTGACAGGCGGGAGCAGGACACCGGGCCCGGCACAAGCAGCTTCCTTTTATCCCAGAAAAAGGGAAGAAATAACCAAAATTCAAATATTTTGGAGCAAATGAGTTTTTATCAGAGCAGAAACTCACGGAAGTGAGCGTTCTCACAGCTGGGGGGTGACACCCTGTTCTTCCACAGACAACAGCAAACCCTGGCACGCTGCTCCCGAAACCATCGCAGCTCTTGGATGTCTCCTCCTGCAGCACTGAACATCCATTTTTTATGATGCTTAAACATTTTCCAGCCCCAGGTCCATCTCCAATGTCAGCAGGGCGAGGAGGGGAGCTCACAGATGGGCCAGCCTCTCCTCCTCACATCCATCAGGGAAGGAGACTCGGGAAGTGGATGGCCTTGGAGAGCTCCCAGGAGCTCCCAACCCTGAGGATAACATCATCCTAGGTGTATCCACGACCACTCCCAGGGGTTCACCACACTGAATCTGGCCCAGGATTTTTTAAATTTTATCGTTTTTTACCAAGAGCTTCTTTTTTTTCTGGAAGTCTCCCATCAGCAGGGAACACACGTCCTGCCCCAGGCTTGCTCACGCTCACGGAAAGCAGTGGGAGATGTGCAAAGGACACTCCTCCATCGCTGTCAGCTCTGCCTGCTCGCTAGCCCTGCTGACAAGTAGGAGATGACAAGGACCCTCCTTCCAGGGAGGGGGAGCAGAGGCAGAGGGAGGCAGGGAAGGGACAGGGCTGTGCTGGCCCTGTCCCTGTCACACCCACGGCTGTGCAGGATCACAGGGGAACAGCAAAGCCCAGCAGCACCAGGACACGAGCTGTGATGGTGTGCTGGGACACAGGCAGCCCATCCCAAACTGCTGCTGTGCCACCCAGAGCACCTCAGAGAGGGCACCTGAGCCTCCCTTCTCCCAAATCCAGCAGCTAACGTGTCCCTTGCCTCGGGATCAGGGCTCAGCACATCCCTGCAGGCCCCAAGCTCGGCTCATCCCTGGCTTTGGAGAAGCACCCGGGCTGAGCCGCTGTGCGGACACGGAGGTGGAGACACATCCTGATGGGCACTGAAACCCTCCTCAGCTGCCAGGGCTCAGCTTACCCGGGGTAAGAGGATCCAGGGTGTCGGTTATCCACTGTCCTCTGATTCCCCAAGGTCAGGACATGCCAAAGGCACAGGAGAGACGTGCAGGACCTGGGAGTCTCCCAGCCCCCCAGGCTCGGGGAGGATGGCAGCGGGGCAGCAGCAGCCCCAAAAAGGCATCCAACTTACACCTGCTTTCCCTCTGGATTTAAATCCTGCTCCCTCCGTACCCACAGGCAGCAAAAGCCTCCAAGTCCAGCAAGTCCAACCTGTGCCCAATCCCCACCTTGTCACCAGCCCAGAGCCCTGAGTGCCACATCCTGTCATTCCTGGGATGCGATTTCACCACCACCCTGGGCAGCCCCTTCCAACGCCTGACCACCCTCTCCATGAAGAAATTTTCCCAATATCCTCCCCTGGCCCAGCCTGAGGCCGTTCCCTCTCCTCCTGTCCCTGTTCCCCGGGAGCAGAGCCCGACCCCCCCGGCTGCCCCCTCCTGTCAGGGAGTTGTGCAGAGCCACAAGGTCCCCCCTGAGCCTCCTTTGCTCCAGGCTGAGCCCCTTTCCCAGCTCCCTCAGCCACTCCTGGGGCTCCAGCCCCTTCCCAGCTCCGTTCCCTGCCCTGGACACGCTCCAGCCCCTCCAGGTCTCTCTTGTCAGGAGGGTCCCAGAGCTGCCCCAGCACTGGAGGTGCCCCAGCAGTGCCAGCACAGGGGACGGGCCCTGCCCTGCTCCTGCTGCCACCCCAGGGCTGGCACAGCCCAGGTGCCCTCGGCCTCTTGCCCACCTGGGCTCTGTCCAGCCCTGCCATCAGCACCCCCAGGGCTTTTCCCACCAGCAGCTTCCCAGCCCATCTGCCCCCAGGTCACGTCCCCTGCAAGGACAGGTGATTTCACGGGTGCCACTCGGTGACAGATCTGTCCCCACGGCCAGGGCACTGTCACACGTCCCAAGTCAGAGCACAAAGTCACTGTTCCACTGCCTGTGGTGAGCCATGGACCATCCCCCACGGGCCCCTGCCTGGCACCCACCTCCTTTACAGCCAGGACAGCCCCAAGCCCCCTCCTGGGGCCGGTCCTGCTGTGGGAGCACAGGTAAATCCAGGCTTGATCTCTGCAGGAAGCAGCAGCACAGCAGCACTGGCTGCAGGGACAGCTGCTCCAGCAGCAGGACACAGAGCAGGACAGGCTGAGGCCGGGCCACTCTCTGCTCCCTGCACAGCAGGTTCTGTCAATGATTTACTGCCAGCAGCTCCTCGGAACAACCAATCCATCCCTGGAATCGCTCAGCAGCTCAGCACAGACAGGGAGAAGGGCACTCCGTGCAGCACAGTCTCCCCAGGAAGTGCTGTGCTGGCTGTCAGTGCAGCCAGGTCAGGGAAAAAAAGGGAAAAGAAAGAAAGAAATCCACTCCTGCTGCACCCAGGGCCTCTATTTGCAGAGGCATTTGATGGAGCTGGGAGTTCATCTCCCTTCCAATTCTGTAAGAGCATTCCTGGTCTCTAATTACACCACCAGGCTGTCAAGATGGCCACTTCCTCCCTAATTACTGTGCTTTGTAATTAAGATACAGCTAATAAACTCCTGTTATTAGTGATTGCTGCTGATCAGCTCCGAGGTGCAAAGCAGCTCCTGCCTTGTGCCTGCACCAGGAGCTCCCAGGCAGTGCATCCATGTCACGGAATCCCAGGATTATTTGGGCTGGAAAAGCCCTCTGAGGTCATCAAGTCCAGCCATTAACCTCCAACACAGCCAGGTCCAACCCTAAACCGTGTCCCTGAGCCATTTCCGTGGCACCTGCACATCCTTGGGATGCATCCTCGGGATGCATCCTCTCCCAGCCGAGCCACATGTGCATGTGGGCAGGAATCCACCTTCACAATTGCTAAAAATGAAAGGGAACAGGGCAGAGAGGGCATCATTTGGAAAGAAAATGAACACTCCCTGCCCTCAGCACACGATCTGCTGCTTTGCTGAGGGCTCCCTGCGGCAAAGGATGGGCTTGGCCAGCTCCGGGCACTGCGACATTCCCTGATGGCAGAAGGGGCCCCACTGGACACTCGCTGCCCTACGAGCTCATCCCAGCCAGAATCATGGAATAGAATCATGGAATGCCCTGAGCTGACCCACAGGGATCACTGATCCAGCCCCTGGCCCTGCCCAGACACCCCAACAACCCCGCCCTGGGCATCCCTGGCAGCGCTGCCCAAACGCTCCTGGAGCTCTGGCAGCCTCGGGGCCGTGCCCATTCCCTGGGGAGCCTGGGCAGTGCCCAGCACCCTCTGGGGGAAGAACCTTCCCCTAAAAGGCCGCCTGAATCCCCCCTGGCACAGCCCAGTGCACACAGACACCTCCACATCCACCTCCAGCAGCCCTGGGGGTCAAGGGCAGCTGCGGGGGGAGGGTTTCCTTCCACTTCTGCTCTGGACATCCCAGCTCCCACTGGGCTCCCGGTTAAAATGCGAGGATTCCACAGCATCAAACATCTCCAAACATCTCCATGGACATTCCTGCACTGCTGTTTCACCTGGAAAAGCCATCCACAGCAAAGGAAAGCAGGCAGGGCCCCACATCAATGCACCCCGTGTGACCCACGACACAGACGTGGGGCATCCAGTCTTTATTTTCAAAAAGGTGAATCCAACAGCCTTGATCAGAGATTTTGAGTGCTTTTCACAAATAAATCAGCAGCCACGACTGCTAAAGCCACAACAAAACACCTCCAGCTCCCCAGCAGCTCCAGCCAGGCACAGCCCCAGATCAAACTCCAGACTCTTAACCCAGGAGCAGAACGAGGATAGAACCTCCTCCTGTCAAAACTCTCAGGAAAGAGCTCCCCACCTCAAGAAACCTCTAAATAAATCTGGAAAAAGGCTGAACCAACACTTCTGCTTTGGGAGCAGCTACAGCCTGTCCATCATCAACGCTCCAGCAGCCACATGTGCCTGGATCTCCTGGAAATTTAATCCAGCTTGTTCCTAAGCAGACTTTAAACATTCATTTAGATGGTTCCTAGCTGGGCCATGAAATAAATACACTCTGCATGTCTGTAGGGAGAGAAATGCATTTTTCCATCTATTTTATGGTCCTCTCTGTGTGCTGAAGCTGTGGGCCAGGTGCAGCCCAGGGTCTGACATTCCTTTGAGGATAATCATCCATGTCACCACCAAATATAAATGACAGATTGCATTTGGGCACGGTAAGAAACCCAGGCCTAGCACCAAACGCACAGCAAGGAGCTGGAGAGGGAAATTCCTGATGGAAATGCCCTGTGAAAGCAGGAACAGCACTGCTTCGACTGGCAAGAGCTTTGAGACCCTCAAATTTAACTAATGATAAGCTAATTACCTTTATCTGTTAGCTACCCACGGACCTTTCTGTGCACAGCAAGTGAGGCGTCTGCATTTCTGTGTCTCTAAAGACTTCAGCACCTCAGTCCTTCCTCCTTAATCTGCCTGATGTCCAGGAACCCAAAACACAAGATCCCACTGGCTCTAAATGAACTGGATCAATCCCTTAATACACAAACACAGAACAAAACATCTCCTTAAATCCAGCTTCACCTTTCTTTGTCTCTTTATAATCAAAAGGGCACTGGTACAAGTTGTGCCATCCCCATCCCTGGCAGTGTCCAAGGCCAGGCTGGACGGGGCTTGGAGCACCCTGGCATAGTGGAAGGTGTCCCTGCCCAGATGGCACTGGAGGAGCTTTAAAGTCCCTTCCAACCCAATCATTCAGGAATATTGAATCATTCAACCCAAAGATTCGGTAATTGGTTTTATCTTACAAGCACAAAAGGAACTCCTAAAGCCACCCAAAGCCTCCAGGCTGAGCTCTTCTGTTCCCAAGGAATCTCCTGCTGAGCAGAGCCAGGCCCAGCTTTTCCCTGGGCTGCTCATTAAAAGTCATCAGCATTTTAAACATACCTCAGACAGCTTCCTTGGAGGAGATAAGTGGATTTAAGGACAAAATTTTGGTAGGAAAAGAAAAAAAAAAATCACAGCATGAGGATTTCCAAATGAAAAGCAAAGCCTCCTCGGGACGTATTTTCCCATCCAAAATACTACATTTCCAATGGGGAATGTGCTTACCAGAGGGACACACTTCACACATCACAGTTTTTACAGTAAATTGGTTTTAAAAGCCAATATTTTCCCAGCTTTGGGGTTCAGTTTGCTGTTAAAACATGACAAATATTTGTCTGTCATGTCCCAGGGCCAAAGCCTCTGGGTTTGTCACATTTGTTCCACATGTGTGAAATGGATGTTTCCCCACCAGACAAGGAAAAATTTTCCATGTCATTGCAAAGCTTTCCCAAAATACCACCATAAAATGGGGAAAGATGCTTTGGGGACAGAAAAAGACCAGCCCAGCCATGGAAATACCCCAATCTCACCTCAGGCACCCTTGGAAACAGCTCCCCAGGTTCTTCCCTGCAGTTCCCAAGCCCCCTCCCCGTTTCTCCAGTGCTCACCACTCACCTTCCCCCGAATTTTCACACAAGGCTGGTTTCAGCTTTTGATGAGAATAATTCTGGTTTGGGGCATTTTATTCTCCACTGAAGCCTCGTTATGTAAAGCTCTGTGCAGAACTCCTGGAACACGCATGTCCCTACGTCACCCAGCTGGAAAAACAGCTCGAGAAGGAAACCAAAGGGAAGGGGACAATCTGGATTTGATAAAAAAGAGGTTTGTTTTTTTTTTGGTCATCTGAAGCCAGCTGTAAATCCTCAATTGCTTGAGTTTTGATTTGACCTATTTGCATTCCTCCTTTCTGGGGGAAGGAAATTGCATTTAGATAAAATAATTTATTGTGAAGTGATGCTTCAGAGCAGGGCTGGACCACAGGAGGGAGCGGAGTGACACAGGACTACAGGATCATGGAATGGGTTGGGTGGGAAGCGACCCTAAAGCTCATCTTATTCCACCCCTGCCATGGGCAGGGACACCTCCCACTGTCCCAGGCTGCTCCCAGCCCCGTCCAGCCTGGCCTTGGGCACTGCCAGGGATCCAGGGGCAGCCACAGCTGCTCTGGGCACCCTGTGCCAGGGCCTGCCCACCCTCCCAGGGAACAATTCCTTCCCAATATCCCATCCATCCCTGCCCTCTGGCACTGGGAAGCCATTCCCTGCCATTAACCCAAACTATATCAAAGGAGCAACATTTGGATTTGACCATCCCAGTGTCGAGGTGTGAATCACCCGGTGTTCCCAGCTCCCTGCAGGCACTGCCCTTGGAGCAGCGCAGGGAGAGAAATAAAACCCGGGATGTGATGAGCTGCCAGTGCCCAGGATCAGGGGAGCTGTCTCTGGTCTGGAAGGAAAGCAAAGAACATCCAGCAAATGCTCATTTCTCACCACCAGCCTTCACCGTGAGACATCGCATTTCGCTCGGCCCCTCCACTGATGATGAATCATGGAATGGTTTGGGTGGGAATGACCTTAAAGCCCATCCAGTGCCACCCCTGCCATGGCAGGGACACCTTCCACTATCCCAGGGTGCTCCAAGCCTCATCCAACCTGGCCTGGAACACTTCTATGAATTGTTGTGCTGCCACGAAGCAACACAAAAGTTGAACTGAAGGGTAGGACCCACCCCCAGCCCATCCTGCTTCATCCCACTCAGGAAAATACACCAAAACAGGGATTTCTGCCCCAAACCAGTGCAATTTGGGCAGAGCATCCTTTGCCCCTTAAAGGACAGTGCTCCTGCACACCCAGCCCTGAGCTCTACTGGGAAACACCTGGAATAACGCAGGGAGCAGTAGCAGATGGGACATTTTAGTGCACACCTGAAATCACAGCTCAGTGTTCCTGGAGGACATCTGTGCCTCTCACACAGCATGGGCAGGGAGCAGCACAGCACCGACACAGCAACGCTCTCATTCCATCTCAGCTCCAAAGGAATTTGGCTTAGAACTAAAAAAATACATCCTGACACCAACACAGGGACTGATTTACCTGCGACAAACAGACCGATACCCTGTGCAATTAAAGGTGCCCGAAAAGAACAAATTATCAGCAAATTTAACTTCCCTTTTGGTATTAAAACTGAGTAAATCTGAGTCCATCTGGATTTTTGAAACACCTGATAAAGCAGGAGGAGCCCCACACTTTGTCCATCTCCAACCAAACCCAGCAGGGCTGTAGCACGTGATGCCTGCAGGGCAGATTCCACACTTACTCAGTGTGGGGTCAAACACCCCCTCCCCACCCCGGGCAGACACCCCACTAGAGCAGCCCCTCCATCACTCCCCAGCACATCGGGGAAGCCCCAGGGGATCCATCCAGAACGCCGGGGAAGGCCACTAACCCTTGTGGAATTTATTCAGGCAGCCGGCGTTGCAGAAGGAGCGGAGGGATCCCGTCTCCCAGCAGCCCCTACCCTTCATCCCCACCGCGGGATCGCTCTCGCCGAGGCTGCCTCCTACATGGCTGGGAGCCTTAGGATGGAGGAAAACCCACAGGGATGAAGAGAGGAGGGCACAGGGAAACGTCCTTATTCCAGTGCCACATTTCCCATCATCCATCCCCGGCACATGCTGCTAGCAGGGCACTACGGCTCCATCAGCAAACCAGCCTCGTACCAGCATGCACCACGGAGCAGCCCTTAACTCCATCCCTGCCGGAAAACCGCCTCATCCTGCCAAAAAAAAAAACGGGATAGAGAATGCCACCAGCAGCCCCATCCCGCGGAGGTTCAGATGGGGCCGGCTCCAGAGCGGTGCTGTTGGATTTCCAGCCCCACACTCAGAGGGATGCTGGTTTTTGGGGAGGGAGGGGCAGATTTGGAAGCTTGTCCCTTTAAATGCTGCTGGAGGTTATTTTTAGGACATTGGCTTAAAATAAAGATCAGAATTCCTTTTTTTTTTTTTTTTTATCAGAAAGTCCATTATCCATTTTACTCACTTGGCCACATTTCACATCCCAACAGCTCCGTAACAAACCCCCGGAGGCTCCTCCAGCCCCGGCCCTCCTGAGATCCATTTTCTCGCCCCTCCATTCCGAAACCATTGGATTTTCCCAGCCTTAATTTTCCCAGTCTCGAGGGAATGAGTAATTCCGGAGGAAAAATGCGGCATAAATCCCAACTCAGAGCCAGGAGCTGCAGCCGGGAGCTGCTGCGTGTGTGCAGCGGGATCCAGAGCACGGAGCGGGAATTGGGAATCTCCGGGACCCACATGGATTAATAGTTTGCATTTGATCATTTTTTCCCACCCCAGCTGGATTACAAGGATTTTACAGCAAGAAAAGGAAGGTTTATATTCCAGTTTTTAAGTTGGAACCATTCTCTGCGGACACATTTAAATAGAGAGGCAGGGACTGTGCAAGAATTCCGGGTGGAAAAAGGAGAAATTCGGGAAAATCACACTGTCACCACACTATGCATTCAAGGCAGGGAAACTAATGCTGGCAGTGCACATTCATATGAAAATTTTATTAAATTATTTGCATATTTATTGACGGTTTGGGTAAAAACCAGCAGTTCTTAAGGGGAAAACAGCCACCACAAGAGATTGGATTTTTAATTGGAGAGGATGGGATTTAGCTCAAAATAAGCATTTCCAGCTCTGCTATCAGATCCAAGGACCTGCTGGAGGCAGGATCTGGGTTTGGACACTGAGACCAGAGTCAGTATCTATACAGGGCTGTACACACACACACACACATTAAATTCTGTATCCTATATCCTCATCCCCAGCCCCTGTGGGTGCCCCTGTGGGATCAGCAGGGATGGAGGAGACACAACTCAGCTCCACTCCTGCTGCAGGAACTCAAGGCAGGATCATGGAAAACAGAACTCAAATCCTCTCCATCAGGATAACATTCTCAAACTGCCACAGCTCTGCATCTTTTCTGCCAGCTGCCCCCAGCCTCCTCCTGTGACAATATTTAAGTCACACCCTCAGCCACTCATTTGAACATTTGGAAATCAGTCCTGAAGTTCCCTGTTTATCAACAGATTGCAGGTTTATCTCTGGATTTAGCTCGTTCTGCTCCAAACCAAGAGTTACCTGGGTCCCAGGAACAGCAGAAGGTGCCTGGGAAAGGCTCCCTGCCCTGTTGCTCTATGTCAGGATGAGCTTTCTCCTTTCTTTCCATGGGAAATGCTGGAACCGTGATGTTGCTTCTCGCTGAGCAACTGAAACTCAGCAGGTGACTCAGGTGGGAACAGGAGTGAGGGTATGGAACACCCAGGGCTGGATGAGGGGCCTGGGCAAGGCTGGGATAAACACAATGAATGAGGGGAAGCAGGAGGAGCCCATCCATCTCCCCAGGGCACACACAGCATCCCACAGCCACACTCCCAGACCACGGATATCCCAGCAATACCAGACCAGTCACCTTCCAGAAACTGTATCCAATTCAAAAAAACATTTAAAAATGCAACCTCTACCTGCCAAATATTTTGCCTGGAAGAAAACAAGGTGGGTAGGTCAGAGGATGGCTGCAGCTTGCGTTTAGTCTGACTTCTTTTCCAAGTTTGATGAAATTCCAAAACAAACTGGAGAACTTCAAGAATTCTGTTTTCCTGTTCCCGAGCGTTCCCAGCAACACTCCCAGCTCCAGCTGCTGCACTCTCCAGCCTGACATCTCCTTTATCATTATCCAGTTAATCTTGAAAGCATCCATAATCCCTAATTTTCTAGCATCTTTACAGCTCTGCCACATCCATCTCCCAAACCAACCGATAAAAACATCAGGTGATTGTTACAAAGCCCTTGCCAGGATTAGTGGGGCCAAACCACCTCAAACTCCAGCTCATCCGCTAAAATCGATCGGGAACGCTTTATTTGGAGCAGTTACAATAACTTCTCCCTGGTTCAGAGGCTCCCTGCACTGGGTAGAATCGTGGAATGGGCTGGGTGGGAAGGGACCTTAAATTCCATATTGTTCCAGTTCCACGGGGTTGCTCCAAGCCCCATCCAGCCTGAGCACGAGGCAGGGTGGAAGGAAGGGCTGCCCCACACCAGGACCCTCTTGAGACCCCTCACACATGGGAACACCCATCACTTTATCCATTCAGCATCAATTCAAGTGTCTGACCAACTCCAGGGGCTCTCCCAAAAACTTCCAAACCCACCGCAGAGCCGGAAGGAGCCCGGCCCCGCACGCTGCACCCAGAGAGCCCAGCCCCGCTCCTTCCTTCCCCCAGGCTGCATTTAGGGAGTTACATACTGCGTTTCCCACAGCACCTCTTCCTCATCCAGCGCTCCGGAGGGGAAGCAGGGACGGGGGGGTGTGGGATCAGCGCCGGCCGGCTCCGAGCCCAGGCCAGCCTTCCCTCGGGATGCTCTCCGCAGGCTCCATATCCTCATCGCTTCCCTTCCCTTCCCCTCTCCGCAGCTCTCATTCCCCGTGCTCAGGGCTGGGAGTGCCTCCTCCTCCTTCTCTTCCTCCTCCTCTTCCTCCTCCTCCTCCTCCCTCTCCTGCACCTCACTCACAGCAGCTGCGCTGCCCCAGCACATGGAAAACGGGCTCAGATAAAACAGAAATTTGGGGAATTTCACCTTTTACACGTTTCCAATGGAAAAGCCCAAAACCAGCCCCTTTTTGGGGTCTCTTCTGGAGCACATCAGGGCAGAGCTGCACGTCAAGGGCGACACACAGACATTCCTTGTCCAATTTCAAGTCCTTGCTTCAAATCTGACGGTGATAAAACCACCTAAAAATAATTCTGCGGAATTGTGCCTGCACTGAAATACCTTATGATATACTAAATATAAGATATTAAATATAACAATTTACTGTATATAATCTAATGCTACCTTGAAATACTCTTTCCAGAAACGCCCAAATATTCCAAAATAAAACAGCTGCGCTGATTCCAGGGGTTCCCGCTTTGGGATTCGCGTGTTTTGTAGGCAGGGAGTTATTCCCAACTCTCAAATGATCTCCCTGCTCCAGCTGCAGGGATTGTCTCTGCCCCCTGCAGACACAAAGGAGAAGTGGCCACTTCCCTCTGCAAAAACCTTCAGTGTACTGGAAAACACTCAACACATCTTCATCCTCTGCTGCTTTTGGGGTTTTTAATAAAATTTGATTTGTTCAAGTCTTTCCTAGAGGGGTGGGTGTCCCTCAGCTCAACAAGTTCCTGCTGTCCATTTAAAGCATGATGCCCAAAAAAACCCACATATATTCACCTACACAGGAGTGAAGTCAACGTGTCTTAAATATCACAGAATCATGGAAGGTTTGGGTGGGAAGGGAACTTAAAGCTCATCCAGTTCCACTTCTGGCATGGGCAGGGACACCTTCCGCTGTCCCAGGCTGCTCCAAGCCCCGTCCAACCTGGCCTTGGACACTTCCAGGGATGGGGAATCCACAAACTCCTTGGGCAACCTGTGCCAGGGCCTCTTCTCCAACCCTTCCTGGTCCTCTCCTCCCTCCCAGGAAAAGCCAATCTCCCCATGCCTACACTGTCAGAAAACTCTTAGGACTTCAAAAGTAAACACATTCAGTACTTTAAACCTTCTCCAGCAAGGAGAGAACACTGGGTCTTCTCTCTTGCTCTGTGTGAACCCACAAAAGAATTATTTACACAGTAAAAAAAAAAAGAAAAAAATCCAACCACATACACTGGAGGGATTTTCTTTCCTGACTGAGAAGAACTCCAGCCCCTGGATATCACCAGGAAACACCACTGCAGGTCCCGAGCAGTTCAAGCCCCTTCTTGCCATCTCCAGGCTGCAAATCTCAACCCAGGGATGCCCAGAATCCAGCCCGGTCCAAGGTCAGCCACCAAGGCTGTCTCCAGAGGAGCAGCTCCCTGAAGGCTCTTCAGCAGCTCTGCCCAACAACTGGCTTTTTCTTTACAGTTTGCTCCTGACTTCATTTATTTTATTCCTTTCAAAAATGCTTCTGGAGGGGGAGAAACCCCCACGTGCCCCACCTTGGCGACACTGAATCCCACGGTGGGTTTGTACGCTACGGAAATCTGGGATTCTTCAGTTACACGATTCACCCTCGAGATGGAAATCAATGGAACAATCAAAGTATCCTTGTTTTAGTGTAAATAGTCAGCTGGGAGAGCTCACACGTGAGTTTTCCACCACATTCCAACAGTTCTGCTTCCAGGCTGCTGGAGGAACTTGGTTCATCCAGGAGCTCCGTCCTGCAGCTGGGGGCTGGAGAGCAGAGGCAGAACCTGGAGGGAATTTGAGGTTTTTTTATTCCTTTCCTTGTTTAAAGCCAGACATTCACCCTCCAGCACATTTTCTCTGCACTGCTTGCTGACAAGATGCCAAGGAGGGAAACGGAGCAGAAAAATGCTCCTCTGGGTCAGGCTCCCCAGGGCAGAGAGGGAAGGGAGAGGCCACTTGAGCTGCCTTAAAATGACAGAAGAGAGGTGAGAGGTGGGTTAGCTGGGAACTGAGTCAGGGAAAGGGAATTGCTGGTTCTGTGGAGTCACAATACCAACACCACCCGGCTCCAGAGCCACTCAGACAGAGATCCAGCCGCTCCTCACGGAGTCCATCATTCCCTGCAGCCTGCAGGAATCCCGTTCAGGCAGGAGGCCGCTCCCGATGCTCCCCACGCAGCACCCAGGTAACCGAGCGCCCCGGGACGGCAGCACTGCCCGCTCCAGCCCGCTCTCCACGGGAATGAGGTGTCCTCCTCCAGCAGGGAATCCTGCCAGGAACAAGCACACCCTGCACCGTTTCTGGGAAGAGGGAACAGCGCTGCTGGCTGCGCTCACGGGCTGGCTGCAGGTCACAGCTCCGAACCTGGCAGCACCAACCTCCTCAGAACCACACAATCCCTGAGGCTGGAAAATCCTTCCAAGGCCATCGAGTCCAAGCTGTGCCTGATGCCCACCTCGTCACCAGCCCAGAGCACCCAGTGCCACATCCAGGCCTTCCTTGGACACTCCAGGGATGGGGACTCCAAATATCCCTGGGCAGCCCCTTCCAGTGTTCAACAACCCTTTCCATGGGGAATTTTTTCCTGATGTCCAACCTGAACTTCCTCTTCATAAACCAACTTCCACGGCAGGAAAACCTCCTCCTGCAGCACCCAGGACCCTGTTTAAAAAGGATTTACAGCTTTTCTACCTCTCCATCCTCTCCCAAATCAGAGTCAGCACCTTACACCATCAGATCCTTCTTGCTGCTGCTGTCTGCATCCAAGGGCTCTGCACAGCCCTTCCTCCCTCCACCCTGTCAGGAGCTGAGGGACCACCCAGTGTGCCCCTGTCACCACTGTGCTCCCAAATCTAACACCCACCACACCCCTCAGTGAGGCTCTGGCAGCAGTTTCAGTTCCTATCAGCACATTTCGGGGAGAATCCTAAATTGGGTGTTTATCATCCTGTCATGCTTTCAGTCCTCCTTGTTTTCCCTTCCCTTGCCCAGCTTTAACTGTAAATGAACATTTGAGTTTCTCATGAATGAGTTACTGCCAGAGGGAGAGCTGCTCCCTGAGGAGATTCATTTTAAATTGGAAACACTCCTTAGAGCTGAATTTTTACTTGAAACTACAAATCTAATAACTGAGGTCAAAACTCCCTGGTTATCCATCTCCAGGAGCAGCATCCCTGCCAACATGATGCTGTTACAGCGCCATGAGAAGTCATTTTCCATGGAAAAAGGCAGGCTCTGCTGCAGCAGCCATCCTTGGAGAAGTGGCTCTGTGCTCCATGCTAGGTTTGTGTCTCGCCTCCGGCACAGCGTCCTGGGGGAAGCTGGAGCTGGATCCCAGCTCAAGCTCATCCCAGGACAGGGCTCCTTCAGGAGAGGCTGCTGAGCCCACCCAGGGCATCAAATGTCCCCAGCCCAGCAGGGCCAAGACTCCCAGCAGACTTCCCAGCAGGAGCAGCATTCCATTAATCCCACCCCTCACCGACGGAGCCAATGGAGCAGGCTCCAAGTTATCACACAAGAGAGATTTTCCTCAAATAAAATAAAAAGCTGAGCAGAATAAAAGTGGCATTATATCCTCTGCAAGTTGATCTGCACTCCCTAGAGTGACGATTTTAGCTTAAAGACTCCTAAAACTCCACAAGAAATATAAATTTCCCAGGTGGACCGGGGGAAATGCCCCAAAGGAGCCTCTGTTGGCATCAGATTCCAGCGCTGGGAGGAGTTGAGGCACTGCAGGAGCACGGGCACCACAAGGTGCCAGCACAGCCCAGCTGGATGAGCCAGTTCCAGCCTGGAGTGCCGATGTGAGGGGAATTTGGGGGTCCCCACACACTGTGAGCTCTGCCTGGGGCTGGAAAAGGGGCTGGAATGCTGAGACAGGAGGAGCAGCTCTAACTCTCCTGCCCCACCGGAGTGTCCGAGCAGGGCCTGGCTGGCAAATCCCTCTTTTCCAAGACATCCATTAAAGGCCAGCTGCAAACTCAAGCACAGGCAGCAAATCATCTCGGTGCCTTCAAGGCCGGGCTCTCCGCAGGGACGGGGCTTACGCAAGAGCTGGGAAACCTCGCAGCAAGTAGAGCTCCACGGGCAGCCAGGAATCCATGGAAGCAGCGTGCCAGGAGAGGGCAACCTGCTCCTGCTGCATCGCCTGGGATGGGAGCCGGGAGCAAACCAGCACGGCTGGAAAGTGCCCAGCGGGAGAGGCCCTGGGGGTGCCGGTGACAGGGGCTGGACACGAACCCAGGGGTGCCCAGGTGGGCAAGAGGCCGAGGGCACCTGGGCTGTGCCAGCCCTGGGGTGGCAGCAGGAGCAGGGCAGGGCCCGTCCCCAGTGCTGGGGCAGCTCTGGGACCCTCCTGACAAGAGACCTGGAGGGGCTGGAGCGTGTCCAGGGCAGGGAACGGAGCTGGGAAGGGGCTGGAGCCCCAGGAGCGGCTGAGGGAGCTGGGAAAGGGGCTCAGCCTGGAGCAAAGGAGGCTCAGGGGGGACCTGGTGGCTCTGCACAACTCCCTGACAGGAGGGGGCAGCCGGGGGGATCGGGCTCTGCTCCCAGGGAACAGGGACAGGAGGAGAGGGAACGGCCTCAGGCTGGGCCAGGGCAGGGGCAGGGTGGATATTGGGAACATTTCTGCATGGAAAGGACTTTCCAGCCCTGGCAGGGCTGTTCAGGGAAATGGTGGAGTCCCATCCCTGGAGGGATTTAACAGCCACGTGGATGTGGCACTTGGGGACGTGGATTAGTGGTGGCCTTGGCAGTGCTGGGGAATGGAGGGATTTGGGTGATCTTCGAGGGCTTTCCCAACCTAAACAATTCTGTGATTCTGTGACTGCAGCACGCTCAGATATCCCACGTACCTTGTCCAGAGGGATGCCAGAAATCCCATGGGATGGAAGCCACACATGGCTCTACAGGTACTCTGTTCCCTCAAGCTGTGAGTCCCAGCAATTCCCTGATCCCTGAGTAACAAATGAACATCCATCCCAAATTCCTTTATGTGCAGGGAGAACCCTGAGGCAGGGTTGCACAGAGCTGTCATATCCCACCACCAACCCAAAGCCCATTTTCCCTTCTGTGGCCAGGAGCAGGAGCTGTTGGGCTTCATTAGACACAAACACCACAAGGTTTCCTGCCAGTCCCTCATTCCTCCGTGTCCAGCTCTGCCACCTCCCCCTCTGCCCCAGCCCAACCCTCCAGAGATGCCTTCAGACCCACTGAAGGATCAGTTTTCACCCAGTGACTCATTTTTAATTAGCAAGAACTGTTATTGTTTGCAGAGCTCAAACGGGGTTTACCTCCAACAGCCTTTTTCTGTGCCAGGTAAAGAAAAAAGCCCGTGGGAATTTAAATGACTGACAGTAACAGTGAGATACTGAACTGATTCCCTGAGCTGGGAATCTCCCCCTTGGTGCTCCCAATTGTATGAAAATCCCTGTTGTGTTGCTAAACGTGGCATTAAAAACTATGTCCCAGCGGAAGTGGCCTTAAAAATCAGGACCAAGAGTCTGTTCCCAGCACTGAAAGAGTTCAGGGCACAAGAGCCAGGCTGAGCAGGACCTGCTGCAGGGCTCTGTCCCCCTTCTGCAGCCACATCTCCATGAGGACACCACACCCTCTCACCATCCCGGGAATCCCCTGTGCTGGAATTGTTCATCCCAAGGGCAGGGACACCTCCCACTGTCCCAGGCTGCTCCAAGCCCTGTCCAACCTGGCCTTGGGCACTGCCAGGGATCCAGGGGCAGCCACAGCTGCTCTGGGCACCCTATGCCAGGGCCTGCCCACCCTCCCAGGGAACAATTCCTTCCCAATATCCCATCCATCCCTGCCCTCTGGCAGTGGGAAGCCATTCCCTGGGTCCTGTCCCTCTAGGCCCTCATCCAAATTCTCTCTCCATCTTTCTTGTAGGCTCCCTTCCTCTCATCCTTTGGTTCTCCCAGTGGATAAAGTTTTGCTTTACCTGTGTGTCCAGCCCCTTTTCATGTGTCATTTTTCCAGAAACCTGGGAATCTAAGTTTGGGAATAAGGTTTTCCAGCATATAAATACGATGCATGCTCCCATTTTAGACAGCACTACAAGTGCTTGAGAGTTTTGCTATTATTTTTAGCACAAATATTTTTGAAAGTCTTCCCGAGCTAAACCTGGCGTGTCACTGGTACTTAGGGAAACCACATTTTTTTGCCTGTTGTGAAAAATAACAACTCTGTAGTACATAAAAGTGTTTTCTTGCTCAAACACCAAAGCCCTGTCACCAAGGGTGAGTCTCTCCTGGTTCCCTGCCAGGCAAGCACTGTGTATTCCCAGGGATCTTAAAAACCCCCCTTCCTGCGTGGGTGCAGAAGTGGGAAGGATGATCCCTGTTGTTCCTTCCCTGCTGCACTTGCTAATATTAACCGGGTTTGTCATTTTGGGAACTTTCAACTGGAGTTGGGATGAACTCAGCACAGATGGTCCCTCCTTGCTGGGCACCAGCCAGGCACTGGCAATTGGAATGCTCTGCCTGCTTGGGATAAAGGTGTCCCTGCCTTTGGGACAAGATGAGCTTTAAGGTCACTTCAACCCAAACCATTCCATGATTCTGTGACCCTGCAAAGGCTCTTCCAACCCCTTTGACTGGAAGTCACAAAGTGCCACTTGCAATTCCCCATGGGAAATAATTAGCCCTGAGTTAAGGTGAAATGCAGGCACAGCTGCCCAGGGGTCACTGGTCTGGGCTTTGCAGCCCTGCCAAGTGACTTCAGGAAATTCTTTTGTCAAAAAGATGTGTGGAAGGGAGGAGATCATGTGGAAGTAACAAAAAAAAAAGGCACTGAGAATTAGAGAAAGGAAACACTGATTTATAAACAGCTGGAAAACACGGAATGCTGGAAATCCATTTACTCAGGCCACGCACTCACAGTGTTTGTCCAGGGCACAGAAGGGCCAAAAATAATGAAAGGAGGGGAAAAAAACAGATTTAAAGAAACACAGGAGATGGGCATGGGAGAAACACAAACCAGCAACACAACCCACAGCATTGCTGGAAACGAGAATGGATTTGTGGTATCTACAAACACGGCACAGCAGAGACCATTCTGCCCTGGTGTTTTATCAGTTTATCAATTTATAACCAGTTTTGTCCTGCTATTTATCAACTCCAGGAGTAGCACAATCCTCACCATAGGAATTTAGCCCTCTCCCTCCCATTTTTGCTGGAGAAGAATCTGCTCTCCACCTTGCCACGGGGTGAACTGAGTCTACAATAGGATCCTTTAGCCCCTGGGTTTTGCCCACCCTCCCAGCTCCCACAGGCACCAGGCAGGGCTGAGCAAGGAGCCACAGGATTTCTCCTCCCTGTGTTCCTGCACCAAACTCCTTCTGCACCAGCTCAGGCAAAAAAGAGCCTTTTCCTTCACCACAGCTGTCCCAGGTCACCCTGGTGAGGAAAGAAGGGGCCTGGTGTGCCAGCAGAGTTCAGAGAACCATGGAATCACTCAGGCTGGAAAAGCCCCCTGAGATCATCGAGTCCCACTGTTCCCCAGCACTGCCAAGGCCACCCACGTCCCCACGTGCCACATCCACACAGCTGTAAAATCCCCCCAGAAATGGGGACTCCACCATCTGGGCAGCGCATTCCAATGCCTGACCACCCTTCCCACGAAGGAATTTTCCCCAATATCCAATGTATACCTCCCCCAGAATCCTCGTGCTGCACGTCCCACCCCCCTCCTCCGGCAGGAGCATTTTCCCAAGCTCCGGCGTGGGCACGGAGCCTCCTGCCCACCCCTGCTCGGCTCCTGCAGCGCCAGCCCTTCCCAGAGCCTCACCCCCACCCCTCCTCTGCTCTGTCACGTTCTCGTGTTTATTTCCAGGGAGTTATTGCTGCTGCCTCACCTGGAATGCTGAAAACACAGGAGCCCAAAAAGCTCCATGGAGAAAACTGCCACAGGGCCTGGCTCGCCACACACAGCTGAATGCCAGCCCTGCTGAGGGATTTCAGCAGCCCTAGAACATTCCAAGAGATGGCCAAGAGGGTGAAAGGACAGGGGGACTGCTGGGAGAGAGGAGCACCAGGATTCCCTGGGCAGTGGCATAGGGCAGGGGAGGCAGGGGGAATGTGCCTGGGCTCTTGGGCAGGGGTAAGAGCAGCACTGGAGAGCAGCAGGAGCTGTGACATCAATTCCCATCCCACTTCTGAATCACGGAATCCCAGAATGGTTTGGGTGGGAAGAGACCTTAAAGCCCATCCAGTGCCACCCCTGCCATGGGCAGGGACACCTCCCACTGTCCCAGGCTGCTCCAAGCCCCGTCCAGCCTGGCCTTGGGCACTGCCAGGGATCCAGGGGCAGCCACAGCTGCTCTGGGCACCCTGTGCCAGGGCCTGCCCACCCTCACAGGGAAGGATTTATCCCCAATATCCCATCTAACCCCACCCTCTGGCAGTGGGAAGCCATTCCTCCTCATCCTATCACAGAATCATGGACTGGTTTGGGTTGGAAGGGACCTTAAATCTCATTTTATTCCAACCCCTGCCATGGGCAGGGACAGCTTCCACTGGACCACGGACACCATCCAGTGACGAGGAGCAGCCACGGCTCCTTCGCTCGCTCCGGAGGATGAGGCAGGAGCAGCAGGAGTGGCCTAAATACTGCTGGCTGCTCTGAGCTCCTGCTGGAATGTTTAATTCGTGCTGTTATGTAAGTACTGTTTTCTGGGCTCCTTCGCCGGGAATGATTATCACGGATTACATCTGCAAAACAACAACAGGGAACGTGGTGCGGTACCTGGGAATCACGGGAAGAGCGGCACCACAGGGAGGAGGGAAGCATGGTTCTGGGGTTACTCCATCCCCACGTGCAAGTGGAGTGGAAAACAGCAGCAAGGGAATTAAAAACAGATTAGAAAAAAAAACAAGACGGGGGAGGGAGGGGAGGGAAGTGGTTCCTGGCCCGTGAAATAGAAAAATCTGAAGATTCCTCCCATCCTCCTCGTGTTTGCACCGCCAGGAAAAGGGAGCAGTTGGAGGCTGTGTAGATAAGAGAACCCTACACTGGTTTGGGGTGGAAAGGGACCTTAAAGCTCATCCAGTCCCACACCCTGCCTGGTCAGGGATACCTTTCATCAGACCAGGTGGCTCCAAGCCCTGTCCAACCTGGCCTTGGACACTTCCAGGGATCCAGGGGCAGCCACAGCTTCTCCGAGCAACCTGTGCCAGGGCCTCAGCACACTTACAGGGAGGAATTTCTTCCCAGTATCCCATCTAACCTGCCACTCCAGGCCCTTGTCCAAAGTCCCTCTCTCTGGCACAGGTTCCCATGGATCCAGCCTGTCCAGATCCCTCTGCAAACCCTTCCTGCCCTCCAGCATCCCTTTGGCTGTGGCAGGAGGAGCTGATGTGTTGGCTGCAGCTCGCTGGGGGTGACTGAGATGGACCAACCCATCCCAATCCAACAGGAAACTGGAGAGCCAGAGCATCCTGCCAAGTGCAGGAGGGACCACAAGAGAGTGCAGAAGGCACTGAGAGGAGATAGGAATCATTAGGAGTGGGAAATCCAAGCAAACAACTCCATCAGCAGCACTGTCAATTCTATTTCCCACGGCAGCAGCTCCTGGCATAGCTAACAACAGCTGGCTATCCTGGGAAAATCCCGACTCCAAGGATAAAAAGACAATTAGAAGAGCAAGGTGACAGCACTGGCAGCCGGTGCCTCCAGGCACGAGCCCTCCAGCACAGGGAAAACAGCTCACAGGGACGGGGAAGCTCACAGGGAGGAGGGGAGAAGGGAATGCTGTTGTCAAAGAGCTGGGAACAGCAGGACTGGCACAGCCAGCCATGAGCTGGGACAACAATGACAGGGATTGTCCCGTCCTGCCACAACCCCAGCACAGCCACAAGCCAAGGCCACCTGGCCAGGAGCTTCTGCGAGGCCAGGGGGGAGCAACAAGGGGATAATTCATGGAGTGGGACAGGGAAGGTGCCAGATGCTTTGCAGTGTCACAGGCCCAAGTCAAAATGGCCTTTGCAAACAAACCCTTGCCTTGGAAAAAGGACAGAAAACAGCCAAAATGAGCAGAGCAACAAAAGTGACGTTATCAGTGGAGTGGTTAAAGGGAAAGCTGAGGAATAATTAATTATGGCTATTTTTTAATGCTGCTATAAAGGCTGGATCTGGGATGCTGACGGGGATCTCCTGCTGGCTTGAGCTGCCCCTTGCCCACCCCAGCCCCGCAGTGGGATCCCTACGGCTCCAGTGTCTCTCCCCAGAGCTGGATTTTTCCTTCCCACTCCACTGCAACAGGAACTCACCCCAGGACCAGAGCAGAGGGCATCACCAGCACAACCAACCCTCCTGCTTCCCCCTGCTCGGAGCTCCCACCCTCCTGCAGTCCACAGAAAGCCCCCAAAAGCAATCACTCCCTGTTTTCCAAGAAGAAAACAATGGATTAAGTCAGGAAGAATAACCAGGTAACCCAAGTAGTCAAATCCCATTATCCCAGATCCCTGACTCACACCACAGGGTGCTGGTTTCACAGTGAATCCTCCCCGGGGTGGTCACACAAGGTCAGCCCGAACACCCAGGAAATTCCATCTCTTCCCCAGCAAGCAAACTGCAGCTGGTATTTTGGAAACAGGACACTGGGACAGGGCACAGGCCCAGTTCCTCTGGGCACTGATCCTTCACTGTCGGAGCTGTGCTGCCTCAGGAGCTCCCAGGTCACATTCCATACACAGACACTTACAGCTTGTACCCCAAGGGATGAAACTGTGCCCAGATCTGTTGAGTTTCCCTGGATTTTCTGGCTCCCAGCAGCAAGTGCCACCATTTAATTGCGTGTTGTACAAAATATTAATTATTCCTGCTCCATTTAAACCTATGACCTGTTAATCCCCTCCTTCTTGTTATAAGCACTTGTCCCTGACTTCTCCTAGACTCAGACAGTCATAGAATTGTTGAGGTTGGAAAAGACCTTTAAGATCAAGTCCAAGCATCAATCCAGCACTGCCAAGGCCACCACTGACCCCTGTCCCCAAGTGCCACATCCACACGGCTGTTAAACCCCTCCAGGGATGGGGACCCCAGCACTGCCCTGGGCAGCTGTGCCAGGGCTGGACAGCTCTTTCCAGGAAGAAATCTTCCCAATATCCTCCCCTGGCCCAGCCTGAGGCCGTTCCCTCTCCTCCTGTCCCTGTTCCCTGGGAGCAGAGCCCGACCCCCCCGGCTGCCCCCTCCTGTCAGGGAGTTGTGCAGAGCCACAAGGTCCCCCCTGAGCCTCCTTTTCTCCAGGCTGAGCCCCTTTCCCAGCTCCCTCAGCCGCTCCTGGGGCTCCAGCACATTTCCTGCACCACTGACCATCACCATGGGGCACCTTCAGCTGTCCTTCTCCCAGATGAAATATTTCCTTTCCATCATCCTCCTTCCCTTACACAGGGAATGGCTTCCCCTCTGGTTAATCTTGTGCCTGTTTGGTTGTTTCAGTTTCCTTTTTAAGTTTTGCTGAAAACCCCATGAGTCACTGTGGGGAGAGACAGGGCATCTCCAGGGAAAAGATGACAGCGGCACACAGAGCAAACCCACATTCCCTCTTTTCCACTCTAATTATCAATTCCCAGTTTTTCTGCTGCAGACTCCAGCCTCAGCCAAAGGAACCAGGCGCCTCTGAGAGTGGCTGGCAGGTGAGTTGTTCTTGGCACAGACACCAGCACTGACCTCTCCAGTGAACTCCTGGATTTCAGCACCATGAACACCAAAATCACTTTCTGTCAGCCTGGAATCTGCTCCGGATCAGGCGAGCACTGGAATCACAACACGGCTTTCACCCTCTCTCCTCCCAGGAATCCCTGAGCAGGGAGCCAAAAGGAATCACCAGCTCCCTTTCCAAGCAGCCCAAGTCTGTTTTGGGGAGTTTTCCTAGTGTTTAGAATACCAGGGACAGATTTCCACCCTCCCCTTGCACACTTTTCCAAAGACCCCCTTATCACAGAGCCAAGAAAACAATCCTCAGATATTCAGCACCCACACAATTCCTGGATGTCATGATACTGCTCTAAAAAGAAAGGATAGTTCTATATCTTTTTTTTTTTTATATTTGCTTGAAGAAAATCCACCAACCACAGTCACCACATACAGAGGGTGAATACAGAAATCTGATTTTCAGGACAGGTAACAGCACAGGGCCACACCCAGCACTGATAAAAGCAGGTGATGGAGCTGGATGAGGAGAAATCAAGTTTACTACAACTTTACCGACACTTTGCAATCCCACCTAAAAACAGGAATGCCAGGTTTGGCTGAGGGGAGTCTGGTCTGGGACTGTCCTGTCCTCCTGTCACACTCTGCATGTGTTTTAGAGGAATTAAGCACACGTGGTAACTGAGGAGAGAGCTAAGCCAGCAGCTCAGCTCCGCTCTCACTTTCTGCCGCTAATCCACCCGGAATCCCCGGGCAGGTTTCTCCCTGGGAAGCAGGATGAGGACTGGGAGCTCAGGTCACATCTCTCAGTACCAATGTCCCAGGTCACAGCTCGTTCCCAAAATACTCCTGAGTGCTCAGTTGGCAGAGGGGAAACCAGAGCTGCTCCATGCACAGAACAGCAAAGCCGTCCATCCCATACCTGGTTTGGGGACAGGTTTTGCTGTTAAAAACAGACATGGAAAGCAGTCCTGTGAAAGAAATGGCCCCTGGGGGTGCACAGCTCCAGCCAGCAGCCGAGTTAAAAGCACTTCCACAGCTGTTGAATTCAGGAGAACTCCTGGGGGAAAGACCCTTTTCATCCACCCCAAAAATGGTGACCCAGCAGTGAAGATACGTGCAATGTTATCCCCATTTGCCAGTCCTTTTATCCATCAAATTTCCCATCAAATCTCCAACACCCTGACAGCACGGAGAGATCACTGATTCCTGCAGAAACAGTGAATGGAGAATCCCAGCTCAGGCTCCAGCAGGTCTGTGGCTGACTCGAGGCTGAGCGGTGCAGTCGACACAACAGAAGGACGGGGACATGCAGGGGGTAGAAAGCTGGAGAGGGCCCAGGGCAACCTCACGAGGTTCAGCAAGTCCAAGTGCCAGGTCCTGCACCCAGGTCAGGGCAATCCCAGCCACGAGCACAGACTGGGAGAGGAGCTCCTTGAGAGCAGCCCTGGGAACAAGGACTTTGGGGTGCTGGTGGCTGAGGGCTGCCCATGCCCCAACCCTGAAACCCCCTAAGCCCTGGGCTGTTCCCCCAGCGTGGGCAGCAGGGGAGGGGGGATTCTGCCCCTCTGCCCCGCTCAGGTGAGACCCCACCTGCAGAGCTGCCCCAGCCCTGGGGCCCAGCACAGGAAGGACCTGGAGCTGCTGGAGCCAGTCCAGAGGAGGCCACGGAGCTGCTCCAAGGGCTGGAGCCCCTCTGCTCTGGAGCCAGGCTGGGAGAGCTGGGGGTGCTCACCTGGAGAGGAGAAGGCTCCAGGGAGAGCTCAGAGCCCCTTGCAGGGCCTAAAGGGGCTCCAGGAGAGCTGGAGAGGAATTTGGGTCAAGGGATGGAGGGACAGGACACAGGGAATGGCTTCCCACTGCCAGAGGGCAGGGATGGATGGGATATTGGGAGGAAACTCTTCCCAGTGAGGTTGGGGAGGCCCTGGCCACTGCAGCAGGCAGGGCAGCAGGCAGTGCCCATGAGCAGAGATGGCCATAAGAACGCTCTCTGTGTCCTTTTGCAGAAGGACAGGCAGCATCAGACACAAAGTCGCTCCTCTGCCCACCTCGGCTGCCCTCTGTAACCCTCTCCTCACCTCCTGGCCTCCCAGAGCCATGGATGCTCCTCCTTGAGGGCACAAATCCATTCAGCTGCTCACCACCCTTTGCACCCACTGGAGCCCCCCTGGGCTCTGCAGAGCAGCCTGGGGAACACACAGGTTTTGGGGATCACTCAGGATAAGAGGAGGCAACTCAGACCATTCTGCTCATAAGGAGACTTGAAAGACTGGGAATTTCAACAGCAAATCCTGAACCTCTTCCCTTTACTTGGAAACATCCACCCCAGTGCTCACAGGGGCACAACATGAGGAATTCTATTTTGATTCAACCCAAACAGTCAAACCTTACACACAGTCACTTTTTACTATAATTAAAAGATCTCTAATTGGGACAAACCATTAGCCAGGTGAACACTGAGGCATAAAATAATTCACTGACGTGCTCAGCTCTACCCCCACAGCACAAGGATTCAGCACCCATTTACAGTGTCTTATCCTCTCCGATCGGATCAGGAAAGCTTGGAAAAGCAGGAGTCTGGTGTGGATTTTCCCTCCCATCAGCTCCGTGGCCGGGATCAGAGCTGAGTCAGCAGAGCCGCGGGGCGGCACAGCCACATCGGCAGCACTGCCCTCGCCCCGGAGCCCGCCGGAGCCGGGAGCTCGGCACGGCCGCAGCCTCAGGACAGCCAGGCTCTGCATCTGCTGTTTTTATGGGAAGACACAAACCAAAATAGCTGTGCCTGACTCCAGAGGCAGCGTGGCTGACAGCCCCCGAGGCCGCTCCACACTGACCCAGCACTGCCACAGCCCCACGGTCCCAAAGGGAAGGTAAAGCCACACACCATCTTGTCCAGGAGACCCTGTCCCACACACCTCCCTCTCCAGGAGATCCTTCTCCACACACCTCCCTCTCCAGGAGATCCTTTCCCACACACCTCCCTCTCCAGGAGATCCTTCTCCACACACCTCCCTCTCCAGGAGATCCTTCTCCACACACCTCCCTCTCCAGGAGATCCTGTCCCACACACCTCCCTCTCCAGGGGATCCTTCTCCACACACCCTCCTCTCCAGGAGATCCTTCTCCACACACCCCCCTCTCCAGGAGATCCTTCTCCACACACCTCCCTCTCCAGGAGATCCTGTCCCACACACCACCTTGTCCAGGAGATCCTGTCCCACACACCTCCCTCTCCAGAAGATCCTTTCCCAAACACCACCTGTCCAGGAGATCCTTTCCCACACACCACCTCTCCAGGAGATCCTCCTCCACACATCCTCCTCTCCAGGAGATCCTTTCCCACACACCTCCCTGTCCAGGAGATCCTTTCCCACACACCCACCCAGCTGAAGGACTCGACAGCCCCCACAGCCAGCTCAGTGCAGCCGGGACCAGCAGTGTCCCACCCTGCCCAGCTAAACAAGCGTGCCCAGAAACTTCCACCTTCTCCTGGGTCAGCTGGGCTCCCTGTCAGTATTTGCATATTCCAGAGTTGGAATTTTAAGGGACAGAAAGTTCACAGCACTTAGAATCACAGAGTGGTTTGGGTTGGGACTTTAAATATCGTCTTGTCCAACTCCCTGCCATGGGCAGGGACACCTCCCACTGTCCCAGGCTGCTCCAAGCCCCGTCCAGCCTGGCCTTGGGCACTGCCAGGGATCCAGGGGCAGCCACAGCTGCTCTGGGCACCCTGTGCCAGGGCCTGCCCACCCTCTCAGGGAACAATTTCCCCCCAATATCCCATCTATCCCTGCCCTCTGGCAGTGGGAAGTCATTCCCTGTGTCCTGTCCCTCCATCCCTTGTCCCCAGTCCCTCTCCAGCTCTCTTGAAGCTCCTTTAGGCACTGGAAGGTGCTTTAAGGTCTCCCCTGGAGCCTTCTCTTTTCCATTTCTGAGGTCTGTTTACTGCAGCTTGAAGCTGTGCTTGCTTGTGGAACCCAATGTCAATCCCAGAAGAGTTACAAACATTGAAATACAGAACCATAGAATCACTGAAATATTTCTAAAACATTCTGTTTGTCAAGCCTCTAACTGACCCATTACAGAGCAGGAACAATGCCACTCTGGGGAGGAGCTGTGGGCCAGGCACAGGGCTCTGACAGCTTTACAAAGTGTAGCTGTCCCAAACCTACTCCAATAAACACCACAACAAAGGGGCAGAAGGAGAAACGAACACAGAGAGAAACAGCTCAACTAAATATCTGGGTCATTCCCCCACCAAACCTGCCCAAGCCATGGAACAGCACCCACGTGGTGCCCAGGCCTCTGAGCACGGCATTTACAGCATTCCCAGCACAAAGTCTCCAGGAGGAAGACACGTCACCCTGCCCTCCAGAAGCAGCATCATTAGCTCATTGTTGCTGGCTCTCCACAATTTACAGCCATTCCCACGGCTTTAAAGACCTGCTCAGGGCTGCCCAGGCAGCTGAGATGCCGACGGGCGCAGCAGGGCTGCGTCCAACCCTTTGTGTCCCTGGGAGACCATCAGCAACTTCCAGCTACGCGTGAAACCCTATCTGGGTGGGTTCTGCACCATTTAACAGGCACAGAAGGGCGGCTGACCAGGAGGAGCCGGCAGGCTCTGGCTGCACATCAGGTGCCCCGTACCTGACTGGTTGTTCCGCATGCGGATGGCCTTGGCCTTGGCCAGCTCCAGGGCCGTGACCCAGCGCTGCCTCTCCACCTCCGAGTTGGCCTTCAGGTGGTAGGTCCTGCCCCCGTTGGACAGCACGATGTTGCACGAGTCCTCGGTGTCGATGTGGGCCGTGGACAGGTTGATGGTGCCCCTGCACGTGTGGGCCATCTCCGCCTGCGTCCTGCATGGGAACAGAGGGACAAGGGAGTGTCAGTGCCCCTGTACCTGACCCCAAAACACCTCCAAGGCACCCTCCTGCACAGCACAGACCTGTGGAGACATCCTGAGCTGGCAGCACTCATGTGCAAGGCACTGAAGCTGGATAAGGTGCTCAAACAGAGAAACAAGGCCAGGCTGAGGTGTTGGAGATTGTTCCCTTGGAGGAGCAGCACCCCATCATTCCTTACACATTCACATCCCACTGTGTCCACTGCTTCTGGCTGCTCTTAAAGCAAAGTTACCAACTACACACCGCTGGCTTTCTCATCCCATTTCCACCGCTGCTTTTCTCCCTTCTCCCAGCTGTCCCATATCCAGAATCCAGCATTTTGTGGTTCTTTATACCCTCTCCCCTCCATCATTGTTTTTTGTCTAACTGTGCTCAGACCTCGCATGTCCCAGCCCTGGGGTGGCAGCAGGAGCAGGGCAGGGCCCGTCCCCTGTGCTGGCACTGCTGGGGCACCTCCAGTGCTGGGGCAGCTCTGGGACCCTCCTGACAAGAGAGACCTGGAGGGGCTGGAGCGTGTCCAGGGCAGGGAACGGAGCTGGGAAGGGGCTGGAGCCCCAGGAGCGGCTGAGGGAGCTGGGAAAGGGGCTCAGCCTGGAGCAAAGGAGGCTCAGGGGGGACCTTGTGGCTCTGCACAACTCCCTGACAGGAGGGGGCAGCCGGGGGGGTCGGGCTCTGCTCCCAGGGAACAGGGACAGGAGGAGAGGGAACGGCCTCAGGCTGGGCCAGGGCAGGGGCAGGGTGGATATTGGGAACATTTCTTCCTGGGAAGGGTGGTCAAGCATTGGAACAGACTGCCCAGGGCAGTGCTGGAGTTCCCGTCCTGGAAATGTTCAAAAAAACGTGTCGATGGCACTTGGGGACATGGATTAGTGGTGGCTCTGCCAGTGGCAGGTTAATGGTTGACCTCAATGACCTCAGAGGGCTTTTCCAACCTCAACAGCTCTGTAATTCCATAAGAACATCACAGCACAGGAGTCTACTGGTCTGTTGAGAGAGGTTTTACAGGCACAGCCTAGAGCTGCTCTCAGAAAACATTGGTGACCAAGTTCATTATGGGATGGAGATACGGTCCCTCCCAGGGAAGAATGGGCAGCAATCCAGGGACACCCACTGCCAACCTGATTCCTGAGGCTGCTTGTTACACAGAAGGAAGCCACTCTGCCTGACCATGAACTCAATCCCCAAACCCCCCAAACATCTCAAGGACATCTCTCACCTGCTCAACCCTGACACTGCTTTGTGGGACAGATTTACCCCAGAGCCACACCCAAGCTCAACATGAGGACATTAAATCCTCCTGATGCCTCCTAAAGGCATACAGCCCATGTCTCTCAGCACCACAGGGTAAGTTCAGACCCAGTGCACAGTGTGGTTACACTTTTTGCAAGGGGTGAGTTGGCCCCAAAGGAATCCAGCCCCAATTTTCATTCCCAAGTCACCCCTTCATGCTGTAGCACGTAGTGTGTTCCCAGGAGGGATCCTTTCCCACCTTGAGAGAGCTGCTAACATCATTTTCCCTTCTCCACACAGCAAAGGTCTCCAAGGTGACTGCACTAAACCAACTGCCGACGTTCAGACAGCCTCGCTCTCCCACCCAAGGAAACAAGGATGTTGCTCTCCGAGCTCCCTTCCCGTGCCAATCTGCATAGGAAATCAATTCCTATCAATCAGCAGCCACACACGAGGCAGGCACCTGACCCAGCCTGGAGCCAACAGCAATCTCCTGTGTCCACACACAGTAGGAAAGAAGCAGAGGTGCCCTTCAGAGCTCTCGTGGTCAGCCGGATCTGCTTATTCACCGCTCGCACTCGGCTCTTGCATAACGCGATCCCGGCAGATTTCCCGGCTCTCCCCTTCCCGCAGTAACCGGAGCGCTGCGCACGGAGAGCGCCCAGCTGAGGGAGGTTAAACGTGGACACGGAGCACACAGAGGTGGAGGCAGCTGAGCCTTCGGGATTTTTTAGCTCTGCGAGGGAGCAAAAACCCTCGGAGAGCCAGAATTAGAGCTGTGCATGGGAGGCTGGAGAGAGTCCTGGCCAGGACACACTAGAGAGAAAAAATATCCCAAAATACCACAGGGAGCACCCACCCACCCAGCCAGGGGACAGCAATCATCATCATATCAACATCAATATATCCCTTTTCCCAGCAGCAAGATCCCAAAGCACCAGGACACGCTCCATGGAAGCCCTGAGTGATCGGCCCAAGGCAACACTGCCCAGCCCAGGCACCCAGCTCCACACAGAGCAGGCCAGGAATCACGGACAGATGTCATGGCTTATCCCCAAAATCAGGCTTGTGGCAAGACCAGTGCTGTTATGGATGTGCTAAGATCACCAGAGAGGAGATTCCTTACTCTAAAACCATGGATATCCCTTACCATGATGCCAGCAAGACCCTATTTCAGCTGTCAAACCTCTTCTGGATGCACAGGTCCCAGTTCCCACGTGGATTTTGTCCAAGCCAGCAGATGATGCTGCTCTGAATGCATATTTTCCTTTTTTATTTCAACACAATCATAGAAATTTCAGACTGGTGAAAATTCTGGCATCACCATCACCCACCCTACCCACCAGCCGAGCACAGCTCTTGTATCCCAGCCACTCACAATGACAGATTTCACAAAAATCTTCAAAGATTTTCTTTTTAAAATATTATTTATAGCAGTTCTCCCTTTTTTTGACTGAAAAAGCTGCTTCAGCTCCTTAACACCACAAATCTAAACACAGAGAGCTTGACAAGACAATCTACAGCATCATTTCCTTAAAAGGGCTTCAGTCTAAAACTCCTGGAATCTGAATTTCAGTGACTTGGATTCTGCAGCCTGACAGAGCAGCTACACACTGCAGTGCCATAAAAGAGCAGCAAATTATAATTTAAAGACCTGCTTCCCAGTTCTGAAGGGACACTCGAGCTCCAGGAGGCTGCTCAGCATGCCAGTGCTGTGCAGGAGAAAGATGCTCCCAATTTTTAACAACTGTACCAAATCTCCCTGGATATAAACAATAAATCTCCCTGTAAGGGCTCACAGGACAGGTTTATCTACAGAGCAAAGAGAAGAAGGTGAAAAAGGAGATAATAAAATGGTTTTTGTCTGCCAACTCCACAGCTGTGGCTTTGGTGATATCCCACCAGCCAGAGACTGAGCTCTGGATGCTGGGAAGATGCTGCTCACACAGAATTTGTAATTATAACTGTGTGGCTCTGCTGGAAGTTAATACAGGACGCAGCAAGGAATGAACAACCCCAGCACACACTCTGCTCCCAACGCTTAACAAGCACAAGGGATGCCCATGGAATTTCTCTTTTTCCTTTCCACCAGCAAGGCTCCGCACCATTCTGGGTGGCCTTGTCCCTCCTGAAACCCGACTTCTTGTCTGACAGCTCCGACAGGATCAGGAAGAGGAACCCAGTAGGGAACAAGACTGTCCCTGTGTCCAAGGCACAGCAGAAGTCCAGCCTGAGCAGCCACAGGAGGTCACGGAGCCCCCAGCAGCCCAACCCTGGGACCAGAGCACTCCTGCAATCCTGGCAGCTCAACAGCTGCCCCAGTTCAGCGGAGCAGGGCGCGTGTGACACCTGGAGGGACCTTGTGATGTTCTGGCCCGGCTTCCTGAGGGTGCCAGCAACACTTGGGGTGGCGAGGGACAGGTCTCCAAACTGGATTATCCACCTAAAAACCCAGCAGGGAGCTACACAAACACTGAGCTGAGGCTCCCTTTCGAAGCTGGCAAGGCCAGTTTCCAGTATCACCCCTGTTCTAAGGCACCTCCACAGGGAAATCCGAAACAGTTTAACTTATATCCCGAAGTATGCTCACACTCTTGTCCTACAGATTTCCCTCTTTATCTCAAAACCACGGCTTTGCTGTCAGCCTCAGAAATCAGCACTCCTGATTCTACATCACAGAATCATTGGAATGATTTGGGCTGGGAAGGGACCTCAAAGATCATCCAGTGCCCCCCCTGCCATGGGCAGGGACACCTCCCACTGTCCCAGGCTGCTCCAAGCCCCGTCCAGCCTGGCCTTGGGCACTGCCAGGGATCCAGGGGCAGCCACAGCTGCTCTGGGCCCCCTGTGCCAGGGCCTCCCCACCCTCCCAGGGAATAATTCCTTCCCAATATCCCATCCAGCCCTGCCCTCTGGCACTGGGAAGCCATTCCCTGTGTCCTGTCCCTCCAGCCCTTGTCCCCAGTCCCTCTCCAGCTCTGCTGGAGCCCCTTTAGGCCCTGCAAGGGGCTCTGAGCTCTCCCTGGAACCTTCTCTTCTCCAGGTGAACACCCCCAGCTCTCCCAGCCTGTCCATAGATTCTCAAATCTCGAATTCCCACCCTGTCTCTCTCAGGCCTGTCCTTTTTCCTGGTGTAAATGTGAGGTCAGTGCAGGGCTCACACTCAGCCACCTCCCCAGGACAGGCTCAGAGGAGTACAAGGTGAGCAGGAGAGACTCCTGAAGACTCAGGAGGTTTTGTCTTCCTTATCCCAGTGTCTCCTTCACCCCGGGCTTTCACTCTGGGCACTGAGGGGTTCAGAGGCTGCATCTGAACCTCCCAGTGTCCAACCACACACTCCAGGGACTTCACCCCAGCGTTATCCAGGAGCCAGCACGGCTCACGAGCAGCCTCTGACTCAGCCTTCCCTCGGGAAGGCAGCACCGAGTCCTCCAGCAGGGACCTGCTGGGAGCTCTGGAACAGGCAGGAGGCACCAGCAGCCACACCAGACCATTTGCAGGGAACCACTCAGCTCCCTGGGCACTGTTTACCCAGCAAATATTTCCTATTTTAAACAGCATTTACAGAAAAATCTCCTGCTGTTGCTGCACAATCTTGGCTTTTTTTCCTTCCCTCACATAATTATTTAAGTTGTTTTCCAAGGAAGTTTTGCTGTCCAAGTTTGGGGGTTGAGTGTAGATCCAGCAACAGCCTCCCCTGCATGACCACACTTCAGCTGGATGGTCAACACAGCACAGGGACAGAGCCAGCACGGATGCTCCCAGCTCCTCCTCCCTCAGGAAGGATTCAAGGAGAAAATAAGAAACATCTGAAGAGTTTGAAAAGGGGAAGTCACAAACTATCAGGGAAGAGAGTGAAATTGTGGTTTGGGGTGGGTTTTGAGTCTCTGGGTGTGAGGTACAGAGACCTCACAGCACTGTCACTACACACGTGGGATGAAGCAGGACACCAATCCCAGGTTCATCCCTGGAGCTGGCAATTGGACACATTGAGGGACTTCCCCAGTGAGCTCCTCCACCACGCTGTATTTGGAGCTCAGAAACACTTTTTGGTTGTCAGATCTCAACATAATTACAAATCCAGGCTCCTGCACTGCTGCAGATCACACCCAAAACCCAATCCAACACAGCTGGGAGCAAACACACTCCCCCACGGCACAAACCCAACAGCTTCATAAAACACAGAGAGGAGCTTTGGACAAGGGCCCAGAGGGACAAGGGGGAGTGACTTCACATGGACAGGGGCAGGATTAGATGGGATATTGGAAAGAAATCCTCTCCTGGGAGGGTGGGGAGGCCCTGGCACAGGGTGCCCAGAGCAGCTGTGGCTGCCCCTGGATCCCTGGCAGTGCCCAAGGCCAGGCTGGACGGGGCTGGGAGCAGCCTGGGACAGTGGAAGGTGTCCCTGCCCATGGCAGGGGTGGCACTGGATGGGCTTTAAGGTCCCCTCCAGCCCAAACTATTCCATGATTCTGTGACACCCTCACTGCTTCTTACACCACTGACCTCTCCACAGTTGGAGATTAAGACCTGCTTTTTCATGGATTAAGTAGAAACCAGATTATAAATTTCATTCCTTCATCATACTGGAAAATATTGCAACATTAAGGGCTCTGCAGCCACAGAGGAATATTTAAACCCGTGGCCTAACTGGGAAATGCCCTTTGGAGCCAGGTGCAAGGACTGCTGCAGGCAGAGGGAAGGAGAGAAATCAAGGACACGGAACAAACCAGGCAGAACTGGACAATTCAGTAGCTGGGGACAGTATTTTATTTCCTTCCCGAGGCTGGGAGGCAGCACAAGAGACGCCACAGCCCCGAGTCCCTGCTGTGCCTGAGCAGCACAGCTCGCTCTTCCCACAGCATGCAGGACAAGGCACAAGGATTTCCATGCAGAATCCAGAGCCTACCAAGGCTATCTGGATTAAACTGAGCTCTCCCATCCTTCACAGCATTCCCACAGGGCTCAGGGACAGGAGCTGCACTCCCCATTTCTCACTGCCAACAAAAGGCTGTTGTGCCACCACCCCCTCCCGGCGTCACCCGTGCCGCACGGCAGCTCCCTCACTGCTCAGCTCCTGCTTCCAGAGCATCCATGCCCACATCTGGTGCTTGAATTCCCTAGCACCCCCATCCCACACTCAACCCTTGAATTATTAGATGCAACAAGCCTGTATGCACAAGTGCCCCAAGGCACATTTCCCAATAAACTGGGATTTCCCATGTCCTTTGTTCAGTTCTTGGGAGTATAAAGCCAGTGGAATCTCTGCTTCCCTTTCAGGCGTGAGAAATCCCAAAAAGCACTTGAATTTGAGCTCACATGCCTGAAGTCAGGGCATGGAACACTGAAACCAACCCTCTTGGGGTTATTACTCTCCCTGGGTTCAAGGAAAAAGGGGTTTTATGACAACTCAGTCCCAGAACTCAAATACCCAAGGGGAAGCAGGCGTGTGGCTCCAGAGGTGTTTTCCCAGTGAGTTCAGCACATCACAGCTGGCTCAGCAGGGCTCTCACAAACCACAAGCTCCACGTGACAAACAGCTCAGATATTCCCTTTCCTTCCTCTTTTTGCCTTCCCCAAAACCCAAGGAAACACAAACCGACCCCAAACAAGCACATGGCAAGTGCTGGGCTGAGATTGCTGTGAAAGCACACAATTTAGTTCTATTTAAAGGCCAACAAATCTGCAACTGGCTGCAGTCAGGATGGGCACGGATTGGGAATGATCAGGGTTAAGAGAAAGCCTGCAAACCCTGGCTGCAATCCTCACCAGCCTGAGGGATGCAATCCTGGCTGCAATCCTGGCTGGAATCCTGGCTGCAATCCTCACCAGCCTGAGGGATGCAATCCTGGCTGCAATCCTGGCTGCAATCCTCACCAGCCACAGGGATGCAATCCTGGCTACAATCCTTGTCAGCCAGAGGGATGCAATCCTGGCTGCAGTCCTCACCAGCCTGAGGGATGTCTGCAGCTCGGGTACTCACCACCTCCACAGATCACAGGAATATTCCCCCACCACCTATCCAGCAGCTTCCCAAGCCGGTTTCTGGGACAAACCCCTGCCCACGCTATGACCCAACACCAAAGAGCCTCAGCAACACCACCCAAGCACAGATTTAAGGAAGATTTGGCCATCCAGCTCTTCTGTAAGCAAGCAATGAGCACAGCAATCTGGAATTCCCACTCCTTTCTCCAGTGCTTTTCCACTTTAATTTGGCTGCAATACCCATCCCAGTGAAGGGACATGGAAAAACCTGGAAGGTGCCTTCTGCTCCACATCATTTACAAACAGCCCTCGTCTCTCTGTGCTTCAGAGAGGGGAAAAACCTCCAGAGGAGCTCAGGGCAGGCAATTTGTCAGACAAATTCCCTCAGAGCCACGGTGTAGGGCCTGGCACTGCCTGCCAGGAAGGTTCCACGCAACATCCCAGGAGCACGTTTTGCCAACGCCAGCACTTCCTGGTCGGAAGCATCTCCAATTGGAGAGAATTCCACCAGAACACTCCCTGCTGGCGAAGCGCATGGGTGTAAGGCATGCTCAGGGCAGGAAAACCAACACTGCCAAGCTGAAAGGGCTCTGAAAACAACACCCAGGCTGCCCTCACCTCTTTTCCTATATAAAATCGAGGTAAAGCTGCTGGGTGGCTGAGGAGCAGAGCAAGCTCCTCCCAACATACAACATATCCGAGCTGGGTGCCAAGTACAGGGGCTCAGCTCCTAAAAACCTGTGTGACACCTGCACAAATGCACACAGACCTCGAAATGCTTTCCCTGCCAAAATCAGAATCACAGCAAAAGGCACAGTTCCCTTCCCCTCGTTCCTCAGTGTTGTTTCTGCAGCGCTCCCACCGACAAGACTCCCACCCCAAACACAAGGATAGCCTAAAATCAGCCCATCCCACTGCACACCTCCAGGATCGGCTTTTACACCACATTTCTGCCCCTCTCATGGTGCAGGTTTTCTGCCAGGAGACCTGCCAGAGATAAACTGACCAGGAGATAAACTAAGCCATAGTGCAGATATCAGCAGATATGGTTGGCAGAGAGATTTTGTGTTGGGGTTTTTATGGAGAGAAAAAAAAAAAAAAAGAAAAAAAACTAATGTTAAAAAAATTACTAAGAAGCATTCCTACTCCTCCCACCACGTCGTGCTATCTCCTCTGCACCTCTGGGGAGGCTGATAAGGATATCAGCCCTGCCAACATGGGCATCCAAGAAGCTCCTGGAGGCACGGGTTTGGGGCTTTACCTGTTCCACCATGCCCCGGCTCTGCAGGGCACGGGCAGCTCCCTGAGCTGCTGTGACACACAACAACCCCGGCCTCGCTCCCAGCCAGCGCTGCTGCAGCTCCCCAGAAACTGAGTTCACTCCTCCCCTTCCTGCAAGAGCAGAATTAAAGGAACTCGGCCTGGGGAAAGTATCTCAGTGCGTGACCAGAAGGAAACGCTCTAAGAGCGCGCCCTTGGTGGCAGCTGGCCCGCAGCTGACCCCGCACAGGGACACTGCTGTCCCTCACAGCCCAGACACCAAACCAGCAGCTCAGCAGCTCCAGCAGAGCCACTGCTGCTGGGCAGGGCTGTGGGGAGCTGGGAATGGCTGTGGAGAGCTGGGAATGGCTGTGGAGAGCTGGGTCCTGGGCATAGAGCTGGGAGTGGCTGTGGGGAGCCCTGGGCATGGAGCTGGGAATGGCTGTGGGGAGCCCTGGGCATGGAGCTGGGAATGGCTGTGGGGAGCTGGGAATGACTGTGGGGAGCCCTGGGCATGGAGCTGGGAATGACTGTGGGGAGCTGGGAATGGCAGTGGGGAGCCAGGCTCTGCATATGGAGCTTCCAAAAATGCCAGAGGAAGCCCCCCAGTCACCCCAGTTAGCTGTTTTCATTACTTTCCAAACTAAAATGCCAACGACCCAGAGATGGAAAATCTCACCAAGGCTCTGGGGCAAAATCCCACCAAGACTTTCAGGTGCTGCTGAGTTTATCACATCAGTGACATCACATCAGTCATGGAAGGTCTGGTCCAGGTCCCACCACCTCCACAGCCAGCAGGATAACCCAGGACCTGGGCCAGGCCTCACTCACGTGCTCAGTGGCTCATTTTTAAGCAAGAACAAACAAGGAGTGACCCCACACAAGGTTCATTTGACAAGTGCTCTTTACTGCACAAGAAATAAATGCGCTGCAGCAGATGAGAGCCTCGAGCAGTCATTTTTCTCATTACAGCCTCTGCTTTCAAGTTTTTACTGGTCCTTCAGCCCTTGGGAATTGTGTTAAATGATCAGCATAAAGATCAGCCACAGTCAACTCGTGTTTATCTTTTCTCACCACCACAGCCAAGGACATAACAGCACACAGGGCACACACAGTCAACATTAAAACACAGTTTTTATGCCTATCCCATCAATTCCTATCTCATTTGCAATATTCAGACTGGTTAAAAAATCCTGGTTTTCCGGACTACAGACTTTAGGGATGTATTTGCTTCAAGCACAAGACTTATCCCATCTTTCCAAGATTGAGGGTGGGTAGAACAGCTCACCTCCAAGAATTTTTCCATGCTGCAAGCATCTCTCTTTTCTGCAAGTTACTGTCAATGTTAATGTTTTCAGTACCCAATAAATTTCCCTCAGAGACAGCACATGAATTACAGTCTGTGACCTCAAACATCACTCTAAAGTCATCGCACTCCTGACTTCTTGCCAGCTTTCAAACAACACTCAATTACAGCCCGGGATCTCTGTGGGGATGAGATATTTCTTAGGGATAGGTATCTAGATGCAGAATCTCTTTCTGGATTAAATATTCCATAAGGATAAATATCTGGATGCAAAGCCCACATAGTTGCATAAATATATTTTTTCCTCTATTTTAAGGCACGAGAAGATAAAACTTCCTGTGTAAAAGCTGAACTGCTGCTTCTCAGCCCTTGACTGTGAAATCCTCAGTTCAACAACCACTTTCCTACAGGTTTGCAGGCAGGTTTCAGCTGCATGTCCAACGCAGATGTGGAGAGAGGTTCCTCCAGTTCCATCTTTTCCCTGAACAGGACACACAGCTGCCTCTGCTCAAGGGAAACACCCAACATCAGCAATTTCTGCAGCCTCCTGTGACCACCCAGAACACCATTCTGTGACAAAGCCATGCTCAGCTCTACAACCAGCATATCCCACTTCTGGGAGCAGTCACCCCTGGGGCAGTGGTCAGTGGAGGCAGCTGCCTGCTTCCAGAACAGATCCCAGTGGGCAGGAAATCGCTACTTGAGAGCACAAGGAGGGAGCATGAACTTGAGTATTGCATAAAAGGTGTCTCCCTGACCTCCACTACCCAGGAAACGATCAGATGATCCTTGCAGGACACGCTCCTGAGGAGTGTGGGGGTCAGCAACCCTGGGAAGAGCAGGTTTTCCGTAAGAACTGAAGAAACAGAGCGAAATGCAAGCAAGCACAGCAAACCATGTCAGCAGTGAGTGCAAGGGGCAGTGTGGCACAAGGCAAGACCTTTCCCATCCCTTACAACACCACCCATAAAATAAAAAATGTTGGCAGCCGGCATTCCAGCTGCTGGAGATGCCAAGAGCTTTATTTAAAACAGAATTCAAAAGTTAACCACTCACTGGGCCATAACTGGGACTGAGGGAGCTCTTGGATCAAATCCTGCAGATGCCCAAGTGACCTCGGCCAACACCTTGGGGACAGGCCTGGCACATCCCAGCTGCTTCACTGCAAGACCCAGTGTCCTTCTGCACTGAGCCTCAGTGCCAGCACAAGGGGGAATGGCTTCCCACTGCCAGAGGGCAGGGATGGATGGGATATTGGGAAGGAATTGTTCCCTGGGAGGGTGGGGAGGCCCTGGCACAGGGTGCCCAGAGCAGCTGTGGCTGCCCCTGGATCCCTGGCAGTGCCCAAGGCCAGGCTGGACAGGGCTTGGAGCAGCCTGGGATAGTGGAAGGTGTCCCTGCCCATGGCAGGGTTGGACAAGATGCTATTTCAATTCCCTTCCAATCAAAACCATTCCATAAATCTGTAATCCAAGATATGCTCTGGGAACAGCATTCAGGGCTGCACATTTTCTGCAAAAACCCTACAGATATTGACTGTGGGTTACCAGGAACAGCCGAGAGGGAAGGCAAAGTCATTGACCTTCACAAGGGACAGCTCTCACGCATAGACAAGGATGAGTTGCAGCTTTCAGCCAATTTCCCAACTGCTCAGACCAGACTCTCAGTGTTATTTTAGTGCATTGTGTTGCAAGACAACTTGTGTGGTGCAATAAATGCTCACAGGTTTTAATGCAGAAACATTTGAGTTGTTTCACCACAGTCCGAGTCCCGCCCTTCGCTCGCACCCCCTTCGCGCTCCCCTGGCTGCAGCCAAGCCTGGCCATCACCTCCCTGCACACCTTCAACAGCTCCCAGCAACACCCAGCTGCCATCCCACCCCTCTGCTCCACACAGGAAAGGTTCACATCCACAAAAGCAGCATCAGCACTTTATCCAAAGCCACTCCTTCCCATTCCAGCAGCCACTCTGGGAAGCCACAGGGCTTCCAAAGCAGCCTGCTGGATGCACACAGGCAGACAAGCAATCCACAGAATCATGGAATGGGTTGGGAGGGATCTTAAAGCCCACCCAGTGCCACCCCCTTTCACAGTCAGGGACACCTTCCACTGTCCCAGGCTGCTCCCAGCCCCGTCCAGCCTGGCCTTGGGCACTGCCAGGGATCCAGGGGCAGTCACAGCTGCTCTGGGCACCCTGTGCCAGGGCCTCCCCACCCTCCCAGGGAACAATTTCCTTTTAATATCCAATCTAAATCTACTCTCTTCCAGCTTTAAGCCATTCCCCCGTGCCCTGTCACTCCAGGCCCTTGTCCACACCCCCTCTCCAGCTCTCCTGGAGACCCTTTAGCTGTTGTTTTTTCATGAGAAAAAGCCCCAATTTTACACATTGCTTGACCAAACAACCCCCTCAGCTACTCAGGCTTCTGGGAAGTAGCAGCATTGTGCCAGGAGGTCCCAAAATCCCACTGCAACCCAGGCCCTTCAGAGAGGACACTAAAACCCTTCATCCCCAGGAGCTCATGTCCAGCAGTTCCCAGTTCCCGTCACAGGGACAGTGCTGGGAATGGTTTATTTTTAGCCCTCAGCAGCTTTCATTTCCGCAGGAGCCGCATCCAACGCTCCCTTCCACAGAACACCTCCTCCCCTGCCTCTCCAGCAACTGCAAAACCAGACTGCTGGGCCAGCATGGAGGGTTCTGGCTGCTCATCAGGACTGATCCCACCCGAGAAAGGAAGCAGAGAGGTACCACACACAGGCTGGGTGCTTTGCCAGTGCAGGAAAACAGGGAAAACGGGAGAAGCAGAGACATTTCCCACGTGTCCCAGCAGGATCCGTGCAGTGATCCATGCTCCCAGTGAGGTGTGAGACAACAAATAAACACCAGAAGTGCAGCCAGCACCACAAGGAATCCAGCTCTCCGGAGCTTTTCCAAAGCTTTTCATCTTCTCCAGCCAACAGCAGGGAGATGAATGTTGCTCTCCAGTTTTCAAGTCTCATGTGGTGAAGAGCATCTATTTATACAAATATTTAAACATGTAAAAGGCCAAGCTTGGCCTAGAAGCCACTGTCTGCATCCATGTGCTCCTTGAATGACTCCAACAAGTGACTCGTGGCCCCTCTGTCTGGCAGAGGGACCCTCAGGCCTGGGGGTCTCACCCTGGCAGGTTCAGCAGCTGGAAGGATTCCACCAAAGGAGCCCAATGCACGCAAGGGAGGACACGGGAAGTGTTCCAAGAGAGAAGGAAGAGCTGCAGAGGAACAGAACCCAGTGCTCAGCTGGTTTCCAGAGCAGGACCTCATGAAGGGGACAAATAAAGCTGCGATCACCCTCCTCCTTTCTTCCCAGGATCCACCAAACTGCTTGAAAACTCATTTTTCTTACCTTCTCTACCCATTTTTATTTCTTAATCGTCTGCAGAAAGAAAAGCATATTTAAACAATTCAATTTTGTATCTATTTTTATGTTATCAGAGAATTTTAAATATGCTGTAAGAGGGGACAGAAGCCCAGCCACTGTAGGGAATTCTCCCCTACGAACATATTCCAGGAGCTGGACTTCAGTGATCCTTGTGAGTCCCTTCCAACTCAGGATATTCCACGATTCTATGATATTAAGGAGCACAGAGCAGTGAAAAGCAGCACAACGCACTTTTCCCAAGCGAGGGAGCGGGATCACATCGCATCCAGGCTCGCTTAAGCTAAGCTGTCCCGACTCCAACACTTGCACATGGGAGCAGATCCTTTTTATAGAGACCTGGCACGGCACAAACGCTTCTCAGGAGGTTGTGTTTAAGGGATAAAGGTGCAGCGGCAGGATGTGCCCCCACAAAGTGCCATCACAGGACTGCACCGATCCCACACAGGGATTTTAAGCACCTCTGCTGGGTTTACATCAAACCAGCAGTTCCATAAATAAACCCATTTGTAAATCAAGACAAGACTGCACCTAATGGTATAATGGTCTATTATATGGTATAATGGCAATGGTGTATTTTGAATTTGGAAATTAAAACTGCACCTAATGCTGCCAGTGGTGTTTATGTATATGCTCCGTGGGACAAAGGGCTCACTATATTTAACTTATTTCCTTTACAAAGCAAGTGGAAAACAGCAGAAATATTTGAAAGATGGTGTCTTGAATGTCAAACAAAATTCCCTCTGTACCCATGAGGATGCCTCACTTCAGGGTAATGCCTGACTTCATATTGGTGTTTTAGCTACTTTACAAATTCGTCTTTCCTAAAACTACAGAAATTGTAAATCTTCATGGAAACACCTCGGACCAAGTTGCCAAAATTAAAACCTCACTACATTAAAGCTGAAAGAATTGGGATTGTCCAGCTTGGAGAGGAGAAGGCTCCTGGGAGACCTCAGAGCCCCATGGATCTCCAGACCCCTATCCCAGTACCTAAAGGGGCTCCAGCAGAGCTGGAGAGGGACTGGGGACAAGGGATGGAGGGACAGGACACAGGGAATGGCTTCCCAGTGCCAGAGGGCAGGGATGGATGGGATATTGGGAAGGAATTGTTCCCTGGGAGGGTGGGCAGGCCCTGGCACAGGGCGCCCAGAGCAGCTGTGGCTGCCCCTGGATCCCTGGCAGTGCCCAAGGCCAGGCTGGACGGGGCTGGGAGCAGCCTGGGACAGTGGGAGGTGTCCCTGCCCATGGCAGGGGTGGCACTGGACGGGTTTTAAGGTCCCTTCCCACCCAGGCCATTCCATGATTCTATGATTAAAGATTATGTTCCCCCCCCAGCCCAACCCTGTGACAGCCCAGGCCCAGCACAGCAGCCTCGTGACGGAGGGAAGCTCCTCACCACGATCCCACTGCTTCCTACAGCTGCGTCACTGCCTCCCTGCAGCATCCACAGGGATTCCTCCCTGAAGCTCTCAGTCTCCACTGCTGGCAGAACGTGACTCTCACAACCATTAAGCCCGTTCGGGTGTTGTGCACTTGGAAATCAATTGTACAAATCCTGATGGGATCGATCCCGTTCTCACGGCACGTGCTTTGTGCTTAAATTAACCTGCAACATTTCAAAAATGGGGAGTATCAGCTATGGGCAGCCAGAGGATTCATTCCTGCACTGCAAAGGCACCTGAGGGCTGCAGTTGTGCAGCAGAGCTCAATCCAATCCGGTAATTACAGACCATATTAGTGCTGGGATACAGAGCTGCAGCCTCTGAAGGTACTTACAAGTGACAATTCCGGGCTGGATTTCTGCAGCTGTAAGGAGGGAAAAATGAGCTTGTTACAGAGCAACAAAGCACAAATTTCTAGACCTCTACAAGCCAACTTTTAAATTCAAAACTAAATTTCCACAGAGATGGCACCCATAGGTTTTTCCACTTTGAAGCAGAAGTCTTCACTGCTTTCCTTGTGGTGAAAAGGAAGGGGACAGAGAGGGAGAGGCAGATGCCTCCTCACTCAGCACATACTCAATGTTTACCCACAAAAAAATGCAGGTTCCTGGGAAAACAGTTCCAGGGCAGCACCCAGCTGGGACATCCCAGAGACTGCACAGGCAAAAAAATAGGAAAATTCCTGTCCATCAGCTGCTAAGCCAATCCCACTCCTAAAAGGATCAGACACCACTGGGTCTTTGCCTCCTCAAGTGTTCCAGCAAAATACTGTACTTACACTAAGCTTTAACAGATAAAAGCCTGATAGAGGAGTAAAGCACAGCTTAATCCCATACATTTGGCTTGCCAATCCTCAGGCTGTGCCAGTGTCAGGCGGCTCCTCCCTCAATTCAGAGTGCCATGGAAGTGGAGGACAGTCTGTGAAACAGCCTGAAGGATTCAGACACAGGAATCACCAGGAGAAGCCACAGCCAGGACATGGCTCTTCCTCATCCCCATCAGCATCCAGAGAGCTGAAGGCAAACTTACTAAAAGTGTCAGAAACCAACCAAACAAAGAATGGTCCATGACATGTGCCTGGAAGGCACCTCAGGAGACCTCAGGTCCAGTCTCCTGCTCTGAGCATCTGTATCCAGATCAGGTTGCCCAGGACCCTGCCTATCCACAGCTGGAATAGTCATGAATTCCCTGCACCTCTCCAGACTCCTATCCCAGCATTCAGTCCCCACTCCCAAGTCAACACGCTTCCATGTGTCCATGCAGCATTTCCCACGTGCTCTCCCAGCCCAGTGCCTCCCCCTGCCACGAGCAGAGCCAGGCTCTGTCCTCTCACACCCTCCACCATGGAGCTGTGGGTCTCCTCTGCTCCAGCCTCATCCTGGGGGGCCCCAAACCAGACCGACGGCCCAGGCAGGGCACCTCAGTGCTGAGCACAGGGGACAGTCGCTTCTCTTAACACTTCTGCTAACGCAGCCAAAGCCACCACTGACCTCTGGTGACTCTTGGTCACCTTCCTGTCCCCAGGGGCTCTTCTGCAAAGCTGCTTCCAGCAGCAACCCCAGGGCAGGGCTGGTGTTTGCCTCTGCTGAACATCACGGGGTGCCCATCACCGTGCTGCTCCAGCCTGTCACGGTCCCTCTGAAATCCAGACCTGTGACCTCTCTGCTCCACTTGGCATCACCCACAGCCCGGCTGTGAGGGCACTCACCCGTTAATAACCACATTACACAGCAAATACTGTGACTAATGAACTGTGATCTTATCACGGCTACCAAAAAACAATCAAATTATATGTACTCCTAATCAATCCCTGAGAGGATACAGCTAACGGGAGCACCACCACCACCCCAGCTTCCAAAGCGGGTCCTGCACGTTGTGTACAATTCCAAGTGGGAGCTGATAGTGTGCCACTTGTGCCCAATGTAAATTATGCAGTACTAAGATGATTGTCGCCTTTGTGCCATCACAAAATGACTTTTATTTAGAGCACTCTCTTCCTCCTGCTTATAAAAATTCCATCCCACCGGAGATGCAAAGCCAGGGAGCCCACAGCAGCCTCCCCCCAGCACAGACCACAGAGACCCAGCTGACAAGGAACGGAAAACTCTGCTGGGATAAAATAAAGCCGTGGAGCAGTTCCAGCTGACCACACACTACAAACCTGCAGTGCCTTCTGCTCCACAAGCCCTGCTGGGAAACACCGCAGGGGCAACTTGGGAATAATAAACAGTGGATAAACAGCACCCAGCATCAGTCACAGGAACGTGCATGTTTGGAAACAGACACGATGGAAGGTCTCAGTCTTCCAAGAACAAAGGATGGGGCTGCTGGAGAACACAGCCCTGACACCAGGCACCACCCGAGTGCTCCCGTATGGAGCCCTCCAAAAAGGGCTTCAAACCAAAGGCTGAAACTTAACATAGAATCATGGAATCTCCTGAGCAGGAAGAGACCCACAAGGATCATCCAGCCCAGCTCCTGGCCCTGCACAGACACCCCAACGATCCCACCCTGTGCACCCCTGGGAGCGGTGTCCAAATGCTCCTGGAGCTCTGGCAGCCTCCGGGGGAAGAACCTTTCCCTGATCTCCAACCTAAACCTCCCCTGACACAACTTCATCGACTCCTCACGAGCTGTGGGCACAGCTGCCACCCCCCACCTGCTGCACAGCATCTCCCCATCTCCAAGACAAAAATTTGCTTCTTTAATCTTGTGGTCTCCACTCCTGCACAGTCCTGGAGAGGAGGGGCATATCTGTGTCCCACTGCCACGAGCACATCCCAGTCACCCACGTCCATACTCCAGCCAAATCCACCCAAACTCACCCCATCTTCCGAACTGGGACCGGTGTATTTTTCACACGCTTCCAAGAAGAGCCACCACTCCTGACAGTTGCAGAAGACCTGAAAAAAAAAGTTTGTGGAACCACCCCTGTGCACTTCACAGGAAAAGAGAAACTTCAAAAATCGTGAAGATTTCCAGAGCTGGGGAATTAGTTGCCATGGATATTTGCTGCTGTGACAAACACTCTAATTCTGTGCTGGGCTGAGTGACAGGCACAAAGCACCGAGTCAGCTGGGAACAGCAACACGGCACGGCTGGAACACAGCACGCACAGCCCCATGGCTCTGGGAGCATCCCTGAGGAAACAAAGCCACTGACCTGAACACGTCACCAGCACCAGGAGGCCAGGTGACTCCCCAAAGGAGCTTTGCTCCCTTCCAGGCCACCAGTGCCAGCCCCTGCTGTCACATCTGTGGCTGTGCCACAGGAAGGAGAGTTCACTGCTCTCTGAGAGCCCACCCAGCCACAGTGTTCAGGTGTCTGTGCCAACCAACCAGCCTAAAGTGAGAGGATCTTACTCACACCAGCAATACACAACCAGCAGGCTCCAAGGACAACATTTTCCTGCTCAGTTTCTTACAAAGTTCCTCGAAGAAACCTGCTCTAGCTATTAGTAACAGATTAAGAATCACTGCTTTGTGTTAAAGAAGGAAAAGAGAAAGGCACTGACTCCCACTTCACCATATTTACCCCCACATGCATTGCAGAAGCTGCTTTAAACAGCCACGCGTGCCCAGACAGTGCTCTCATCCAGAAAGATTTGGAGAATTAAGACTATTTTTAGGGAGCGAAGCACCTCCCCCTGAGTCACTGCAGGGACATACATCTATCCGGTCATGATTCAAAGCAGAAATAGCCTTGAAGAGTTAGATAAAAATAAAAAGAAAAGCCAGGAGAGTGGATCCTAACACAGCTTGGTGTGAAAGGAAGGGCAGGGAAAACACAGGTGACAACGGGTCTGGCCACAGCCAACAGTGCTGACACAGCAACAGCTCCATCAGTGCCCGTGTCACGATGTGACCCGTGAGCAGCTCCAGCCCCACGGCGATGCTCACAGCGAGGAGCAGCATCACCTGCGCACAGCACAGGCCAGGTACAAAACAGCCCTGCCAGGAGCCCTGCCTTGCAGAGGGGGAAGCGAATCCCAAGTGCCTGGAAGGGGACCAAAGAGGAGATTTGTTCCCATTATGTTCTGCTTTCATCGCAGAGCTCCGCTGACATGCAGTCCCACGCTTCCCATCTGCATGTTCAATTCCAGCGTTGATCCGTTCGCAGCCCAAGGCTCAGCGCTGGCCCTGCACACACGGCTGTGAGTCAGCAGCCACTGCCCCAGCACCACACACACATCCAGCTCTGTTTTCCTCCAGCTTCAGCTCTGCCTGCCCAGCCCGCAGCCAGCAGACACGGGAATATTATGTCATTAATTATTAAACAAGCTTTTTGATCGAAACCAAACAAAGGCTGACGTAAAGTAAAAGAAAGATCCCTGCCACGGTGCTGTAGGAACTGCTACAATAATTGAACGGTATAATGAGGACCTGAAGGGATATTTAACACCTCCAATTAGCTCAGGTTTGGAAGCACTATCTTATTTAGGGATAAATCTCCAGGATGCTGCCTGCCCTCCTGACAGCAGGCTGGGACAACTCACATTTCAGGGTGACAGCCTGAGCTGTTGGCCATCAGCTGAACAGACCTACAGGGAGCAGAGGGCTCTGATATCACTGATAACACTTCAGGTACTTAAAATTACCAGGCTGAGTTACCCAGCTACAACAATTGATATACAAGCACAAAATACAGAGAAGCTCAATAGTCTGACCTGCTGCAGCATAACTCACCCTACAGATAATGAACGTCCTCATCGTTCAGAGGTGAGTTCAGAGCATATTGCACTGATTGCAAACTCCTTTTCAGGGGAAAATGAGGCAGGATACATGGGATACTGTATGGAAAAGCACAGCAGGTTCCTCACAATAGCCCTGACAAGAAGGATCAGCTCCTTCCCCGGTGACTCACTGTGGGTACAGAGGATGACAGGCCATACAAGCACCAACTTAAACCTGTAATTGGAGCAAGCCAAGTCGGAGCTGAATACATATTTCCCTGGAAAAAGACAGGCAGGGGAGCTGCAGGAAGAGGCAGGTGATGCCAGTCACCTCTGGAGGCAAACAACAGCCATCCTGCTCCTGGAACGTGACACAGACGGACCAAGGGCTGGCGAGGGTTCTCCGGGGGTGAGCACAGCTGTGGATGTCCTGGAGCAGGAGCCAGTCCACACCAACCTCTGCTGTAAAAGGCAGAGCTGAGGCAGCTCCAGCACCATGTGGGAGAGACACAGGACTGGACATGACTCCCTGCCCTTGCACAAGACAGCAAAGCAGAACATCAGTTAGTGCCCCAGCAACAAAAGCTGGACCAGGGGACACCAGAAAGGGGTGACAGGCACCTCACTCAGGTAAGGACCCAGGCAGATGAGCCCGTAAACACCTTCCAAACTGCAAACTGCTCCAGGAGTGAACACTGCAATGTGAGCCAAGCTACCTGAGGGATCTCCACGAGACCAACCTCGAGACAGCACCACAGGCTGCTGTGCTTCCACGTGGATCCAGGGTGCTCTGCCCTCTCAAAGTTTAGTTCCGTGCAAGACAAACCAGTCACTTCTTCTACAACTCCATCAAATGAAGTATTTGGCCAGTATAGGGTCATGGAATGGTTTGGGTGGGAAGGGATCTTAAAGGTTCCACCCCTCCTGCCACAGACAGGGAGACCTTCCACGAGACCAAGCTGCTCCACGCCCCGCCCAACTCGGCCTGGGAGACTTGCAGGGATGGGGTGAGGGATGACATCAATCACATAGCCAAATGAAGATGATATGGATAGAAATAAAGCAGAAGGATGGTTCATGGCTCTTGCTGCAGTTTGCAACCAGCAAACAGAACCAGGCAACAGCTGTAAAACCCCTCACCCAGCACTAATAACAAAGCCATGATGGAGACATCCTTAAGGACGAGATCCGTGCCTCACACCCTCCTGCAGAGTCAGCAGCAGTTGCTGTTTGGAGTCAAGTGAGCCCAACCTCCTCCACAGCACTGAACTGGGAGCAGAGCAATCCAGCCTGGAACCAGCAGCCCAAAGAGCATCATTCACTCATCCCCACGGCACCCCTCCGGTGTCATGTGGACATGCAGTGTCCACACAGAGCTGTGCCAGCACCGTGTCCCCAGGGACAAAGCACAGTGAGGAGCTGCCTCCAGAATGGGCAAATAACAAGGAGCAACAGCAAAGCACCATATGGATCCAGAGAGTGCCACGGGAAAACAAGCCGCCTGGGAACACCAATTATTCATCAGTGTTTAAAAACAAGTAGCTCAAACACACCAGGAGCTGCAGAGCTGCCCTGGAAACCTGCGCGCTCCAGCACCCAGAGAGTGACAAACAAACACTCCAGGACTTGTCTGCAGAGGGACAAGGTGTCACAAAAATCATTCCAGGAGAGTGTGTTGCCTCATTCTATTATGTACAAGCTAAATATAAGGAAAGTTTTCCCCTCCAAGGGTAGTCCAACACCGGAAGAGGGACCTGGAGAGGCTCTGCAATCTCACCCCTTGGAGCTTTCAGGGACTGGAGCACAAGTATGATGAGGAGCAGCTGAGGGAGCTGGAGGGGCTCAACAGGGACCTTCTGGCTCTGCACAACTCCCTGACAGGAGGGTGTAACCACAGGGAGTCAACCTCTGCTCCCAGGGAACAAGGGACAGGATGAGAGGCAACGGCCCCAAGCTGTGTCAGGGAAGGTTCAGGTTGGATACTGGAAACATTTCTTCATGGAAAGGGTGGCCAGGCACCGGCACAGCTGCCCAGGGCAGGGGTGGAGTCCCCACCCCTGAAGGCATTTAAAAACCATGTGGATGTGGCACTGGGGACAGGGATTAGTGGTAGCCTTGGCAGTGCTGGGGGAACACTTGGATTAGAGGCTCCCAGAGGTCTCCCCTGGGCTCCCTCAATTCCCCCACATCTCTGCCATCAGCAGTGGTTTTCAAGCTCCTTCCTGAACTCCCCACTTCAGCTTTCAGTGGAGACTCAGCACAAGAGACAGGAAAAACCCCTCTGGGTTGTGCTCAAGCTCTTACGATGCCAACCAAGAGTTAACTGCTGGGTAAACAGAGCTGCTCTGGGAAACACGGCTTTTCCAGGGAAATGAGCTGCAGGATGACCCAGACAAGACAGCTGAAGTGCCCCAGGCACCCATCACTGCTCTAAGAGGGGAGTTAATGCTGCTTGATGGAGAAGCCTTTCCCTTCCCAACAATGACCACACCACACACAGCACGACATGGTTTTCCCCTCTCCATTTGTCACTGCTTTCATTATTACACCCCGTGCCCACACAAAGCACTGCTGAAGGCTCTTTCAGACACCCAACCCACCGGTAACCAGCTCCAGCCCATCCCACAGAAGAGCCAACATATCTCAGAGCTCTTGGAAAGGTCAAGGAGCTGCTGGGAGAACAAAACACTCTCGGAGCATCCATGGTCACATGAGCCAACGCTGGTCTTCGATGAATTAATACTCACCTGAAGATCCTCTCTAATCTCCTTGAAAACACTTATCTGTTCAAGGTGATTAAATTCTCCCATACAGAGCCGCTAATTATAGATAATGATAAATCTGAGTGGCAGCCTGCCAGAGGAGTTCAGAGAGAGAGTTTGGATCATTAGCAAGTCAAGCAGACTAGTCCTGCATCCCCAAACTGCCTTCCCACGCCAGCTTCACTGAATCAGCCAAAAAACTTGGTCAAAAACAACCTAGGAGGAACAATCGAGGGCAAGTAAAATGGTTCAGCTGTATTGCTGTGGATTTAGGGATTCCTAAACCCACACACTTCACTCCAGAGGAAGGTACTGCACAGGAACTCCTCAAGAATTCCTCAGCAGCTGTTATTTTTCACAGGTTCAGAGCAGGGAATACAAAGCAAAGGCACGTGAAGTTTCCCTGGCAGCAAGACTTGATGTCTTCATCGATGCCGCAAAGCTAGAGGAGGCTTTAAATGCTCCATTTGGGAAAAATGCTCTAATTAGAAGATTTAATTCAGCAAACTGTCCCTGTGAAACCAACTGGGCAGCAAACAGGCGTCGCACTTGGCTGCTGGAGCAAACCCCTCCGAACAGCTCCAAAGGATGGCACAGCACCCACCCACGCGCCGGCACGACCGGGGACACCGAGGGGACACCCGGGATTTCAGGAGCTCAACTCTGCAAACCAAAATCCTCCCAGGCAACGTGACAGGCTGGGGTTTAAAGCTAAAGAGAGAGCGGCAGGAAATCCAAATGGAACAAAAAAGCTTCAACCTGGAACGGAATCAATCCACGCAAAGATCAATCCCCCAGCTCTCCCAGTTTAGATGATTTTAGCAGACAAGCAAAATGAAGCTTCTACAAAGCTACTCCTGAGCAGCCACAGCTAAATCCGGTGGGCTGTGCAGTTACAAAGGTGACAACACAAGGAGAGCGCAGCAGTTCACCTGCAAGGGCAGGAAAGGAGACTTCTGGTGTGGACCTGCTGAGCTGGGAAGAGCACAAAGAGCCAGCAGAAAGTAAGACCCGTGACTCTCAGAATGCCAGAGACCTCTATAGAATATAGATAGATAGACAAATATAGATATATGCTCTTTATCAGTGAACAGGCAGCAGCCTGACACCTGCCTGGCTCCTGTCACGGAGCTAGAATTGATATCAGAACAGAAATGCCAGTTTTTACCCCAGACTGTCTCCCAGGAGCGCTCCCAGATGAGCAATTCAAGCTGACACAGCCACAATTTCAGAGCGCTGGTTTTGAAGAGTATCATGGAGGCTTTTCTCCACTTAAGAAAGACTTCACCACGTGTTCTGCACTGTATTTTTGTACTCCTGACTCACAACCAAATTAACTTAGTTGTCATCAAGCCCAGTGATGAAAAGAAGCACAAAACCCTCCAGCATCCCTTTTCCCAAGCAGCTGCTGCAGGTCTGCCCTGCCTGAAAGCTCTATAATGCTTGAACTCCTTCACATGCTGCTCAGAATCATTTCCTTGGGTGTTTCTGTTTGTTGTTTCAACCTAAAACAGATCAAATGGTCTTAAAATAAACCTGGTTGTTCCCACCTAAAATAATTGTTGAAGAAAACCACTTATTTGCTCATGACAGACTTGGCATCAACACGTAAAAATAATATTCTGACATGGTTACAAGTGGGGTGTTAAACTCCAACAGCCTTTTTGAGCAGAGTTAAAGCATTCCAGAAAGGATTACAGTAAATTAGCTGAATTATTGAGAGGTAACTACATTTTTTTGGGGGGAGGTTGTTTGACTTAAGTTCTTTGAGGGTTTTCAACAACTCCAAGTAGATAAACATATCATTTACCTTCTGCACTGTTACCTGCTGTGGTCCAATCCCAGGACCCAGGTTCCAGGTCTCTCTTAGAGCTGGAAGAGTTTATATTCACACCTGACAAGGAGCTGGAGCTCTGGGATCTGCTTCAGGCTATGTGTCAGCAGCTGGAGCTGAGAGGAAATCAGCTGATGAACTTTATGTCGGGAGGAAAAACAGCTTTGGCATAACCTTTACAGAGAATTCCTGTCTCAGGGGTTTTGGCCCTTTAAAGACTTATTATTTGATAGAGCTCAACCACCTCTAATATCCAGGATTGGTTCCGTGTCCTGAAGTACAGCCAACATCTGCTCCACAACACGGAGGGTGACAGAGCACTTGTGTTCCAAGTGACAAGAACAAACATGATCCAAATCACAGAATCCCTGAACGGTTTGGGTGGGAAGGGACCTTAAACCTCCTCTCATTCCACTCCTCTGCCATGGACAGGGACACCTTGCTAGAGGATTAGAACACCAACATCCACGTTTGTATTTTCACCACTCAAGTGAGACAAGCAGCACAAAGCTGACACCGCTTTGGATTCAGCCTCGGGGTGTCTGACACGCTCCTCACTGAGCCCACAGCCCGTCTGCACAAACCCACCGCGTCAGACAGCACAGGGAGCCAGGCACGGCTCGGAATCACTGCTGGAGCTTCCTTCCGTCCCCCAGGAACGCAGCCCCCAGCCTGGGCTGACTTCCCAAGCCAAACATTCCCAGCACAACATCCCAGGCCATCCTTCCACCGCCACCGCAGCGCTCGCAGCCGCTGGCACTGCTGGGGGAAGGATTCCCAAGCTCTGGCAGGGAAACAGCAGCAGCAGGAGCAAGTTACACAGCTAAGGGAGGAGGGTTCGGGCTGTTTAGCTGAAGGTTGGGATTTGGGCAGTTGCAGCAGCCGGAGCTGCTGCAGCAGGAGGGGAGGGATGGAGAGACAGATGGATGGGAGATCCAGGGCGCTCGATCCCGGGGCCCCGCTGCCCCGCACCGGACCCCGCCGCGGCCCTGCAGGATCAAAACCGGAGTTTGGCTTTAAAAGAGGAAAAAATGCCCAAACTAAGCAGTACGAGGCGATTTTCGCTGTGCAGCAGCGTAGCCCCCGCGGTCCGTCCCCCCCTTCCGGCGGCCCCTGTCCGGCCCCCCGGCCCCGGTACCTGTAGTAGCTGAGAAGCCCATTGCTGAGCACGAACCAGCGGCGCTGGTAGCCCTTCAGGTAGTTGGTCCATTTGAAGAGCCACCCCTTGTAAGTGTCGGAGCCCGGGGGAGCGGCGGGCGGCCCCCCCGCCGGGCCCCCGCCGCCGCGGCCACCCGGCTCGCCGCTCATGGCCGGCAGCTCGTGGCAGGCCAGGCAGGGGACGGCGCTGAGGAGCGAGACCAGCCCGCGGGTGCCGCCGCCGCAGAGCGCGGCCGCCTTCCCCATAGACCCCGCGGGGCCCGGCCG
>VXBT01010989.1:168723-184887 GCA_013400235.1 Oriolus oriolus
GACTGCTGGGACGGGGCCGTCATGGCGGCCGCGAGGGCTGTGAGGTGTGAGGGTGAAGAGGTGTCTCGTTCGCTCCGGGCTACGCAGCTCTGTATTCCTGAGAGCACGACAAATAACCCGAAGAATAAACTTTATCCCCCCCGAATTCATGTCTGCCAGTCGCGGGTCAGCCCCGTGGGTGTTCAGGAGCCCCGAAGGGGCTGTTCTGAAACATCAGAACACAAGAGAGTTCCCCTAAGCCGCACTGTTAACGTGACTGGTTTTACAGGGCCGTAAAAGTGATAATGAACCTCAGCTGATGAAGCTGCTGATGTTGTACAGGCTGAGTTAATTGGTTACCTTCGAGTTAATGACGTCTACGAAGTACATGATGGCCTCTGAGCGCTGCACTGGAGGCGTGCCCTCACCCTCTGCCCGGGCAATGACATGGATGCCCTCGGGAGAGGAGGATTTTGGTTTACAGGCAGCAGGAAACATGGCAAAATGCTGAATGCCAGCCCATGCTCACAGTGATGCCAGCTCTGTCCCTGGCAGGAGCTGGCACAGAGCAGTGGAGGGGTGGCCGTGCCCTCATGGGCAGCCTTGTCCTGGGTCCCAGCCTTTCCTGGCCTGAGCAGTGCCTTTATTTCTGTGCAGGGAGTGTCCAAGTCCATGAATAAATCTGCAGTGCCCACTGCTCACACGTTCCCAACTGCTTCCCTACACAAAGCAAAGGAGAGGCTGGTGGTGGGAGATGTAGTGGGACCACCAGGGCAGGGCTTTCTGGCCTGGCCCTGGTGAGGATGAATGAGGGGACACTTGGCCTTCCTGCCCACCTGGGCATATCTGGTACCCTCTCCAGCACCCCCAGGCCATTTTCCTCCAGGCTCATTACCTGGAGCAGTGACCTGCATGTGGGTTCCCTCCTGCTCTGAGTGGCTCAGCCAAAGGACTGATTCGAATCAACACCGTGACTGAGTGTGACAGTGAATCTGGGTTTGGGTCCACCACAAGGTGGGACATGTCCAGCCTGCTGTGGGGAGAAGAGGCAGCTGGAACTGCAAGTCCGGGCCAGGCTGTCCTATAACCTCCAGGGAAAGCACTGACCTGCCCAGGAACATCTCTTCAGGCTCTAATTTGGCAACTGGGATCACACTGGATCTAAATCCAGAAGATCTGTGATTTCCTGGCTGCACTATGATCAAGAGTCATGGGATTTAAGCACAGCAGAGCTGTCAATTGGATGTGTCCCTCACAGAGCTCATCATAGCATAGAGAACAGCCCTTGAGACATGGAGAGCTGCGGCTTTTCCTGACAAGGACTTCAGGAGGGACCCCTGACCCCCTTGAAAGGCTGCCACATGCCCTGCAGATATATTGGCGGTGAAATCCATCATGAAAAGAATGTCTTTTTCTTTCCAAAGTTGAGGAGTGTCCTGATTGCTTTGTTTGAAATGTGCCACTGCTCTCCAAGAAATGCAGACTTGGATTTCCTGACAGCCACGACCTGGAGATGGGATCAACTGGCCAGTGACTGTCACCAGAGTCCCCCGTCTGCCATGTGCCTGCTCAAAGGGACAGCAAGTCCTTAGGATGTCCAGGGAGAGAGGAGGAAGAGGGTGGAGCCATGGGTCGCATCCAAACCTCCTCTAAAGTAGGGAAGACTGTGGATCACTGCTGCTCCCTCCTGGATCTGGGTAATTACAGACATTCCCATCTTGCAGGAGGAGATGGAGGTGATGACACGTGTTCAGAGCAGCCCCGACTTGTCCTGCAGCTCCACACACTGCTGCGGGCCACCAGCAGCTCTTCAGCCAGGAAGAAAACCAGGTCAGTTTGGGAGCTGGATGAAACATCACTGAACCTGCGTCAATCCCACCTCATCCAGGATGTAGAAAAACCTCAGGTCTATCCTCAAACAACTTCCTGCACCCAAACCCACCAGGCTGCATCACTGCCTGAGCCAGAGGTGCCCAAGCGTCTGAAGTATGTGGGGCATGTCCAAGTGGGGAAGGGAGAGCCAGGAGCCCCTGGTAGAGCCTGGGCACACCGTTCCCCACAGTTGGAGTCCAGCTGTGTTCCAACAGCAGGACTTTGTGACAGATACCTGAACGCCAGAGACTTTGCTGGCCCCAGCTGGCTTCACCCACCACCCAAACCCCTCTCCAGGTGCTGAATCCCGCTCCTCTGCGGCAAAGGGAAGCGCAGAGCGTGGGAGCTGTGTCGCACTTGGACACAAAAGAACCACACGCAGGCCAGCTGTCAGGACAGGATGCAAAAGGGCCCAGAAAGGACCGGCACTCTTTTATTTATACACTCTTAGAAAACACCGTGGATTGGAGGGTGAAATTACCACCCCTCAACCACATAGGTCAAAGGAAAATCTATCAAACTTCTCCGCCTTAGGAGGAAGAATGCAAACATCCCAGCACGGTTAGCAAAACATGGCTATGTTTACAGAAAGTGCGTGAGAACTCTATCTACAGAATTAAAAACATTGAAGAACTGCGAAAATCAGGGCAACAGAGCTGGCTGGCCGATCCACTTGGAAAGCCATGATGCACCTCAGCTTGGTTTGCCCAAATAATCCCCCTGTTCCTGCTACCACCCACCCCTGCGTGGGACCTGGTAAGGGACATCAAGGAGGGGAATGATTTAAACTGATTGTGAAATGATGGTGAAAGAGCAGACGCACACAATGAAGCCTTGCTGCAGGCAACATCACCCCAACCTGTCACTGCAGGGACAGTCCCCTCCTGCCACCGTCCTTTGGCTGCAGCCTTGCATTGTGCTCTGCTGGGAACACGGAGCTCTGGCACCACACCAAGCCCTGGAGGAATCCGCAGGGCCAACTGATCCCTGACCACATCCCGCCTGCAGCTTTGGCTGCTGTTCCCTCATTCCTGTGTCATGCTGTCAGTGGGATGACGGCATCCATATCCTGAACAGGTGGGAAAGAGTTTGCACTTCCCTGTCCCCCAGAGCCTGTCAGAAAGGCCCAGGCAGTGCACAGAGAAACCAGGGAGTCCCTGCAGTACAGAGTTTGCTGAAGGGACGAGTGTAGTGGGGTTGGTGTAAGCTCTGAGCTAAGGGACCTAATGGGGACAACAGGAGGGCTGGAGGTGCTGGGCTGGCTCTGAGAGCACCAGGCTGGAGCTGGGTGGCAGGAGCAGGAGTGCAGAAGGACACAGCCAGCTGTGGGCAGCTGTGGCACAGGAAAATATTCCTGGGGCTGTCAGGGCACTGAGACCAAAGTGTGTGAGTTTGATCCTCAACTGTCTGCTGGGGCCAAACCTCAAATCCTGTGTCCAGTTCTGAGCCCTCTATGACAAGAGAGACCTGGAGGGGCTGGAGCGTGTCCAGGGCAGGGAACGGAGCTGGGAAGGGGCTGGAGCCCCAGGAGCGGCTGAGGGAGCTGGGAAAGGGGCTCAGCCTGGAGCAAAGGAGGCTCAGGGGGGACCTTGTGGCTCTGCACAACTCCCTGACAGGAGGGGGCAGCCGGGGGGGTCGGGCTCTGCTCCCAGGGAACAGGGACAGGAGGAGAGGGAACGGCCTCAGGCTGGGCCAGGGGAGGGGCAGGTTGGATATTGGGACCATTTCTTCATGGAAAGGGTGGTCAGGCACTGGCACAGCTGCCCAGGGCAGTGCTGGAGTCCCCATCCCTGCAGGGATTTAACAGCTGTGTTGATGTGGCACTTGGGGACAGGGGTCAGGGGTGGCCTTGGCAGTGCTGGGGGAACAGTTGGACTTGAGGATCTCAGAGGGCTTTTCCAAATTTAATGCTTCTGTGATTCCACGAGCAGCAAGTCACAACCTCCATCTCCCAGGCAAAGTCCAGCTGCTTCCTGGCTCTGCCGAGTGGGAACACGCAGGGCTCGATCAGCACCGACACCCAGCCCTGCAGAGCCAGGCCCAGGGTGTGCCAACACCCACAGCCTGCCCTGGGGAACGGTCCGGCTCCAGCAGCTCCAGGGACTTCAAGGCCATGGGGCTGGGGAGGTGGCAAGGAGAGGGCGAAGGGGGACAGGCATCACCCCAGGCTTGGGGCTCTTCATCCCAGGGGTGCTGCTGCGTGCCAGGGCCGACTCTGCCATGGGAATGCTGGGATCAAGGACAGCACCGAGCTGGGTGACTGGAGAAACTGGTGACAGGCTTCTCCCAGCACGGGGAGGACAGGGAGGGGCTCAGAGGGGCTGAGCTCTGTAACTCCACACAGAGGAGCTCTGTTAGAGCCCTGCAGCCCCTCTGCTTCCACAGCAAGGAGGGGAACACATCCCCCGCTCCCCCTGGGGTGCTGCTGTGTGCCAGGAACCACTTGGGGACTCCCCCGGAGTGCAGTGTGGGTTCTGGTTGGTTCTAAACCAGTCCTTTTCCCACAGCATCTTCCCACAAGGAAAACCTCAGGGGTGCCCGGCACCGGTCACCCCTGGCTGACAACCTCCAGGCTTCTCTCTGAAAACTTCTGGCATTATTTGCTTTTGGGCATTTTGTTGTTTTTCTTCTCAATACATCTCTTCTTGGGTTTCAGTCACCAAGCCAGCTGGTGTAGCTGGGCACCAGCCTGGCACTGGTGCCTGCATCATCAGAGATGTTCCCTGTCTGTCCTGTCCAGCAGTTGTCATAGTGAATCATGGAATGGTTTGGGTTGGAGGAGACTTTGAAAGTCATCCAGTTCACCTGGTGAACAGCAAATCCCCATTTTCTGGGACAAACCCAGCAGGCAAAAGAAGAGCAAGAAGGAAGAGTCTGTCCATGGAGAAGAAAGGACGCAGGGCAGGTTTATCACAGGTGGGAGGAGGAGAGACAACAAGAAGGTACCTTAAATACTCAGGAGAAGCAAGACTTGATGGATCTGTGGTTTGAAGCCAATTCAGGTGCCAAAACCTGATTTTCCATGCAGTGTTTCTAGAGCTTTGCAGCACATGAATTGTGTCTATGGAGAGGTTAGGGGAAAGTTTTGTGCTTCTCTAAACAACAGTCTTACAGTAAATGGAGAATTCATTGCCAAGGCCTGATAGCTCCTGATTTTTGAGCACTGAGGTGTGACTTGCCTGTGCTGTCCTGGTGCCTGAAACTACGCCTTTCCCATCAGTTTTGAGAATTCCCTTCAGAAATCCAAGCTGAGGGGCACAGCTTGAAGGTACTGAGCATTTTTCAATTCAGTGAAGGAAACACTTGATTGAGGACGTGACAGCAATCTTCCAAGGTCCAATTATTCCCTCGAGGTCACTGGGAAGCATGAAAAATAAGCAGCTTCATTTCAAGCATAAAAGGTTTATATTATGAAATCCAGCACTGTGATGGTGGCTGGAAAACCAGGACACAGAGTCATGGAATATCCTGAGGTAGAAGGGACCCACAAGGGTCATCGAGTCCAACCCCCGGCCCTGCCCAGACACCCCAACAATCCCGCCCTGGGCATCCCTGGGAGCGGTGTCCAAATGCTCCTGGAGCTCTGGGGGCCGTGCCCATTCCCTGGGGAGCCTGGGCAGTGCCTGGCCACCCCCAAGGCACGAGCCAAGGCAAAACTCCATCCCTTTCCCATCCCTTTCCCACTGCCTCACAGGAAAGCAGTCCTTGGAAGGCGTGTTTCACTCCTGCAGCTGCGTCACTGCTCCCTCCCAGCCCAGGCTCTCCAACCACCGCATTCCCATCGATTGAAAAGGGCAGCAACACCAGAGTGGTTGCGCTGGTTTATTGCTGTGAAAGCAGCCTTGACTTCCTAAAGTTTCTGTGTGCTGGAAGCCGTGGCCGGAGCCGAGGCACGGCCTGCAGGAGGAGCTCTCTGGACGCGTCTCTTGGTTGCTTTTTTGTCGGCAGCTCCTGCCTGTTCCGAGGGTTTCACTTCATCTGCAGGCAAAAGGGAGGTGGAACCTGGCACCCTCCCATTCCTGCGATCAAACACTTCCAGGCACTTCTTAAAGTGTTCCTCTGTCTTCTTCCTCAACGCCATCTTTCTCTCCTGTTCTTTCAAAAACTGCTGCTGTACATGTTTGTGGAGACGATGAGTTTTCTTTTTGGCCTTGTCAAAACTTTTTACCTTTGTGAGAGCAAACATGAGACCTTATTGCCGCTCTCCCGCCATGAAATAAAGAATTCCAAAGTGGTGCTTGTGTTCGGGAAGAGGCACATCCTGCCACATCCCTCACCATGGCCAAGGTGATCTCCAAGCAAAAAGCTCCAGTATGCATAATCACATAATCACAGAATCGTGGAATGGTTTGGGCTGGAAGGGACCTTAAAGCTCATCTTGCTTCAATCCACAGGGACACCTTCCACCAGACCAAGTTGTTCCAAGCCCCATCCAGCCAGGCCTGGAACACTTCCAGGGATCCAGGGGCAGCCACAGCTCTGGGCAACCTGTTCCAGGGCCTCCCCACCCTCACAGGGAAGAATCTCTTCCCAATATCCCATCTAAACTTCTCTTCCAGGGTATTGTTGGAACAACATCTGAGTCCAGGTTAAGTCCATGGCCAGTGATGCCTGTAGCCTATTGCAAACCACAGGTGACTTGGAGATAGGATATGACAGCTGTGTCCTGAGGTTAGGATGGAGGCACAACCACTCATGTCAGAGGTGGCCCAAATCCAACAATTGCCTTTTCCAGCCGTTGGAAGGAGCCTTGGCACCCCCTCCTGATCCAGCAGGCTACAGTCCTAAAGGCCTCCTTGTGCTACAGGGGGCCATGAGCCTTGTCCCGGCGAGAGGAGACCTCACCTTCTCCTCCAGGACGTGCAGCTTATGGGTGCTGGTGCAGCTACTTAAGGTGGGCAGGGGGTAGTCCAGGTCAAGGTCCCAGTCTGCAGGGCTGCTCTGGGCAAGAAAGGGCTTTGTGTCAAGGCCCACAGACCTGCTCCCAAAGTGTGAGGGGCCCCCAGCGCAGTGTGAGGGTTCCCTAGCCCAGTGTGAGGGTTCCCCAGCCCAGTGTGAGGGTTCCCCAGCCCGGTGTGAGGGTTCCCCAGCCCAGTATGAGGGTTCCCCAGCCCAGTATGAGGGTTCCCTAGCCCAGTGTGAGGGTTCCCCAGCCCAGTATGAGGGTTCCCCAGCCCAGTATGAGGGTTCCCCAGCCCGGTGTGAGGGTTCCCCAGCCCAGTATGAGGGTTCCCCAGCCCAGTATGAGGGTTCCCCAGCCCGGTGTGAGGGTTCCCCAGCCCCAGGACAGCGTGAGGGTCCCCCAGCCACGCACCGGGGCCTGGCGGTCTGCCGGCTCTGGGGCGGTGCGAAGATGGTGATGCGAGGCCGTGTTCGGCCCTGCTCCTCCATGACCCCCTGTCTCTGCTGTTGGTGGTCAGTTGTCATGGTGACCTTGACAGGTGAACTGTCAGATGTCACCTCCGAACTCTGCCCCAGTGACACAGCGGCCCCAGCGGCTTCTCCTGCCCTTCACCCACTGCACCAGCACCGCCCTCGATGTCAGCCTGGAGCAGTGACCACCCTCTGTCCTGACATGGAGCACCTGCGTGTCCCCATGATGGACACTCCCACCGCCTGCATCTCCACCTGCTGGGCTCAGTGACAGCCGGGATCCGCAGCGTGGGGACACACAAGGGTGAGTCAGTCCCCACTGGCTGCTTGGCCTGATAGAGCACCACTCCATGGCTCCAGTGGGAATAGAATCACGGAATCATGGAATCATGGAATCATGGAATCATGGAATCATGGAATGGTTTGGGTTGAAAGGGACCTTAAAGCTCATCTTGTTCCACCCCTTGCCATGGGCAGGGACACCTTCCACTAGAGCAGGGTACTCCAAGCCATGTCCAGCCTGGCCTGGAACATTTCCAGGCATGGGGCAGCATTTCCAGCACATGGGGCAGCACCCTGTGCCAGGGCCTCCCCACCCTCCCAGGGAACAGTTTCTTCCAAATATCCAATCAAAACCTACTCTCCTTCAGTTTGAAGCCATTTTTCCTTGTCCTGTTCCTCCGGGCCCCTGTCCAAAGTCTCTCTCCATCTTTCTTTCTCTCTCACTCTTGTTGGCTCCCTTCAGGTACTGGAAGGCTGTAATTAGGTCACCCTAAAGCCTTTTCTTCTCTAGACTGAGCTATCCCGATTCTCTCATCCTTTCCTCACAACGAAGCTGCTCCATCCCTCTGATCACCTTGGTGCCTCCTCTGGACTGGCTCCAGCAGCTCCAGGTCCTTCCTGTGCTGGGCCCCAGGGCTGGGGCAGCTCTGCAGGTGGGGTCTCACCTGAGCGGGGCAGAGGGGCAGAATCCCCCCTCCCCTGCTGCCCACGCTGGGGGATCAGCCCAGCACACGGTGGCTTTCTCCAAGGTCAGCTCCTGCCATCCCATCACAGAGCCCAACAACAGCTCCTGGCAGCAGGGTCAGGCCAGTGCAAAGACCAGCATCAGCAGGTCCGGATGCTCAGCTCTCCAGCCGGGATGGTGCCCCATGTTTATGGAAATGAAGTAGGAGAAAAGCTGCTGCTCTGAGTACAAACGAGCTGTTGTGACCTCTTGGCAAGAAATCCAGGGAAAGCCAGCAGCAGTTCTTCCAGATCCATGCTGGAGCACTGAAAATAAACTCACATCTGAGGAGCTGGAACATGAAGTCTGTGCTGCTGAAGGTACAGAGGATTTGAGATACTTCAGCAAGTAGTGAATTTTACTATAAATAAAATCAGCACAGTTTTCACATCTCATTTGTACCAGGGCCCTGACAGGGACTCCGAGACCACCCCGTGCTCAGGCAGTGTTGTTTTATTCCAGCACAAACTGTGCTGCTGAGGCAGGACAGCAACTTGCTGTGAGTCAGGAGACTTGGAATGTCACCAACACTTGTTTTTCCTAACTGCTTTGGGTTTTGAGACAGCAACTCGAAGTCCCGTCATCTGCTGCCTTCCAGAGAGGGAAGGAAGAGCACAGGCTCCAGCATCTCTGGTTGGGAGAGACCCAAAGATGTCACGACCCTTTCTCTTCCCCCACCTGATTGCCACAACTCTTTTTCAGGAGATGCCTTGAGAGATCCATGGTTATTGTCCCTGCCCATGGCAGGACGTTGGAATGAGATGATCTTTAAGGTCCCTTCCAACCCAAACCATTCCATGTCTTACGATTTGAGCAAGCTGCTCCTGAACCCCATTCCTTGGTGGAACAGATGTGAGGGGCTGCAGCCAGGTGGGGGTCGGGCTCTTCTCCCAGGAAACAAGAGGCAGGACAAGGGAGATGGCCTCAAGTTGCACCAGGGGAGGTTTAGATAGGATATTAGGGAAAAATTCTTCACAGAAAGGGTGGTAAGGCATTGGAACAGGCTGCCCAGGGCTGTGGTGAAGTCCCCATCCCTGTAAATGTTCAAAATACGTACGTATGTGGCACTTGGGGACGAGGGTTAGTGCTGACCTTGGCAGTGCTGGGGCAACAGAACACTCAGTGATCTTAGAGAGCTTTTCCAACCTTAACCGTTCCATGATTCTCTGATTCTATGACTTTTAAAATGTCTTTAAGCTCCTGTGATTTCATCTTTTAGAAACTCAGCTACCCAGCCAAGAGCCTGCTCAGTGCAGGGCAGGAGCCTGTGACACGGAGAGCCGGCAGTGAAGCCACCAAATGGTTAAGGACAAAGCCTGGAGGGGATTTTTGGGTGCTGGAGCAGAGACTGTGGGGCTGGAAGGAGCTCTGAGGGGTCATCCTGTCCATCTCCTGGCCTCCAGTCTCATTTGTGCGGCTTCAAATGTCCTCAGCTCTCTGGGCCAGGCTGTCCTACCAGGAAAAATGCAATCTTCCTACATCTACCCTAAAAAAGGCTTTGCCATAATTCCAGCTCCATACCCAGGACAGTCCCTGACACTGTTTGAGGACTGGGATGTGGTAGGTTTAAGAGCAGAGCCCAGCATATCCCGGAAGGATAAAATTTCCTGGCGCAGGCTGCCCAGCTTAGCAAGTGTTTGTCCCTGCTGCCTCCCGCTGCGGATCCCAAATCCCGCTGTGCCAGCGCAGTGAGCTCCTGACAGGCCCCAGGGCGACAGTTAATCCCTGTCCTGAAACAGAGATAATTTCCACCCTGTGCTCCCAGGCACACAGTAAATCCACCCTGGATTTCCTCTCCTCTGCGTGGGCACACGCTGCTCCTGCTCCAGCGCCATCCCAGCACGTTCCATCGCCACTTCCAGGGAAGGGTTCAGCAGTGGTTCAGCAGCAGATCCAGGAGAAACTGGCTGGCTGCGTGTCATAACTACACTGTCCCACTGGACACGAGGTTATTTTCCCACCTTGGACTTTTACATTTCACCTGGAGCTCCTTGATGAAGAGGGACTTTGAGCAAGGGCCTGGAGGGACAGGACACAGGGATTGGCTTCCCACTGCCAGAGGGCAGGGCTGGATGGGATATTGGGAAGGAATTGTTCCCTGGGAGGGTGGGCAGGCCCTGGCACAGGGTGCCCAGAGCAGCTGTGGCTGCCCCTGGATCCCTGGAAGTGTTCCAGGCCGGGCTGGACTGGGCTTGGAGCAGCCTGGGATAGTGGGAGGTGTCCCTGCCCATGGTAGGGGGTGAGATGAGATGACCTTTAAGTTCCCTTCCCACCCAAACCATCTTGTGATTCCGTGATTCCATGATTCTTTGTCAGCCAGCACCTCCAAGCATGTGGAGATGCCACCCATCCCTCGGAGCTGTGACCCCTCCTCACGAGGTGCCCCCCCCTCCCCGTGCCCATGTGAGAACTGTGCCCGTTGTTCCCTGCTCCAGCTGGGCTGGTCCTGCCCCATGCCAGGGGCCGCTCTCCACGAACGTTTCCCATCTGCTCCCCTCCCGCAAAACCCCGGGGCTGGGATGCCTTTCCTTCATCCAGCTTGGCCGGAGCAGCACTGGACTCAGCACATGGGCAGCTGTCCCTGTGTGGTGGGAAACCCAATCCTTCCTGGGGCCAGAGCAGAGGGATAACACCAGGCTGAGATCACGGCCTGGAATACCCAGAGAGAGGGTCACCACACCCAGCCACCCCTCCTGCCACTGCTGGGCTTTCCATGGGCAACACAAGCCCCAATCCCAGCAGGAATGCTGCCCTTGGGACCCCCACGACCAGCCTGGCTCCTGCCACCGCTGCACGGGGACACCCGGCCACCACCAGCCATGCTCCCTGGAGCTGCAGGGCACTGGGAGCAGCACAGGGCACTGAATCCAAGGTGCAAAAGGCAAAGCCGTGGATGGAGCCAGGATCCAGGCAGACCCCAGTGCCAGCAAATGAGTCAGGGGGCTGGGATAAGTCCCTGGGAAAGGACTCCTGAGCCAGGCCTGCCGTGGGTGGCAGGTTTGCAGGTCTCACTCCTCCCTTCCAACATTCCCCACTGTGAAAAAGCCTCTGGAATGTGAGCCCAGAAAGCAAACAGGCTCCTGGCCAGAGCAGGGGCCATTCGCTGATAACTGTGGGCCCTTTGTTTCCTTTTTGGGATGGGCACCACTCCAGCCACACCTGGGGCACCTCAGCAAAGGTGGCAGCAGTGGTGGCACTCTGGCACACCCCGGAGAGCCGCCCTCCCCTCACTGTGTGCTGGGAAGGAGCCGTTCCTCAGGTGCTGCTGGAAGCAGCCTCACATCACTGCCCTAATAACGGAAAAAAATCGCTGTTTGGGAAAGGGGGCAGGAACCAGGGGATTTTCCAGGGAAGTGGGGTTGTGCTTGTGTGTTCAAGTGAGTCACCAAGCTGGAGAGGGGCAGGACAAGCAATACATGGTGTGATTTTTGGGGCTGTCCTGTGCAGGGCCAGGAGCTGGACTCGATGAGCCTTGTGAGTTCCTTCCAACTCAGGATATTCCATGATTCAAGGGACAGGATGCTCCAGCGTCATGCCACGCCAGGGCAGGGCAAAGCTCCCAGCCCTTTTCCAGACACTTGTGGTCAGTGACTGTTCCCCATGTCACCACATCCCTCCCATGTCCTGTCAGGTGTCCCAGCGCCAGCCGTGGGGCTGCTAAACCCCTGCTGGAGCTGGAGATGCTGGACACAGCTTTCCCAGGAGCTGGAACATCCTGAGACGTTTCCGTGCCTCAGTTTCCTATCCCTGCACTGGGTGTTCCTCCCTTCCTTCCTTCTTGGCCAGGAGATCACTGGGAGCCGAGGGTGGAGTACAACAAAAATAGAGCTTTATTTTGGAACAAGTGCAATCGGAGCTGGGTCCTTCGGCCCTGGCACGGAGATACGAGCGTGGCAACGGCCACCACGGACCCCAGCAGCAGTGCCAGGGCACACACACGGGGTTGTCCCTTTGCCATGGTGAGCATGTGCTGTGTCACAGCCCAGCAGTGTCCCATGTCACAGCCCAGCACTGTCCTGGAGCGATGGCAGCCGGTCCAGGCTGCTCCCGTCCCCTCGGCTGGGCTCTCAGCATCTCTGCCACGGATGCCAGTCTGCAGCGAGCTGGGAGGGGTGGGGACAGCTGTGGGGGCTGAAGGGCACGGTGGGGACAAAGACGATGCTGGCAGCACCACCGGCAGCCCCGTGGGATTGTCATGACACGGTGGGGATGGGGACAGGAGAGGGGACACGCACCCGCCCTGTCCTGGGCGTCCCGTTCGGCCACGAGAACCGAGTGTGAACAGAGAGCCAGGGGCCACTCCAGCCAGCAGAGCTCAGTAGTGACACACACACACAGACACACACACACAGACACACAGACACACACAGACACACACACAGACACACGTCTGTTTTCCCAGGTGGGACAGCAGCCGGATGCATGGAGCTGTGTATCCAGAGCCGTGTATCCAGAGCCACGTCCCTGGGCGTGCCCAGCCTGTGTGTGCCCACGGGGACACACGTGCAGAGCCGGCGCACACACACAGGTCCCTGCTCAGCTGCACAGAGCCCCTGTGCACAGCGGTACCTGCCAGTGACACACACCTGCACCCACACACGGAGCTGGGCACACCCAGCCCGTGCGCACCGGCACACGGGTGCCACACGGACACTCACACACGTACAGTCTGCACCAATGCACACGTGCCCACAAGCACGAGAGCTGCTCCCACGAAGAGCCTGTGCACACCAGCATGTGCACATTAACACACGTGCACAGCGACACACGTGTGTACAGAGCCGTGCACAGCAGCGTGTGCACATTAACACACGTGCACAGCGACACACGTGCGTACAGAGCCGTGCACACCAGTGTGTGCACTGTCACACCCATCAACACACGCGTGCCCCTCACAGAGCCATGCTCACGCCTGCAGAGCCTGTGCACACGCACAGAGCTGTGCACAGACCCACTCACACCTGAGAGTGTGCAGTTCAACACGTGTGCACACCAGCATATCCACATGCACGGTGCTGGGCACGCCAGCACACTTGTGCACCGTGCAAAGCAGGACATGTACACTCACATCTGGGCACACCAGAAAACACACGTGCACACAGCCAGGCACAGACACACACGTGTGCACAGCACTGTGCTCCTCAGCACCTGTGTATGCACACAGAGCCGTGCACACTGGCACACATGTGCACAGCATGTGCAGAGTCACACACACAGGCACAGCATGTGCAGAGTCACCGAGTCACACACCCTGGCACACACATGCACAGTCACAGACACTGGCACACCCTGGCACACACATGCACAGAGTCACACACCCTGGCACACATGTGCACAGAGTCACTGACAGTGGCACACACTGGCACACAACGTGCACAGAGTCACAGACACTGGCACACCCTGGCACACACGTGCAGAGTCACACACCCTGGCACACATGTGCACAGAGTCACAGACACTGGCACACCCTGGCACACACGTGCAGAGTCACACACCCTGGCACACATGTGCACAGAGTCACTGACAGTGGCACACCCTGGCACACACGTGCACAGCACTCCCCCAGAGCCCTCCTGGCCCCAACCCCCCCATGGGTCCCTACTCGTGGCGCAGGTGCCGCCGCAGCCCACGCAGGCCCCAGCAGGCGGCCAGGAGCCTGGGCTGGTGGTACAGCACCATCCCGGCCAGCGTCAGCGCCACGCCGGCGTAGCCCAGCGCGCCCAGCCGCGTGCCGAACAGCAGCCGCGACAGCAGCAGGTTGCCCACCACGGTGAGGCTGCCCAGGAGGTGCAGCGTGAGGGCCGAGGTGAGGGACAGGAGGCAGGAGGTGGCCAGGTTGTAGAGGACGGAGCCGAGGCAGCTGAGCAGGACGCAGCCCCAGAGCGCGGCGTCGGGGCGAAGGACGCCCTGCCACGAGGGGCCCAGCTCCAGCGCCACGGCCGCCCCAAACAGCAGCACGAAGCTGGGCAGGGATGTCAGGCCGAGCAGGGACAGCGCGTCCAGACGGTCCTCCTGCAGCAGCACACCTGGGGGGACAGGGGACAGTCAGTGGGACATCCCACGGGAACACCCACCCGCCGCAGGGACACCCGGCACCCACAGGGGACACCCAACAACACGGGTCCAAGCAGCAAAGAAATCCCAAATGTCATTGGGAAGGGGAAAATGAGGGGGAGCTGGGTGGTTCCTTCCATGGGGTGCCCTGGTTTGGGGGCATCCCAGTTTGGAGGTTCCCAGGTTTGGATGTGTCTCTGTTCAGAAGTTTGGGAGTCCTCCATTACTGGGATTCCTTGGTTTAGGGGTGCCCTGGTTCAGGGGATGTCCCTCTCTGGGGATGCCCTGGTTCAGAGGGTGCCTGGTTTCAAGGGTGCCTGGGTTTGGGTGCCACAGGGAGGGTTGGACAGGGCAGTTTTCCCAGTCTGTTTTGGAGCATTTGTCCCCATGTCCCCCGCTCTGGGTCATCCGAGGACAGGGGACAGCAGGCACAGCAGGGCTGGCTGCCACACACAGACATGCCCCTACCCTCCCCAGGGCCACTGTCACCAGGGGTGAAAAGGTGACAGGGCACTGGCACGATGACCAGTGGTGTCCCCTGGGGGGCCACAGCACCCCAGTACAGCCATGGGGACCTTGGGGCAGGCGCAGGGCCCCATGCCAGAGCCCGTCCCCGCAGTGCCCCGAGTCACAGGCTCTGGAGGAAATGCTCCCTTGCCGGCCAAAAACATTCCAGCTGGCTCCTCGCTGCCATTTGCCAAGGCCACCACGGCCCGGGTCGCACCGTGACCACCAGAGTCCCCGGGAAGGGGGGACTCACAGGGAATCCAGCAGCCCACAGGGACGGGACAGGCTGGGTGACCCTGTGCCAGCCTTGGGCACTTCCATCCCCCATGGCCCCAGGACACCGCAGGGACACTAACGGTGTCATCACTGACAAATTCAAGTCACGTCACCTCAGGGCCACAAGCACGACACAGCCCTGAGGGGCAAGGGTGGCTCTGAGGCGGCACCAGGGACACAGTGGGCATGGAGTGGCACTGGGGCTGGGGTGATACACGGGTGGCACCAGGGCCAACAAGGACAGCAGGTGGCACTGGGGCTGGGGTGAAACTGAGGGCCAGAGTGCCACCACGGTTGGGGTGACGCTGAGGCCAGAGTGGGCAGGGAGTGTCACCAGCACAAGGATGGCACTGGGGTGACACCAGTGATAGGGTGGGGTGGCACTGGGGCTGGGGTGACACCAGGGCGGGCAGCGGGTGACGGGGCAAGCAGGGAGAACCCCGAGCACCGGGGTGGCACCGAGGTGACACCAGCACCCCTGCGCCGCAGGGACCGTGCCAGGGGCGGGCGGACATGCAGGAAAGGGACAGGGACAGGTGGCACTTACTCTGCTGGATGGACTTGAGGGCGCGGAGCACGGTGGCGGCCAGGAGGAAGCCGCAGCCGGGCTGGGAGAAGCAGAGGCCGCCGGCGATGCTGCAGGCGGCCCCGGCACACACCGGCCCCATGGCCCAGAACTGCAGCGGGTGCGGCCGCCGGCCCCCCAGCACCCCCAGCACCAGCGTCACCAGCGGCGTGGTGGTGGCCACGGCCTGCGCCACGTCCAGCTGCACGTAGCTCAGGCCCAGGTTGCCCAGGGCCACGCTGGTGCAGAAGGTGAGGCTGAGCAGGTAGATCCTGGCGCGGGGCCGGGGGCCCGGAGCCCGTGCCCAGCCCAGCGGGTAGCCCACGGCCACGCCGGACAGCATGTGCAGCGCCGAGAGCAGCAGCGGGTAGCGGAACCCGTGCGCCGCGAAGATCCACTTGTTGAGGCCGGCCATGGTGGTGCCCGTGCCCAGCCAGGCCAGCACGCTGAGGGTCAGCGGCAGCGCCGGCCCCGGCGGCCGCCCCCCGTCCGCCTGCCCCGGGGCGGGCTTCCAGGGCCGCGGCGCCCCCCA
>VXBT01010990.1:0-43172 GCA_013400235.1 Oriolus oriolus
TGTCTTTCAAACCAAGACATGGTGAAATAAAGACTTGATATGAATCACCCAAAGAGATCCTGGCAACCACAATCAGGACCTCATCTTGCAGGAGGATTACTAGGACTAAAAATATTCATTTTCTAAAGATCTGCAGAACAGACTCTGAATTTTGCAGCAGAAAGAAATGCATGTGCATCTTCAGGGAAGAGAGGCATGTGTATGTTTGTCACGTTATAACGGGTGAGAAAAAGAAAGCATCCATATTACTCAATTAAAAATGGTACAGTTGCAAGTGATTTAAAAGGCAAGCTGAACTGATTAGAGATAAGTATCAAACTGCTAAGAGCGGAATATTTTCAAATGTATTTTCTTTAATGTCAAAATGCAGATATTCTTATTTGCATGTAACAGTAGGCCTTCTCAGATTTTCTTAAATTCTAAGTTGCTATGCTAATCTCTAGAAGAAATACCGAAACAACATTGCTTAAGATTTATTTACTCCCTAAGTGTTAAACACAGCAGCAATTTTCCCATGTAATATCAACACAGCTCAGTTTTTTCAGACCTACTGCTCTGCCCCACAGAAAGAGGATGACTCAAATACTCCCATTAGGCTCTGTAAAATTAAATCACTGCTCTTTGGTTCCATTAGCCAAAGATGATGCAGCACTGTTGCAATGCACACAGTACAACTGGCCTCTGCTCTTCACTTTTTGAGCCAATACCAAGATGTAAGTCTTTGGAGAAAGCAGGCCCGCAGTGGCTGCAGGAGGATGCCGCTGCACATCATTCCACAGTGACCCTGGGCAGACATCCCTCGTGTATGTACCTCAGCCACTGCCAAAACCAGAAGGGATTTGAGCTACAATCATAACGGCCTCACTCTCTTAAACTTCTGCATTAGGCTCCTTTGCCTTCAATGGGCTACATTCTCACAGCCACCTGCCTTCATATTGTGAATGTCAGTAGCCCTTTGATTTTAAAATGAACAATTATAGAGTCATTTCCCAATTTTACCACTATTGCTTTAGATGTTTTGCTTTAGAGGTCAGATTGTAGAGAATTAAAGAGAATTCAATAGCCAGGTACAAAATAGTTTAAGCCCACAATACCAATGACTTACTCCTTACAATTCAGTTTACAAAGTGTGCTGGGTTTGCCTGGGTAAGGGTTACTTTCCTTCCCAGTGGCTGGTATGAGGCTGTGCTTTGGGTTTCTGCTGGAAACAGTAAAACAGGGGAGTTTTAGCTTCTGCCCAGCAGCTGCTTACACAGAGTCAGGGCCTTCGCTGCTCCTCGTCCCACCCCAGCAGCAAAAGGGCTTGAGGTGCACAGGAAGCTGGGAGGGGACACAGCCAGGACAGCTAACCCCAACTGACCCAAGATGTTCTGGACCATAGGGCATCATGCTTGGCATGCAAAGTGGGGGAAAGAAGGAAGAAGGGGAGATGTTCGGAAGGATGGCATCTGTCTTCCCAAGCCAGCGTTACACTGTTTCCCAGGGAGGGCTGAGCACCTGCCTGCCCATGGGAAGTGGTGAATGAATTCCCCGTTTTGCTTTGCTTGTGCACACGGCTTTTGCTTTCCCTACTGAACTGTCTCCATCTCAACCCACGACTTTTCTCACTTCTACTCTGCTGATTCTCTCCTCCATCCCACTGTGGGGGAGTGAGCGAGCGGCTGTGTGGGCCTTACTTGCCAGCTGGGGTTAAACCATGACACAAAGGCACTGAAACTATATACATGCTACTTAATGCTTATGCGTTAGAGCATCCCTGAAATAAATAGTTAAAAGAAACAAACTGCTGAGGAGCAGGTACCATACTGACTTTTAAAAAGGCCAAATTAGGACAGATGAGGCAAAAAAAAAAACCAAAGGCATTACCTGTTTTAGCTTCATATAAAAAGTTTCTGTGAAGGTTTTCCTGCTGAAGTACCAGAAGCGTTCATTGGCAGGATACACACGCACAACAGTCTCCAGCAGGAACCGGACTGGCTCTACCACTTCAGTAACAACCATATCCACAGCCACAGTCATGAACACACGCTTATCTGAAACACAGAAACGAGAAGCATTTAGCCAAAGTTCAAATCTGTAAACTGCTGTTCAAACTGCAAATCCTTTCTGTTTAATTAATGGTTCTACTGCACCTGTTTTAGTTGCCAGAGTTCTACACCCTACGTGTCTGTTTCACGGAATGGAAGTGTGCATTAACTCGTGCACCAAGGAACTCTGACAACTTCAAAAACAAAGGTAATATGTCCTTGTTTTAAAGACAGGGGCAAGACATCATGCAAAGAAAACACCATCAAGATACACCATCCCCATCACACAAAAGGAGCATGCAGAGCATAAGGTCACACTGTGAAGTGTAAGGAGTTCTATTACATGCTACTAGAAATAATGTGGTTTGAAAATCCATCAGCAGGAACAGTGACACTGGCTGTAGGTACTTAGACATGCCTTTAAGCAAATGACCTGAGCTCTGCCTCAGGACAGAAAACAAACTCTAGATTTACATTCCAAGTTTTTAAACCCCATCAGAGAATGCAAGTTCCAGCAGTAAGAAACTGTGCTATATAATTAAGCACTTAAATGCATCATTGGCAGCTGCCCCAAGATGCAGGGGATGAAATGCTATTTGTAATCAACTCACACCTAGAAGGAGGGGAAGCCCAATGCCTGCTGCTCACACTGCTTTGCTGAGAACAACAGGTAGAAAACAACTTAGAAATGCTTAGTACCAAGAAGTCCTGCTAACCAGGGACAGGCACATCAGCCCCACACACTAACGTAACGTCTCCAAATCAGCACCACGCTGCTCTATGAACAGCTCTGTGTGGCACAGAAAAATCCCTAGCAATGGACTCTTGGAACATAATGGTTCATGTACTTAGACATGCATCGTGATTGCCAGGAGAAAGTACATGCACCAAACCCCTGCTGGGTAAGACAAACACACAGATTACAATCCACTACCTTTAGGAGTTTCCTCATTAAGTACCAGAAACATGGGTGCATTAGGATTCCACATTCCAGTAATGACATAAGCCTTCCCATCAGAACTCTTTCCCATGGATTCCTAAAAATAAAAGCATACAGGATTTTATTACAGTCGTGGTTTGAGATCAAAGAGATGGAGCATGGGGAGGAGAAATAGTTCTAGGAACCTTACAGAAAATGAATTAATGGAATGAACTATTACTAGTATGAGGCAATTCCTGCTTCCTGAAGCTTTCTGGAACAGCCTCTACAGACCCAACAGGCCTGTTTGGTAGCCTCTTCATACATGAAAGGAGACTGATGCTCCCTCCCTGCAATCCAGTTAGAGACATAAAACTGACTGAGTTCTCCAGATTTAAATATGGAGAAAGGAGGTTGAAAGGAAATCACAGATGTCTATTTCTGTGCTGTAGTCAAGAAATGAACTAACAATTCATTACATCCAGCAGTTAAACGTACTTGGAATGTGAATGTAAACAGAATTCAAGGTGGAGTAAAGACAGGAATTCAACTACAGTAAAAAGGTGTTATATAGATTTATAGGAACAACAATACTCCAAAACTCATCATAATTTATTCAGTTTTATAATCACATAATAAAAAAAAGAAAATCTGAACTAATTTCGGCAAATAAAACCAGGAAAAAAATGAGCTGGTAAATACAATCAGGCCAATAAATGAGTCTGACAAGAGAACTAAATACTCATAGATAGAACCAGCAGCATGGGTACAGAAATGAACTAGCCAAAACTGGGACAACTGTAGAGCCACAAAAGGTCTGATGGGTTTAACTCTAGCACTTCATAACTTGAAAACGGCTGTGTTATCCACAGAGAGAAAGTAAATTGGTATTATCACAGGAAGGATCACATTGGTTTGCAGTTCTCTCAGAAGCAACTCTAAGAAATGGAATATTGTAGAAGACAAGTGAATACTTCAAACTCTGGGCAAGGATTTAAAATCAAATGAAGGAAATAAAGGCAAAGTTTTCAGCCTTATTTCAGGAAAATAAGAGCATTTTCCTGGCACCCAAATAAAAAAGCAATTATTCGCTCTAAATTTTTAGGGAACATGCTTAATACAGTACAGAAAGCTCAGTTATTTGCAACAACCTAATCTCTGCTTCACTAATTGAATAAAAGCCAGATACCACAGATTTTGACATTAATTGAAATGTTTTGCCCATCTTATGACTGTAGATCTCAAATCCCAGGATTTAAGAAACAAAAAAACAAACAAAGCAAAAGACATTAGAAGCTCATTTTTCTGGGGTTTATTTGGTTTTTTTTCTTTTTTCAAATCACCTTATCTTATTTAACAGGTTATTAGGGCTAAGCATTACCATGTCAAGTAAATGCATGTCACTGTTCTTCACATTCCGTCCAGGGCTTAGCAACATCCCAAAGCACCTGTGAAGTTTATTCAAAACAAAAAAAAAAAAAGGAAAAAAAGGACATATATTAGCTTTTCCCATTACAAAAGTCTTTGCTTGAACATAATGGACAGCCACCTACTGCTTCTAATTTTAAGAGTACCTTTCAGAGATGTTGTTTGTTATTGTTATGGCAACGCTCAGGAAACAACACAATACATGTTTACAGAAAAGACAATGAAATTATTTTCCAGAATGAGGATGGCAGAAATTAGCATCTGACCTGTCAAAACTCAATTGTTCCTAAAGACCATTTATAATATTGAGTTCAAAGATATCAACAATTCCTATACATTAGTGGTGGAGACTGGCAGGAAGAAATTAATTGTCTCCCCAGTTCATTTTAAAAATTGTTCTCATTCAATCATAGGAAAAAATACAAATTCATTCATTCTATTATTCATGATAGCACTGCTGCAAAAAATCACGTAGCATCATGGGTCCTTAAAAAAAAACAAGAAACAACAATTTGCTCAATTTTAAGACTTCATTCTTCATTTCTTAAAATCTGAATTTGTGCGCTACACAGGGCCTTGAATTCCAGAATTCCAGTCCAATCATTTTATAATAAAATTTTCTTGATATTAAAAAACAAACAAACAAACAAACAAAAAAAAAAACCCCCGAAAAATTCTTCAAACATTCAGATTTTCAAGTTTCCTGACTATCGAAGGCACAGATCCAGGTCTGGGGTTTCTGAAAATCATCTGTATCTTTCTCTCCTTTGAACAGACTCCATTACAAATAAAAATACCAAACAGAATGATGTATTTGCAACCAATAGCAAGCTGTCTTGCACAGGTTTTTGAAAACCTTAGGTCTCAAATGGAAAAAGAAAAAAAAATTGAAAGTAATTGCTATTTGAAATATTATGGAAATTTGGGGGTGTAATTCAGAGGGTTTTTTTCCAAGAACTTTTCTTCTGTTTAGGCTCTCTGATAATCAAGCCACTTTTTCTCACTGACTCTCAGAATTATGTAATATGCTGAACAATATTGCTTGGACATAGGAAAACCAGCAACTAAAATTTTAATAACACTATTAACCGTAAAAGTCTCAAGATATGCAATTACTACACCACCTAGCTCTCCCCTGTTACATCAGGGCTATATGGTTTGCATTTGCCACCTCATTACACTTACCAGCAACTTGCATCCACAATTGTATTTCCCATTCTCCATACTCTTTCACTACTGGAATCATAAAAATCTAAGCAGTAAATAAAGCAGTAGACAACAATTTTGATTTATCTATATCCATAACGCAGCGCCATGTGAAGCACCCAAGGCAGCTCAGATACAGGATTTGGATTCAGCCACACCAATCAGATTCTCTGAGGACTAATTAAAGCGGGCAGAACCTAACAGCAGACTTACTGCTTCTTGTTCCTGGGGCAGAAATAGCTCTGAGAGAGCTGTAATTGATAATAGTAGGGGGTCACCAGCTTCTGGTACAGCTGCTACAGAGAAATGTAAGGCCAAGATCCAGAGGCAAGCAAGATATCTGCGGCTTTCAAAGACAACAGCTCCCAGATGCTACTCCTGCTGTGTTATTGCTCAGATGTACACAAGTTCTGATGCATGACAGCCAAAATTTTTTGGGGAGTATGTTTCCAAAAGAAAGGGAGTCAGGAACAAGTAACCCCTGCCTCTCACAGAAGCAGAGACTTACGATGCCTAGCAGCATCGTGCTGCAGGAAGAGCCAGGGCTTCTCTTCCCTCTTATTTCAAAGAGGAGAATCAGTTCAAACCAGGTCAGGATCCTCACTTGCAGAAGATGGATTTTACAGAAACAGCTGTCAGCACATTCAGCCTCAGATGTGAAGGCTCAGCCACACCCCCAGGACTCCAAATGACCTGCACAGACTGTGGGCCTCGGTCTCACTTCAGACTTGCTGGGTTTCTGCCCTTAAAGCTGCTAGCGAGCAGCTCTGTGCAACTGCACATACTGCACTACTTTCTAGACCAGCAGGGAAAAAAAAAAAGAACTGTATTTGTTATTCACTAATGCATATTTTCATTTATAAAAATACAAATGCTACCCATGGATAGGGCTGATGGTATTAACACCATGACAGGACAAGGGGGAATGGCTTCACACTGTCAGAGGGCAGGATTAGATGAGATACTAGGAATGAATTTTTCCCTGTGAGGATGGTGAGGCCCCGGCACAGAGTGCCCAGAGAAGCTGTGTTTTCTCCATCCCTGGAAGTGTTCAGGGCCAGGCTGGACAGGGCTTGGAGCAACCTGGTCTAGTGGAAGGTGTCCCTGCCCATGACAGAGCAGGGTGGTCTTTAAGGTCCCTTCCAACCCGAACGATTCTGGTATTCTGTGATCTTTAAGGGTTTCCACTACTAATGAGAAACCAACCAATATTCTGTAATTCAGTTCTAAGGATACCAGCCTAGATTTTAATCTCAGGTACACCTACATAACTCAGGATTAACTCTCATGTATGACTGGTAGCAAACTATGTCTAAACATCACTGCAGTGAGAGGAGTGTCAATCCTTCCATCCTTCAGAATGAAAGACTATTTCACTCTTCACAACAACCTGCATTCATCTTTTCACCAGTTTTGAATTTTAATATTATCGGGATAAGTACATAAAACTATTTACAAGCTTGTGTATGTCATTCCAATTAAGTAACTTTTTCACAGCAAAGCTTGTGGTGATAAAAATAACATCCCAGTTGAATATTCTAAACACCGCCAAAATAAAAGCTAATTTCTAAGAAAGGTAGTTTCACTTTGGGGAGAAAAGCAATAATCAAATGCTATTCATAAATGCCTCATTAACTGAATCCCGAAGGCAAAATTATTTAAATTAAAGTTACACTGAAAACAGATTTTTTTTTAAGTCAATGAGTAGCAAAAGCCTAATTTTAAAACACAAAAACAATGGTAAAAAATTCTACTGTATGCTCCTTGTCCAAAATTTTAGTTTCTGTTCTGAAGTAAAAGCTTGAAACCAAGTCAAGAGATCAGTCAGGTTTTGGGAGGGTTGGGGGTCAGGTTTTCTTGATTCTCCTGTTACCGTAAATTTCCTTTTCACTTGAACTGAATTCTCCTCTTGTTACTCTTTTGATAAGATTGCCATCTGGTGGCATTAATTCAATTGTGCAATCATACTTTGTGTTATTGGTACCCTTTTTTTCTACCACATAACTTGCAAAGTCAGAGAAAAATACATTAAATACCATTCTTTCAAAAATCTAACCATCAGCATTTTTGTAAGATTTTTACCTTTCAATGGCCAGTTCTTTGTTCGAGAGTTGCTGAACTGTGATCACCACTTTCTTCTCAATTCCCTGTTTAAGCTTGAAATACAATTTATCTCTATCCTTTGGCACAGGGCTAAAAGAATAGAAACATCCTTCAGCAGGTATAGAACATGAATTGTTAAATACAGGAAACAGTTTACATTTTCTAAATTTTCAATTAATTCAAAATTTCTTACATTTTTTAAAAAATCAAAGAAGAGACCACCAGACTGCATTTACTCAAGATACTTGGTTTGACTAAAGTTTTTAACAGATTTCTTAGTATCTTTTCCATTTGCACAGGCCTACATTGAGCATCCCTAAAAGAACTGATGTAGTGAAAAGAAACTAACTTGAAAAAAGGTATCCTGAGTTTTAATCTTTTTACAGAAAAAAATGCAGAGAAGAAAATTGTAACATCAAAAGAGCAGCTTCCTATTTATAGCACGTCTGCTTATGAAAAGAGGTCAAATGAATTTTGTTGCACCACAGTAGCTGTGCATGTGGAAAGCAGCTGTGTGCTTTTTCCAAAGACATTTCTGCTTTTCCCTTTCCACTCTGATTACCTAAAATTTCCTTTTCCATCATCTTCCTTGACTTCTAAGGAGACACTGAAAGTGTACACATCACTGTCTGGCGTGGGAAGAACAAAGTCCTTCACATGATCAGATGCTTGTTTGGAAGAACGTTTGAATGCTGTGGAGAAACTGTACAAAATTCGGCTGACCTGCAGAAAAGCAAAACCATTAATATTTTGATGAAAAATAAGGATCTTTTTAATGAGGCACTGGGATGTTTTTGAAGGTCATAAAAGTGCTTGCCTCTTATACTGAACACAAATCATGCCTCATGTAACACAAAGCATGCAACATCATGTGCTCAATAACCAAGCCATTTCAGTAACAACAGCTCCTACTTCCATTCCTGTCACATTCCCTGCTCACGTCATGTTCAGTGAGTTAATATAAATTAGATTAGAGATTAGGAATGCAGCTCATTAGAGGACCTGGATAATGTACTTTTCAGGTTGTGTTTTTAACAGCACAACATACAGCTTGCTCTGGCAGATGTCAAAACCCAAGGAGATTTCTTCTTTTTCAACCTCTCTTTTTCCACCCTAAAGAATCCTTTTCCCCCTGTACTCAGGTGTTCATTTCTGAATACTCTCCCTTTTCTTTTTAGGAAGAACTGTCACACCATTCTTCCTAAAATATCTAGGGGAGAGTACCATAGTTCTTTGTAATTCAAAAGGTCTAATCACAACTTCAGTATGAAACAGACCCAAACCAGGCCTGCAAAAGTGCCAGATGAGGCTTTCCAGATCTTCCCATTACTTTGCAATGTTGTTGAAACACTAAAAGCAAAAACTTAAAATTATAATATTCATGTATGACCAGCTGCACATTCTGCAAAACTCATGAATACGTGCTAACATATTTTTCAAGACACTATATACTATTTCCACATTGGGAATGACTTCTTCAAATATTGCTTGTATCTTTTTTCCCCAGTCACTGCACAGCACAGAATACTTACAGCTTCTTTAATCTCACAGGAGAAAACATGGATCTGGAACTCTTCTGTGCCACAGCTGCTTTCAGTAAATGCAAAGCAGTCACTCTCTGAAGTCCCACTTTGCCCCCGCACACAAAACAACACCTTATAGATGGGAAACGAGGCTATCTCCAAATTGCTCGACTGATCAATTATTCTGGCAAGAAAAGGAACAGGGAAGATCAAAGGAACAGGTCAGTAAAACAGACAGGCCTACCTAAAAGGCTTTTCTGCAATTAGATAAACCAAGATCTAAACTCTGATTACTACTAAATTCAAGTAGATGAGATGGGCAGCAGGAAGACAAATATTATGCTTAACAAATTTAGGATGTAAATGTTTCTGGTAGTAACAGTGACTTAATTTTTTTTGTACACCATAACATAGACAAATACAGTAAATATCATACAGTAAACAATGGCCATTGCTTGTGAAAAACACAAAAGAAGAAATGTAGAAACCACAGAAACCATAAAAATGTGATTTTTATACAAAGATTAAAGAAAATGCAACATTATAATGGAATTTAAATATCTGTTTAAGAAATTGTTGTGAAAACAATTTTGGAATCAACAGGACTATACAGCTTAACAAACGCTGCCACTTTCAGGTGAATCTTTATCACAGATCTAAGACCTCATACAAAATTTTAAAATACTCTCAAACACAGAACCCAAAGAATATTTCAGAAACTGAGAAGTAGGAGAGTGGTATTTCAGAACAGACTGGTGGATAGTGACTTTTAAAGAATAATAATCAGAGCCACAGTGTTGTCCTCTGTCTTTTCACTATTTGTCCACATGCACGTTCACATCAAGGGTCAATAAACGTTCATCACCTAAAATCCCAAGTCTGTAACAATAAAAATATAGGACTAATCTAAAGGCAAGGAGAACCCTGAGAGGATTCAGCACAGTGTTATATTGGTGAGACATGAGAACTGGAACCTCACAGGACAAGTATTGAGACACCAGGAATGGACACACTCTTAGAAGTGAACACTGGTATCACCTAAGCTTTGATGGAATGTATTATGTCACACATGGATTCACTCTTCCAGTTCTGGGCAGGTTCTTAGGCAGTCCCTCATTTACTAAGATACTCTGACACTAAAGATCAAAGGAACCTGCTGCTTCACTTGCAAAACAACCCTCCTGAATGGCCACACTGAGTACAAAAAATAGGCACAGAACACCTTGCATCTTATGTCTGGGTGACTGTTGCCATTGTACAAGTATACAACTGAAATATTTTCTGATGTCAAATGAAACTTAAATTGGGTTCAAAGAACAAAATGGAAGAAAATACAAATTCTTGAAGGTCCTTTCTCCACAAGATGAAAGTCAATACATAAGCATGGCTCAGGCAAGGAAGGAAATCTAATCATATCCTTCAGATACCTTGATATCAGAGCTTAAAAATTAACATCTTGGATATTGAGATGCTCCCTACTTCTGGATGCAAGAATGCTACATGTGCATGTTTAGTGCACCCTGATTAAGAACCTTTGACTCTCTCATCACCAATTAAAAGACCCTTCTCACATGGGGAAAGTAAATCTCTTCTAGTATCTGGAGACAGCATCTGCATCATGAGGCAGACACAAGTCAGAGCTGGCTTCTGCACAGCAATGGCTGGGAGCAGAGACTGGCATCTCAACTCTGCAGCTTATATGGAGAGTCTAAACCGACACTTCTGCAGCAAACTGAAGGCCAGAAGGACTCCTGCAACACGTGTACTTGGGAAGTGTGGACAGACTAGGGAGGTCGGGAGAGCACAGGTATTATCAGCTCTCTCTTTCCAGTATCTCTCTCTTATTATCATATCTGAACAGATATTAAGGTAGAAAGAGATGCTTTTGCTGACACTGTGTGGCAACTGGCACTACCAGCCATGCACTGCATGGTAAATTTGAGCACACATTTTGCTGCTTCAGAGGAGTTTCTCAAAATTAACTGTCTTCAGTAAGAACCTCAGGCACAAACCCAGCAATTCTACTTCCCTGTGCAAGTAACAAAGTCAGAAACCACTTCTCACGTGTCTGCTTAAGCAACAAATCAAACTCTCGTGTGTTACCTTACAGAGCCTTCTGGAATGTTTGGAACATAGAGCGTTACAGGTAAAGGGGCTTGACTTGAGGCTTTCATGTTTGCCATGGCATGTAGAGCTTCGGGTTCATTCCGTGGGGCTGACACCTTGGTGCAACCTAAATAAGTCAGTTTGTTAAACAACACGCTGTCCTCTTCCAGGGGTTCACTGGGAGAAGATGGCCTTGGCGCAGAGATTTCTGAAAATGAACAAACCGCATCTTTAGCCATTTGCTTTTACTTTTACACATTTTTTTCCCAATGAGTTCCACAGCAAAATCTCCAACATTTTCCAGGAATGGACATGAGAGTAGACAGTTCAGCTCCAACAGCAAGAAATCCATTTGGCAGCTTCATATTACTGTGAAGTCTACTCTAATCTAATTCATGTTTCCAAGTGTGGCATGGGGACAAACTGCATTTTGATTCTCTTTGGCACCACTGGAACACAGCACTGACATTCTGAATCTTTCTAAGCAGTCACAGAATCACAGAATCATAGAATATTAAGGGGTTGGAATGGACCTTGAAGATCACACAGTCCGACCCCGCTGTGTGCCCTGTTATTTCTATTTCTTTTTACTAGAGCTGATACTGCCATAACACTTAGAATCATGAAGGCTGTAAAACTGAATTATTCCTGCTGGGGCTGGAGTGGGGCAAGAGAAACACATCTACAAGTATTTCTTTGTTCAGTCACACTAAGGGTTGTGTTCTGTTTGAAGATTGTCAAACAGGAAGACAGTGAAGGTAAGTTTCTCAGAAATACAGCACACATGTAATTAAGATATGGGTGTTTCCATTTCATATGAACTGTCTATCTTATTCTACCACAAGAACACCTTTCTTTTATTTCCAACAGATGCTAGGGAGTTAGCTGACAGAATACCACAGAAGTGCCCTGGAACACCACAGAAGTGCTATTGAGGAAAAAAGAATTGTAGTTCAAGGCACACAGAGATGACCACAGCCTTGTATTCCTAATATATGCAAAGGAATACATGTATTTTTATATTGTAGCTTTTTATACACATATCTATATATATCTTTATATCTACAATATATTTTACATAAAATATATACAATATAGTTTACATTAAATGCTTTCAGTCTTCCCCTTTTCACGAAAACTTCCAACATCAGGGAAGTACCACAATCATTCCTAGCCAATATGAAATCCAAAGCTAGCCTTGCTGCTACCCAGTGACACGATCAGAGATGGGCAGTTTCATCAGTTTGCTCAGGGTGTATTTCATTTGCAGGTAGCATCATCAGTGAACACTGCCCCCAGACTTCCTGAGCTCCAACAGCAGCAGATCCGCCTCAACTATTGTCCATTCAGCAACTCGTACAATCCTTAGTCCCAACTAATCCTTGGCTGAAGACAAAATGAACATTATCTTGACCAAAGCAGAGCAGCTCAGGGTATCAACCTGATGATAATCTATTCCTATCTATAATCTTCAACTAAGAAATAAGAGGAGGCCTCAGGGTATTCTCCAACATAGTTCTGGAATGAAGCTCTGGAAAGCTTTCTATTCATTTTAGGGTTAACTTGAAACTGCATCAAGAAACAAGCTGCCATGTGTGATTAAGGGGGAAAGCACTCAGGCAATACCTGTAGTAGAAGGGTCCAAAACCAGCTGCAAAGAGGGCTGGTTTGTTTGTGCTGCTGTCCCATCCGCAGCTGCCTGCCCACCGGCATCGCTGAAACCTCGGAGGGCAGGGACATACTGGTCTTTCTCAGAATCCCGCAGGATCTCCTCCATTGCCTTCTCCAACTCCTCATCTCCATTTGAAAATACCTGCAAGCAGAAGGAGATGGCATTTTCTGAAGATACTTGTAGGTTTACTTTCACTATTATTTTTCAAACATATGGTCTTACTAATTGCAAAAGTCAAGAAACTTTGCTGAATGAGACAACAAACCAAGAATCAACAAAACTGAATCCAATATAATCCAGTGTCACATCCCCTTACATAAAACGCACCTGTTCTCATTGCTAATCCAAAAACCATCCATCAAAAAACTACAGACTTCTCTTAGAATAATAGGTTTGTGTATTTAGAGCCTCCATTTGGACTAGAGATCAATAGACTTTGCTACAGATTAAAGGAAATTTTACTTTCTTAGTCATATCCAGTCCATTTCAGTTGTTTCACCAATTTTCCCACACATAAGAATGGTGTTAAAAAAAAAAAAAAGGAGATACACACTCCCTAAAAGAAAAATAGTCTTTCACAAGGACCAGCTTTTCAAATAAGAAAACCATGGCCAAAGCTGCATCATGGATTCTGCCTCCAGTTCACCAGCCCCTTTCCAGACTAAAGAAGTAGATAATGTCTAATACAGGCAGAAATTATCAGCTGTAAATGACTGCCAAGGAGCACTGCAAAGACAGACCAGGTACTTACTGTCACTTCAGGGGGAACAAATGCCTGCTGTTCCAAGCAGACCAAAACCAGCACATCGGCTACTGCAGCTCAAGTGGAGAAATCTGTATTTAACCAATCAGCTGTCACCTGAGTGCTAAAATATTCTATTTAAAGGTAGAAAGCTTTTAGAAAAGGTCTTACTCGTGCCTAAAGTAGCACTAAGCAGGAAAACTAATCAGAAACTGAAGTCCAAGATCCTGTGCAATCTATTCCTATATAGTCTAATTACATGCTTTTAAGATAACAGAGTCTCTGATCCCTCAATAAACCAAAGCTCACTCTTTGTGAAGTCCTTTACTAATGTATAGATCCACAGAATATAACAAAGCTAACCCCCAAAGAAGTTATTAAAAGAAAACCTGAACTGCCACTTTTGGACAGATTTGCTTAATCCAAGCTGTTAACTCCACTGGAAAAAAGCAAGGACAAAAATTACAGTCTAAGACTCTCCTCTAGCATACACCAAGTATGCACTCTTTTCATCAACACAAACCTTGCTACACATTTAAAAATAAATTCATAGCAAACCTTCAGCTGTGGTTTTTCATCGTTTCCAGAGGTGTCCTCAGATTTCTGATGAACCAAGACAAATTCTTCATTAATTAATGTGGATACGCTCTCAGGAATCCCGGCTTTGCTAAATGATGTTTTGACTTCCATCTCAGGTTGTTATTCTCCTCCTGCCACCAGAACCTAATAAAGAAAAATATGTAAATAATTAGTTTTGAAGCTGTACACAATATGTTAATAGGTATAATAGTAAGTTATTGTGGAATAATAGAATACTTAAAATTATACTACTGTATTATACTGTATTTCTCAAACTCGGATTTCATTGGTATGAGGAATCTTATGATTTTCAGGTTGGTGTTTAAAAATCCTGATTTAACAGCAATGGCTGTTATCTATGTGTATAGATAACAAATGAAGAGGTTCACCCCAGAGCTTTGACTTCCCCTATTTTTAATCTTCTGGAGTCTGCTTCCTCTACCTCCCTAATTTGTGCCCTTGGTTCTCCCTCATACAGGCAGTTTCCTCACCCAGAGTGTCACAAAGGTCATGTGAAGATATAAGTCACCTGAAGACTAATTTCCCAAAAACTGCACACCAAAGTGTGCATAAAAACGTTATTGAGCAATTGATTATGTTAGGGGCTTTTGTTATCCTTTATATCTATAGGTGCTGAAGTCAAAAGTGATACTAAACCACAATCATCTCCTTCTCACCTAATTTCCCTGAAACCACCCACAACAGTTAAAATTAACTACACCATTTAAAGAAATTTAATAAACACAAGGCACAACTAAACTATAAATATTATGGCAACCAAGTTTTCCCATGTCTGCACAAGCATAAAAATAAATCTAGAAACAAAGAAAAAGGGTAAGATAATGGTCAGCCTATACATTACAAGTTCATATAAAAATACAGAGCTGAAACATTGCAAGCATGCCAGCATGAGGACAGCTATTGTAGGTACCCACTGTAAAAAGACAGCATCACCTACATTAACTCAGAAGGTCTTCCCTGATTCCTTAGACAATGAAGAGCTGGATCTTAGACCTTTTGTATTTTAAATGCATCTGTGTTTTCATATTTTCTGTGTCAAAAAAGAGACAATATATTTTCAGACTTTATAAACTTTAAAAAGAGCATGCACTTCCACATATGGTCTGCTTCCATTCCAGTCTCCTGAAAAATACTGCTCTGGCTGAGTCCTGAGATGTATTGTGCTTAAGACTCAGAAGCCACACATAGCACAGGGGGAAAAAATCTGTGAATGTTACCTTTGCAAGGCTGGAAAGCGCCCAAAGAGGGACAGCTCAACCCACATCTGCTGTGACCAGGAACAAGAAGAGGTTAGGCTTCATCCTGCCATTCCCAGCAGCACCAAGGAGCAGAACTGTGCCACACTTGCTTCTCTTGCAATTCCAACCACCCAGTGATCAAGAAAAGAATGCTAACTTAGGTCTAGCTATAGGGAACCAGAAAAGCAGCACCTCAAAGAACAAAGATGTGCATGTTCTCCACCATTTTGAACAGGTGTTACTTATGCTGTTAGCCAGAAAAGAAATTTAGCAATTTTAAACCAAAGACAAGTGTGGGACCTAGACAACTTTCAATACTGTAGTATTTTCTATCATTTTTGGAACAACAGTCAACATGCTTTTGCTCTTTCAAGGACTTGGCTCGGCATAACTTACATGCAACTTGTCAAAAAGCTTTTCCCTCTCCCTAACCTAGCCACAATTTTACCCAACAACCCAGTGAGGGTATTATACGTAGGAATCCCAGAAAAAATAATTCAAGTTCTTCAGATAACTGACTTGTACAGCATAAAAACTCGTCAGAAGTCACCTTATTAAAAAGCCACTAAACAGCTGGAATATTCAGAGAGCAGCTACAAACTTGGATGAGCAGTTTCACACGCTCTGACATCTTTCATATCTCCAGACCCACCATGAACTCAAAAGCAGGAATATTTTCCTGACAAATGATGTAATCTTAGCTCCACCCAACCTACATCATGGACACACTGCTACAATAGGTGTTGTTTCAATTTTTTTAAAGCATCTTTGCTTTAAAGATTTTCTTGGCAAGAGAAAGACAAGGTTTTACTACACAAGATTTTAAGTATGTTACAAATAGTTTATTAACGCCATGTGTTTTTAAACAGGTGTTGTAAAAACATTGCTGAAGAGCTTTTTGCAATAAACAGCAAGTCTAGCTCAAAATACTGATTTCAAAGTAAATCTTCTGCATGAAAGTGAAGGTCAACTATTACAGAACTCTTTGAAGGCAATGAAAGGACATAAGTTATGGTCCCCAAATACAGCATATCCTGAGGAATCATTATCTTTGCAGTGACATCACCACTGGTAGTCCAAGATCCAGTGCAATCTATTCCTATACAGTCTCATTAAAAATTAGTAGAAACTTTCCTCTAAAAATTAGTAGAAAACCGCAGAGGGGACTGTCAGCCACATTAGGAGCAAAGGTCCAGGCTATCAGAGGCCTCTGTTCCTCCCACTGCCCACCTGTTATTGCTGGACCTGATGATGACAAAAATGAAGCCTCGACCACTACTTCCGGCATATCTGCAAAAAGGAGGGATCACAAGATATCCTATTTTGACAGTTCTTTGTGTTTCAGTCTATTTAAGTTTAATTTTTGGGCTTACTTATGGGAGAGTAACACAGAAACTCCAATGTAAGATGGTTCTACACTATTGATTATCAAAGCCAAATGCAGGTTGCTAACATTAGTTTATCACCAGTTGTTCTTTCTGCAATGAAGTAAGAACCAACAGGCACAATGTGAACTATGAAATGTTTTCTGTAGCAGTATCTCAATAATAAAATGAGGGAAAATGTACCATTTGTAAAGCCAAAGAAAATTGGGATAATGCAACTGCAGAAGCACACTGACACACTAAATACTTGTTCTTGCCCCATGCAGGTAAAGGGAGTTCAGGAGAATTTCTACTTCCCAAATATTAACCTGAAAGTAAAGAAAATATTATAAACATTAGATGACTATAAGGAGCTCCTTATTCAGATCAGACACTTCAAAGCATACCATAAACATTCTTGCAATTACTTTCGAGTTACAAGGCCTTTAATGTGTTGAAGAGTTGCCTTTACAACCAGCTCACGCCACCACAGCCAGTGCAGACACACACCTTTTTCTGTACACAACTATGTTAGCTGAGTAAGGCAGCACCCCAGAACCCCTAATTCCAGCCCTTCATTACACACTATCCCAACCTACTGCCAGTGTTACCCTATCCCACTGCAGTACAAACAAAGCCACCTGAGCTTCAGTTTAGCGGCAAAACACGAACACAAGCAGATCAGGCATGAAAAGCTTTATACACTGTATTGTATGATCAGTCTTTGACCAAAAATAGGTTTTAAAGCCAGAGACAAATTAAGTACTGAAAATAATGAACAAGTCATTTTTCCAAACTAAACAGCTTCAACTCTGACATGAGCTTTACTCAAGAGTATAACTGTGATTCTCATGAAGATTTTTGAGATTTACACCATCCTAAGTAGTAAGCTACTTAAAGAGAAAAATTTTCTATTATTTCATTATAAAGACACATGATCTAACACATCAGCTAAGTGCTTTTGAAGAAAAGCAGTAAAAAGAATAAAAACCTCTCTAAAAGAATCATGCATTAAGGTTATTTGAGGAAGGGAAAAACATCTGAAGAAGCTTTTTTATTCTTTAGTAACAAGAAGAGACACTCACGTATTCTGGACTTTCCAGTCACCTGCAGTCAGTGGGTGAGTACTGTCATTTCCCTTGTCTCATTGGCTCTAGTCCTCTTTTTTACTCATTACTGAATTATACCTCATATCCCCCTTTTTCTACAAATGTAAAGAAAAAATGACAGTTGACCTACCAGAAACAAACAAAATCTAAGAACAGACCCCTACTACTAAACTCAAGCATCTCATTTTTTTAATTGTCCTTTTTGATGAAAAGTTTCAAGTTAAGAATGTAAGAATTTCCTTCTGATTGCATTAGTCAGAACACACAGACAGTTGCGCAGTCTGCAGCCACACCGCGTTCACTCCCTGATGACCTCAGCAGCTGAATGCTGGCTCACAATCCTGAGGAATGAGGTTTAGCATTTGCTTTACCACTTTTAAAGTTTCTGGGAGGGCAGCAACGAGCAGTGAGGAGCTGACAGTCAGGGACAGGAAAGACAGCAAATACAATGCACTTCAGCTACCTCGGTTCCAAGTCCAGTTCCTCAGTTTAAGGTGCTGGTGGAGTTCAGCTGCAAATGAAAAATACACTCTCTGTTCTGCCAATGCTGATCCAAGGATTGAAACCTCACAGCAGATGGTGCCTTCCCAAACCATCAGAGCCAGGAGTCGGAGCTGCTCCTCCAACAACGCCTTCCAAAAGACAACAACAAATTCTGCTGTCAAAGATCTCTGCAGAGTAGGAAATACTGGGAACTGTGTACTGCTACCCTGAGGAAGTCATTGCTACAAAAGAGGTACCTTGAACAGCCCTACTCGTTCCTATAGAGAAGGTACTTTTCCCCACACTTTGGTGAACAATATCACCACACACACACACACCCCAAGTCAGGAACAAATACACAAATACACAGGAGGAAATTTTTCTAAACTCAGTGAAATAAAGCCTACTGCGGTAAAATAATTAAAATTTTTAAAAATAAGGGTTTCAGAAAAGGTTTTCTGACAAACAGATTTTCAGACCAAAGAACTTTTGAGATACAAAGAAATTACTGAGACATAGTTTTAAGAGAGAGTGTGTGTGGAGGTGTGGTATGGTGTGTGGATCTTGCTCCAAAATACATTTGAAGCCATAGGGACAATACAAGGACTGCAGAAAAACTGTTGCTTTTCTCTGTGAGCTTTATCATGTAGTTTGGTCAAGCTAACCTCTCCAATGTACACCCAGTGTTTTGCTTATACAAAGTCCTGGATAAAATGTAACTAAGCCATCCTACTTGGACTAGATGTGTTTTGGGACCAGTGATCAGAACTTACCTTCACATATGTACAGTACTAAGCTTTGGAAGGCTCAAACCCAGCAGCTTCCCCACTTCATCTCAGAAAGGCATCCCAAGTTCACTACAGCTCCCTCTGTAAAGTAGCCTAAGTGATTAAAGAGCAAGAGGAAGTGAAGAACAGTGATCCAAGAAAATCCAGGGGGATTCAGCACTGAATCAGAGTAAGGGACACAGGATAGAAATGCTTCTGATTCCTTCCCTCCGTAACTCTTCCAGGTATTTCACATTGAATCCAGACTTGCAAAAACACGTCACATACAGAACACAAATACCTAGGGAGGGATGTATGTCCATGGATTGCTGGGCAGAGCACCACAGGACAAGGCACTGCTGGCAACACACACTCATCATCACAGGGGAAAGAATCAAAGGTTCTGCAAAGCCACTGACTTTCCAGAAGGAAGACTGCTTTGCAGACCTGACAGATTCAAAAACTTCCTCTGCAAACTGGCCCCCAAAAGTAAACAATTTTTACATGAATCAGTCTTCTGAAGCAGTTACCAGACTTTGTTATTTACTTCCACTTTGTGCTCAACAAATATTTCAAAGTTACTGCTCTAGGTCACTGCTGGTTTGTGGAAAGAAAAAAAAATCTTTTGCTTCAGCACTATAAGCACCAAAAGAATTAGAAAATGTGGAGCTATGAAAAGACAGCAATTCAGGAAGATAAATGTTGACCTATTTTCAGTAAGCAACAAGAAACTTGTTTTGAAAGGAAGTTTCTTACCTGCTCGAAAGAAAACAATCAAGAACAGGCTAATTCATACTTTTTTTCAGCAGAGGAACAAAATCATCCTGTATTACAGACAAGCTTGTATTAAAGGCAGGCTTCAAGGCCATACAGTTTGCCTGACAATCTCAAACCGCAAAAAAACCACTGAGCAATAAGTTATACCTATTTTCAGAACTATGGCGCCCCAGGAGAATCTCTGGGACCTTTGTGAAGAGGAAGGTCCAACAGAGCTATGCAGAAATTCGTCTTCTGCTAACAGAAGTCTGAAGTAGAAATATACACCAAAAGGCATGGCTTATTCCCTTTTTTGAGCTACAGGATACAGTGCATGACAGCAAAATGAGCATTAAACTAACTGGACTTGCAATCACTCCGTGACTCAGATTTCGAGATTACTGAAGTGGTGTGGTGACACTCTAACTTGCCCCTCAGGGAACAGGACATTGACAGTTCCACACACACACATGACCAACCAAGGGTCTCAGCCACAGCATCTTCTTTTAAGAAATGTATCAAGACTCTGTGTTCCCCTGGCTCCCACCCCACGAGCCCTCTAGCTTTCATGGGGGACGCCTTCCCCAGAAAGCCAGATGTGCTGCAAATACACAAAGCTTTACCTTTTCAATGCTTCTTCACTGAAAGACTACACAACCTGGTAAAATTCCATATTACACTGTACATTGATGCAGTACAGCTCACCATCTGTGATACCCAAAACCCTCTTCTCTATTGTCTGAGTGGACAAATACGCAGAAGAAAATTCTAGGTATCATAAAATCAGTTTGTTTAAATCTCACTGACCACAACAGCACTATAATTTTAATTTCAACTTTAATCTCAACTTCTCTCTGTGTAATCTTTTTATGAGAAACTGTCTCTGTGCTCATACTAAAAACTGTTTTATTACCCATGAATTGTTTCCCAGTGCCTTATCTCTGGCACTGAAACACTATGTAAAGCACATAATGGAAAAAACAAACAACCATTTATTTGCCTTACTGATACTACTTCCCAGGAATAAAATCAACTTAAGAAGCAACAGAGCTGTATCACTGTATTTTAAACACATACATATATGTATACAAAAAACCCTTCTTATTTCCCGAAAAGCACTGTTAAGAACAAAACTTTTTCGGAGATAAAAAGAAAAAATACACCAACGAAACAAAACAAACAAAAAATAAAGCAAAAAATCCCCCACAACTAGAAAGTAACCGCTGACTTATTTTGGCAGCACTGTCTCCTCTGAGAAAGCAAACCTCCACTATGTAGCCAACAGCAAATAATTAGTCTGCTCATGATGGCAAATTGTTTGGAATTGTTGTACCGGGTGCCTAGATACAGAGGTTTTTCCAGATTCTTTTTACACTTCAATCTCATAGCCAAAGGAAAAAAAAAACAATTTAAGGAAAACATAATCAAAAGAGAACTACACAAACAAGAAAATGTCTGTTCTCCTTTAAAAACATCTGCATCTCCTCAAATAAATGATAGGCAGCACTTGTCAAACACATCCCAGTGTGAATACTGAGACAGTTACTGCAAAGGCGAGAACCTGCTGGGAAGCTTTCCTCACTTGAATCCCCGTGTTGCACATAACCCACTGAACCACTTAAATACTACACAGTCATAGTATGGAGCTGCTTGAGGGCAAAAATATTGCTTTTATTTCTGTTCAAGTTAAAACCAGCAAGGTGAAGAACCCTTGCAGAGGAATGGTGGGCACACAGTTGGTACTGAGCATGAGAACGACTGGAGCGAGGCAGTGGCTGACGTTTACAGCTGAACACAGAAGCACCATCCCTCCTCCTCAGCAGAGACCACCACTCACTGCAAGCCAAAGCTTTGAAGGAAGACAAAAGGCAAAGTGAAAAAACAAACAAACCACTGATCTCAACCCCTAGAATTTACATACTAGGTGGCAGAAGCATCATGAACAGGAGATGAAATGCCAGGTAAGTGAAAGCATGTCGGGTAAGCTGCTGGCTACAAAGGCAGCCTCCCAGCAATTTGGGGGCTTCCTTCTGTTTCCTTGTACAATTTGAGCAAGCAGGAGTCATGAAGGACAAGCTACACCTTAGACAAAACAGAGTTAAAAACAAGGTTGGTGGGATTCTTTGAACAATTATTTAAATAAATTTTCAGGCCTAAGATTTGTCCACACACGGAAGAGACATCAGTAGGAGAACAGATTACACGAGCACTGCATTATACATGCCTCTTGCTGACACAGACTGATTCATGCTGTTTAAAAGTATAGTCAATGCTAGCTTATCCAATTAGTGTTTAACCAACCTAAGGAAACGCATTTTATTTTCAGCCACTTAAGAGAAAAAACATTTCTCCTCTCTATTTATTCCCTTCCAAAGAGTATAACAAATAAGTGTTCTTCTGCTACTCTATAGAGATGTTACCAGTCTTGATGTGTATTTCATTAAAAAAACCCAAAACAACAAACACACTTTATACATCAAGTTCTGGCAAACAGGTTTGTTCATTTAAGCAGTAGCTCATTCTGCCTCAAGGATAAAGCAACTCTAGTACACTTTCACACTGTTTCCCTGACACCAACTAGAAACTAACACTGTAGTTTCTGCAGCTAGTAATTCATTTTTAACTTTGAAAAATATAAAGTAGCAAGTAAGAGTATGCAAGTTTTCAAAGCTGGAGTTTGGCAAACCCAAGTTGCTTATTCTTTTTCATTGCTACATGATGCTTGCAGGCAGCATTCAAACTGAAACCAATCACCAGCCAAGTTACTGAACTGCATGATCACTCACTCAAAAATATAATGACCTATATTCCAGCGGAAAGCAGAAGCATAATGAAATCCTTGTTTTAAGGAGATTATTTAATGGTTTATTCCCAACTATAAAAATAACAGTGTTGGTCTGAGGCAGTCAATGGAACAACCTTTGTCCATTAAATATATTGAGTATTTCAACCAGGAATTTTCTCCACATGCTACAATGTCTAGAAATAATCACATGATGTAGAGCAAAAGAGACCATATGGAAGAGCAGTAGGAGCCAAGGCAGCAGTGATCCCAGGGCCAGCCCTTCTCTGTGCCAAACAAGCGCCTTATGCTGTGTCACAACGTCAGAGAAAGCCACCAGAAACCCTGATGCACTGCCCTGCACCGACCACCTTCAGAGTTAGTAAAATCCTTGTTCTTCGAAGCTAGAATTGGAAGTTGTGACTATTATTACCTTGAGGTTTGCAACATGCATTCTGGGAATATTAGGTGTTGCAGATTTAACTTGAAATCACCGTGTTTTGTTCCTAAGCTCATCGGGTACCTTTGCAGTACCAACTGCAGACAGCATTTCTCCAAAGCTGTTAACCTGCAGCCAGCACAGCACTGACTGAGGGATGGACTAGACAGCGTTTCGTGGTCCTTTCTAATCTCATTCTCTTCAGATTTTTTTTTAAATCTTAAGTCTTTCATTCTAATGGTTGTCAAAGGCAATCACAAGTTGTAAATGAATAACAGTATTATGTGCTTTTTACATAGTTCAATCACAGATTTTCCAAAATTACAAGGACTATGAGTTTTGATTCGAGAGCTGTATCTAGACTTCTGCTGCTGTTGTATCAAAAGTGTAGTTTCAACGGTGTCACCAATACTTAATAAACAAGAAACCCCCTTCCTTTGTACTATGAGACAAAATCAAGCTTCTTGGTAAAAATAAAATACTCCCACGTAAGTCAAAAATAAACATTTCCATTTACATTTAAAATAAATTTTCACATCTATTTAAAACCCTTTAGGTTAGAAGCCAAGATTTTACATTGTCACTTGAACATCTACATATTTAGATATAACATGAAAAGATGGAGAGAGAAACCATAGTTATTTTAAAGACCAAGTGAAACCTTCTGACAGTTACCTGCTTGAAGCTGAGAAATATGGAACAATGTGCATGACAATGAAAAGCCACACCAAATGACCCTCTTTCTAACCACTGTCCCTCCCAGTCCTAGGTATGAAGTGCACTGGTTCAACTACCACCCTAATTTTTATTTGACCAGTGGATTCTCAACGCACTCCACATACCACAACTAATCCGCAGGGATTTCACATTGCTAGGGCAAGTTTTTATAAACATATTCCACAATGCAGCTCTGCTGTTAATTCCAAAGACCTTGACAGGTCTTAGAAAAAGGAGAATGGAAATTCATAAAAGACAGTAAGACCATTTCCTTAATACAAAGATGACCTCCCATTGGTAAGAAGAGGTCAGTAAGAAATCAGACATACCTAATAAGACATACCCATACTTTATCCCTTTAATCATGTTAGAATAAAAAAATTAAAGGCTTTCCTTCACTTTCTGCTTTTTTGCTTTTTCTATTTGAAATCTGAAGAAGCAAACCACTTTGCTCATGACATTGATAAAGAGGAGGAAAAAACAAGGTTTTGCCTCAACATTCAAATCACTGTTAAAAGTCTTTCAAATTACCTAAACTCTTCTAGGAACTGTGCATATGAAAGCTTCTGGAAGACAGGCGCCAAGGAATGATATGGACCTTCTTTAACTGAAAGAGATTTACTGGTTTTTTAAATGACAGTGTGTTCGTTGAGATGATTTCTCCATGTGATCAAATTCACTAATCAAATTATTTCAAATTCATTCTGTAATTCAAGTAAGAACTGCAGCTTGGAAAGGTAGTACGGAGTCTGTCATCTAATCCCTATACAAAAACTTGCTCATGCAGTTAATAACAATTAAGAGTATTTTATAATTCTGACAAAAAAAATATTTGATCTAAAGGAAGTAACCTTCAAATCTATATTAGCAAGTAATTGAAAATGTTACACAAAGAGAGATGTTTCTATTGCACTACCTGCAATTACCTCCAAATTCAGACCTAGGGATGGTGTGTATATACAATCTCACACTTCCTACTACCTTGATTTTCTGCAAATACTGTGCATAATGTTCCCTTCCAAAGCAGACTCTGAAAAGCTTAAGCAGCTCTTAAGATCAGTATTTCCTTTGGAGACTGCCTGAAAAGGGTAATAGGAAAGAGAACACATGCCCTTTTTCCAAGACACAAATTATCTTATTTTCATCCCAGACATCCATAATGATCAGAATTCATTTTTCCTCCTAAAGGATTAAACAAAAAACTATCTTAAAAAAAAAGCAACCAACAACGAACTCATATAATCAAAACACAGGTAGGATCATTTCATCACTCTGTGTTACAACCTTCTTCTAAAAATTCCTTGAAACTGCTAACAAACACACCCCAAAGTATTACAGAAGAGACTCAAAAATTCACCTTCACTCAATGATTACAAGAAAGAAAGGGTTTTAATAGATTAATTAATCTGGGGCTGCCAATGAAAGTTTTTCATTTGCTTTTGCAGTTCTTTTCTAGTAATCAAAACTAGTAAATAGAATTGCTATAAAGGACAAAATCTATGTTAAAAACATCAAAACAAAAAGACTTCTCAGATCCTTCTTAGGATTAAACTATCACTGGGCTTAAAGAAAAATGGCTCAATTTTTAATTTTTTTTTTTAATAAATAAACTTGGCCTCTTGGCCAGATTACCATTATGTAGATCTTATGCACCTCACTCAGTAAATTGAACGAATCTCATGGATTATTTTTGGTCTAAGCCTCAGGTTAATCTACAACAGTCTACAAAAACCAGAGAATAAGCTCTTGCTGGGGAAATACATCTAAAATAATACAATATAGCTGCTTATATCATAACTGAAAAAATCTTGCAAAAAATACAGCAGAAGTCATTAATTTTCTTGATGCAATCTTCTTGTCTCACATTAGCCAACAATCATGAACAAACCCAGTATCTGTCTGTTGAGACAGGCTATCCAGAGCAGTTTGAATTTTAAGTGTTTCATCGTATTTCTAGTTTGATAAATTCACTTGATTGCATAAAACAAGACATGAGAAGCCAAAAATCTGTATCTGTGATTGCTATACCTTTTTTCTTTTCCGTTTTTTTTAAAATCAGAGTTTCTCTCTCAAAGTTTCAGAGAAATTCCCAAATATTACTACCCTGCACCACCAGTTTCAACATAAATGATGCATGGTTTTCATTAAATGTAGATAAGAAAACTTACTATCCATGTTTACATACTGAATACTTTCACAAAATAGTTTTACTTATGGAAACAAAGAGAGGAAGTTACAGGCAGCTAATCTGAAAGAAAAAAATCACAGAAAGGTGAAATAGGACAAAAGGCCATGCTCTATGAAGTGGTTCTATAAGCCTATCTTTTCCACAACCTTGTTTTCAGCATCCTACCTCTGTCTCCTTTAAGTCAGAGCGTTAAGCTATGGACAAGCTACCAAAATGTCAAACACAGTTAAGAGATTGCAACTACCAAAGGCAGAGTGTCCCAACCGGCCTCAGAGCCGGAGCAGGTAGCACTGCACCACCAGCAACAAACCCAGGGAATAAGTAAAGCATTTTCAATACAAGGAATCCAAACTTAAACATGAAGCGTGACCTAGAGGAGCACCAGCATCCCACCCCTCACCCAAGTCACAGCTGAGTCTGTGCAAAGTCACCAGCTGGGTGAGCAAAACCAATGGTAACAACTGTGCCGTGCAAATGTGGGATTGCTATGGCACCTCACGCAAATTTCCTGAGAAATGTTCACAGTAACTCACCTGCTTTGTCCATACTCCCCAGTAAGACCCCTGGAGTTCAATTACTGCCAGAAATAACAAAAAACAGAATCACAAAGGCCAGAGAGAGAAACTGGGAGGGACTGCTGGAACAACATTCACTTGCATTTATTTGTCTTATACCCTTTGGTTTCTCTGGCTACTATCAAAAGCTCGATTCGAAACCACACTTCAGTCTGACCCCTTTATGTTCAGTGTGACTTACTCATGTCTCAATATGATGAAAGAAAAGAAGAATCAGAAAGGGGAAGCTGTAAGGGTCAAAGGCAAATTATCACTCCGAACAACCATGGAGAACTTCCAACTTCACATTACTGTTTTGAAACTTGACAAAATGTTTGTTTGGACATTTTGATCAACTTTTTTCCCCTATCTCCTCACACTTTTTATACACATCTAATAGGAATAAACAGTAAGATTTAACATTCAAAACAATGTAAAAATCAGTTAGTGACTCTCATTCCTTACTCATTTCCTCAGAATCGTTTAACAGTTATGCCCAAGAGTAATTCTAGCTATCAGTTCCCGGTTTCTTGCAAGTTTATACTGCCAACACTCATTTTTAACTATTAGGATCAAGTATGGCAGGGTTAAAAATACCTGTTCTGATATGAGTGTACCTCTAAGAGTAAACACAGACTCTGTGTACATAAAGAGAAGGGACCAACGTCTCCAAGGGCCAGTCTTCACCATACTGCCTGATCCAAGTTCCAGCTTATGTTTTACTCCAAAAACAACTGCTGGCACTCACAAAAAGTTCTCATTCAACTCCACTCCTGTGCTCACCAACACGTAAGTTCAACCGGAAGATGATGGTACTTGAAAGCTACACAGGTTTCAGTAGTATCTGGAAGATGCAGGAGGTGAAAAATGGCCTCAAAAAAGCTGCAGATCTTCCTACTTTCTGTGCTAAGATCACACTTGACTACACAAGCACCCAAGTGAGCACAACAACGCACAGAACACAGACCAAACTCAGCAGCCAACACCGGGGGCAGCTATGCAGCGCTGCCACCAACCAGTTATTTGAGAGTTCTCTTCAAAATAACAGGAAATAATGAAAGTATACACCAGTGGAAAAAAATAAAACAAAAGGTTTACAGAATGAAAAAAAAAATAAATTTTCTGCCACTTGTATTTCAGATTAGTCAGTCTAAATCATATAATCTAGTATTTGTTTCTCAGTAACAGCTAATTAAAAAATTCTAAGCTTCTAAGGAAAAAAATACCAGCTTGCAGCATTCAAACTCCTAATAAAGGGAAATACATCAATACCTTATTTAAATACAAAGAAAAAACCTCCAAATTATTTTCAAATTTTCTCCAGCTGTTAAATTTCTCCAGTGACTTCTAAATTAAAATTCTGGACCTTGTATTTTGTATCTAAATACACACAGGAAGAGACAAAGCACTAGATTAAGAATATTTCCATTTTATTTTCACACTGATTTGCCTGCAGACGCCTGAGCACTGAAAAGGCATAGCCTAGTCTTCCTCCTTAATTAAAATCTTGAGACGAGAATAAAGAGTTATAAAACAAAAAGAAAAATGACACATACATACTTTTAAAATTGTAATATATTTGTTAAAAATACAAATATGTACACAATATGTGTGCACAGTATACAATTTGTGTATTGCCACAGATCTGTGGATCTCAGCAAAATCATTCTGTCTAATTTCAGAAAAAAAACAGTAATACTTCGCATACACAACAGAAGTACAAATTAGAACTGTCTTACTGTGCTGAAATAGCAGATAACAAGACTCTAGATCTCTGTGAAGTACAGTAATCAAGTCAAAATATTTAAATTGAACTTCCTTAAACTGGTTTCCACCGGAGGAACTTCAGAAAAGGCAGATTGCTACAGAATTTATAACCAAAACATTCAAAACCACCTGGAAACATGCCACTGTTACACCACTGTGAAGCTGTAACACCACAGGAGTAACTGTACTGAACAGAAAAGCAAAGTATTCAAATGTAACCACTTCTCAAATAAAACATGGTGGGGAACAGAGGAGCAAATTCATTTCTGCTTAAAACAAAAACTGATTTACCAGAACAGGACCCATTTCCCCAAACAGTAGCAAAGATTATCAAAATTAACTATACAATTAGTTTACACTAAAAGTCAATCCTTTGAATAAGATTCTTGGACAAAGCATCAACTCTCACTCTTTTTCCTTCCAAAACAAAAAATTAAGTCATATGCATGGACAACTGCAACAGATCAGCATCTGCAATTTGCTTTCTACCCCCCAAGAAAACCTGGTTGTGTGACTTAAGGTATGTACAACAGACATGACCTAACCAGAAAGGTCAGCAATACTTGAACTGAAAGCACAGTTACTTAACTTAGCTCAACACCCTGAAAGTCAGAGGTTTAAGAATCACTTATCACTGACAAGAAGTGTAACCTCAAGACTATTCTGTAATTACTAAGTAGCTGTCTTCTGGAAACTTACACCATCACACTTTGCAATACCGCATACAGAAGTTCTAGTGGTGAAAGAATAAATAAATAAATATATATCTGTACACACACACAAAACGTAAGAGACATTCTGACAGCTGTGTTTATTTGCCCGCAAGAGAACACCAGGGATTGGTCACAACTGGTTACTCAAAACTAACTCCTTTCATTAAAAGAATTACTACTACACAAGTTTTACAGCAAGTGCTGAGAAAGGACTTTCACACTGATTTCATTCCCCACCTGTGTTACTGATACACCGTATGATACCAACCACATTATCTCACTTCTAAGCCCAAGAGTAACAGGGAAACCTTACTAAGCCATTTAGCAAACGGCCTTCAAGATCCACTCTTAGATTCACTCACTGACTCAAATCCTGTTCTGACAGTTTACTGCTTCTTAAAAACACCTTTCATTTTCCTTTTTTCTGCACTTTTACCTTTTCTTCTCTAGTTAGAAATCATGTGGGAGATATGAAGAATTTGAGCAACTAAGTCAGGAAGTTTTCCACCATCATTAGTAACGAGCTTCACTATTTAGGAGTTTGCCAGTAGCCTAATGTAAAATGGAAGATCACACATGAAGGCAAATGTGCAGATTACAATTTTACCGTTAATTGCCACAGTTACTGTGCACTGCTCTGCATCAAAGTGTAACTCCACTTCAAAATCTATACCAGAAAACACCTCAGAACTCCCAATCGTGCTAAAAAGGGTATTTCTAGTCCAAACAGCTACCAAAGCCCTATTTGGGCAGAACTGCCAGACCAGGAACTGACATATCCAAGGCTTTACCTTGATACCACTAAGTCACCAGAACATCAGCACAAATCACATTTACACCAGTTAGGAAACTGTAGGAAACATCAGGCACATGCAGAGGGCTTAAACTAACCAAGAATTTTGTTTCAGACTGTCTGTCTACACAGATTGTAACTCAAGAACTCATTCCTTTATTTTTCTTGAATAAAAAATGCTTGAATTTCCAAAATTTTAGTTTATCCCAATGATTTCTAAAATGGACTTATGCATCAACAGAAAAAAATTCATTCCAACTGAAAGCATTTATGTACAGATGGCATCAAGTATTTATCCACCCATATTGCTGCTAAATATTAGCACCTCCTTTTCAACTACAATACACAAAAGGGGAAGGGCATACACTGAAGCTGTAAATTTCTATGTGGAGTTAGTTATGTTAGTGATGGGGGGAAGAAAACAACAAAAAAAGAAGAGATGTGGATCATTTTTCTGATTGTTTTGTCTCCTTGGTACAAGTTGCACTCCACGTCTCAGGCAGGACTTACCCCTTATACAAGAGCTTGATAACACTTCCTGCTTGCTTAAGGGGAACTGACATCTTTCATTCAAACACCACAAGCTGAGGTTAGAATCATTTATCACCCAACGCTTCAACCAATTTCTAAGTTTCACCTATTTACAGATATGAAAGTTTTGATCTCTGATTTCAGAAGCACGCAGCAGGCAGATGCTGGAGAGGCTACCCAAGAGGAGCCTGAAGACACAGGTTTTTGGATGGCATTAGGAAAAATCAACATTGGCAGCAGAAGGAAAGGTAAGGAAGAAGTGCTCTGAGTGCTCAGTGGAACAAGACACCTGTTAACACAGCACATGGAAAAGGATGACATACACATATCTTTTTTGCCCCAGTCTGCACTAGCAAGGTCCACTCACAAGCCTTCCAGACCCCTGAGCCCAGCAGCAGTCTGCTGGAGTAAGTTACTCCCAAAAGAGAGAGATGAAGTTTGGAAGCACTTCAGGAAATTGGAAACATACAATCAATGTAACCAGATGGGCTATATCTAAGCACCCTGAGGGAACTGGCCAGTGTTGCTGAGATACCACACTCTACCACTTTTTGAAAGGCCAGGAGACTGTGAGAGGTTCCTTCTGAGCGGAAAAAAGGCAAATATCACACCCAATTTCAAGAGCAAGGAGGAGGATCCAGGCAAATACAGATTAGCCAGCCTGACCTAAGTCTGTGAGAGGATTATAAAGCAAATCCTCCTGGAAGGCATCCCTTTGCTCAAGAAGCACAAGAAGATGATGGGGAATAGCTGGCATGGATTTACCATGGACAAATGATGCCTGATGAACACAAGAGCTTACTGCAAGGAGACAGCTGGCTTAGCAGGTGATGGAAGAGCACTGAATACAGAGGGCCACTAACAGCAGTATCCCACAGCGTCCCTACAGCCAAACTGGTGAGACAGGCACTGGGTAAGTGAGCAGCAAGGTGTTTGGGAATTTGACTGACTGCTGAGCTGAAAGAACAGCCATCAGCTGTACCAAGTTCCATCCAAGCAGCTGCAGTCACATCCCCTGGGGATCACCACCGAAACCACCAGTACCACCCGATGTCCTTTTTAATCATCTGGATGATGGGACAGGGTGCATCCTCAGTAAGTTTCCAATGACACCAAACTGGAAGGAGTGGTCAGCTCCTACTCAGAGGGCCCTGGACAGGCTGCAGAAAGGCACCAGCAAGACCTTGTGAAGTTCAGTGAAGGCAAGTGCTGGGTCCTGTATCGGTGACAGAACAACCTCCTGCGACAGGACGGGCTGAACAGCAACTGGATAGAAAGTGACTTTTGCAGAAAAGTGTTTGGAGATCCCAGCAGACAAGTTTGAAAACAAGTCCCCAGTACATCCCCACAGCAAAGGCAGCCGAGCACAGCGTGGGCTGTTTGCAGGAGTGCAGGCAGCAGGTCCAGGCAAGGATCAGTGCCCTCTGCTCAGCACCCGTGAGCCCGTGCTTGCAGCGCAGCCAGCTCTGGGCTCCCCGGCACAGCACTCACACGGACACTCTGGGCCATGTCCAGTGGCCAGGCTGGCCAGATGGCACGAGCACATGGTGTGCAGTGAGAGGCTGACGGAACTGAGTTTGCCCAATCTGGTCAAGAAAAGAGCTCTAAAGAATCCTTATTACTGTCAGCCCTCTAATGAAAGGGTGCAGAAGAGAGAACTGGACTCTTCTCGATCATGGACACTGACAGGTTAAGAGGCAATAGACACAAACCGGAAAGTAAATTTCAACCAGCTTAAAGGGAGGGAGGACACAAAAAATCGGTGAGTGCAGTCAAATGTGGAAACAGATTACCTAGAAAGGTGTTAAAGGCTAGAAAAATCTTATCTAAATTACTCCTGCTTTAATTTATGCAGGGAGCTGGATTAGATGACCTCCAGAAGCCCCTTCCAACCTAAATTACTCTATTTTAAGAATTTACTATTTGACCTGCCAATGATTCTATTTCAGAAACTTTCCTTCAGCAGGTTTTGCATCAGGTTTATTACTTTTAATAGTGTATTTCAAAACTCCAGTTCTCCTGTACATACAGTAAACCTACATCCAGTGCTGTACAGAGAAATATACATTATCTCTTGTCTTCTTGCCCTTAGAACTTCTTCCCTCTGTACGGCTGTGCTTCCCTCACAACCAGGGAACATGTTTGCAGCATCAGAAGTATTTTGCACTTTTAAGTTTACTTGATCTAAAAAAACCCAAACCTTCTTCGATATCCTGACCCATGATACAAGGATGATGAGAGTAGGAAAGCAGAGGGCTGTGACCCATCTCATTTGGTTGCAAAAGCTACTTTTTCCTTCTGTCCACTTAAAAACATTGGAAAGACAGTTGTCCCTGCTACTCTTTCCAAAGAGTAAGAAATACTCCATGAAAGTCACAATCTAACAGAGGTTTTCCACAAGGGCCTCACTCATCTTTCAGAACAATCTAGTTTACTAAGCAGATTTCGGAACCCCATTTATGTACCTGTGTTCTGTTTACAAACAGTCACACCCAACGAACTAGTTTTTCAGCTTCACAAAGTCCGCTCTGGGAACACTCCTGATAGTAAATTTAAATAAACACCTTAAAAGCCACAGAGGTGTTTTCTAATAATCTGCATAATGCTTTTATTTCTTTTTAAAATTAAGAATACGGGGAAAAGGTGAAATAAATAATTTTCAAACATGTCAGGCTTTTTTTATGGACCAGGACTCCATCAAAGAAGAAAGAATCCCTTCAGCAATCCAGGTTACAATAAAGGCTCCTTCAACAGCTGTTCCAGTGTAACACAGTAAGACTGAGACTGGAACAAACTGCCAGAGGTATGAAATTCAAAGAACGCATCTTATCAAAATATACTTGAAAACAGCTTAACCTTCACTAAAAGGACACCTTCAGGAAGCTCAATGTTAATGCCTGAAAGGTGCATTTTAATTCTCACTTAACAGGTCAAGATTAAAATTCATGGGGAGAAGCTGAGAATTATTACAGGAATGATTAGTGTAGCTAGTGGCCCACAGAGAAAACAAACCTTCCATGGTGTGTTTCCACACATTTTGGCATCCTTTTTGTTAAAAGTGCCTTTTTTTAATTTTATACCAAGATCAAGAGTGACAATAAAACATATCAGTCCATTGGGTGCATAAAATGGGTATAATCCCACGACAAATTAATCTAGACTAGAAGTCAAAAAGTGTGTAATTACTAAGGTCAGTCAAGTTTGAAATAGCCTTCCTATTACAGCAGAGGTAACAGCAATATACAACTAATTATTTTTAAATTGGAGCTGAATAAATTTACAAAAACCGCTACAATGCCAAGATCACTCCCTGAAATTAAGAACTCACCAAAAAGTTCAGAGAGAAGAACAGATGAACAAATGAGAGAGAAGAAGAAAACCACAGCAATATCTGTGGGCCCATGGAAGAACAGAGACACAGAGATGGCTCCTGAATCCATTTAATGTCATCAAAAGTAAATAAAAATTACATAATCAATCTAAGCCAGTACTGGCAGAAAAAAAAAGAGCTACCTTTACCCTTACTACCATTGCCACCTTCACCACAAGTAGCTCCAGTCAACCAAAACCACAATGTAGCTTCTTCTAGCAGCACTGGCTTGTGCTATGAACTTACTGACCATAAAGGCAGGGGCCAGCTAAGGACCCTCCCAACACCTGTGACTGTGCCAGGACCGCAGTTACACTCTCTACCAACACTCTGCTTCCTCCTCCGGACTGAGCCCATGTCCACACGGCCGGGCAAGTGAGCTGCGTCAGGAAGTCGTTGTAATCAGAGTACCTCAAGGAACAAAAAAAAAGAAGAAATAAAAGTACAACTTTTTTGACCAGATTAGTATTTTTTACTCACTTCCTGGCTGTGGAAGTCCCTTTGATGAGAGAAGGGAAGGAGCACCCACAACTCAAGACTGTCTTGAAATGCCAGGGAATACCCCCGGAACACAAGAGAGCCACATTACACACTTGACCTTTTTGCAATCCCCTTACTAACACCTCCAAATCTTAATCTGTGAATCACTTTTTAAAGGACTGAATGCTATTTTTAACCAACCAATACATTTCACTGCAACCATTTTAAAGCAAACACTGCAGAGCAACTTTTACAGTTCTCATATGCAAAGCCAAGCTGTTCACAGCCTCAGAGTCCTTTTGGAAAAAAGCAGTTATTTTAAAAATCAATCAAATAAACAAAACAAACCCAGCATGATTTCCCACCTCTGCCTAAAACAGAAGGAAGTACTGGAAGGCTCTGTCACTCACTGAGTTCTGGGGTTCATCAGCTGGTGCTGGCTCCCCTCTGGATACTCACTGGCAGCATTCTTACAACACTGGAGTCAATTTGTGCTTACTGCAACCGTATTTGTCATCTTTTCAAGTTTAAACTACAAAGTAGGTTCTTAATCATATAGTTAATACCATCTAACTCACACAAACAGAGTTAGCTACAATCCTGCTTAAAACCTAGGCAGAGTCATAACTTGCAGAACTAACCTTGTATGCCCAGTAAACCTTCATACAATCTGGATGCAAGTTGGTCTGACAGACAGTCAGGATTTGGCCTATACCACAGAGGTTTAGTTAAATAAAGCCACGGTACCTTTTCTGCATTTAAAGGGATAAGAAACTGTTGCCTGTACCGTCAACAAGATCTCTTTCTGGAAACTGAAAGCACACCTGCCCTTCTGAAAGTTTTAGCTGAAAACCAACGTGGTTGTGAGACTAGAGCTCGACAGTGAAAGAGGCAAGCAAATGGTTACTTAAGCAAGTTATTTCTTAATTGTCACTAAATTTTTCTCTATCTTAAAGAAGAGCTGATATTCTGAATCTCTTTTTTTTCCCCTCTTAGGCACACATTGGATGGATATACACACGCACACAGCCGTGAAATGTGGTAGGCTACGACTAATTTACAGCACTATCAAACCAAGCAGTCTTCACAACATAGCTCTGAGAGAGTGACAGCAGGAGCAAAGTACACATGGCACTGCAGGAACTTACACACGAGCAGAGTCACCAAGTCCATTTCATCCAGTGCCGTACCTGCTTCAGATAGTTTCAGAAGGTTTTCAAGTAGTTTTTATCTAAAGACAAGAATTTTTGTACCAGCTCACGGGTCGGGAGAGAATGGAAGAGGGCTTAAAAAAATACAGAAAAAACCCCAAATCACCAGGAAAAAAAAAAAAGGCAAAGAAAACTACCCCAAAGCAAAACATAACGTAGATTAATCTGACGCATGCAGACGGCACAGATTTAGGACAGTAGTTTGCTAGCCTGGGCTCTTGGGAAGTGACTTCACTTTTCCCGCGGAGGAGGCAGGGAGATGAACGCTTCCATAGCGCTATCCCTTTCTTGACCACGAAAACAACTTTATTTTTTAAATCCTGCACTGTGCTCGAGCTCCTCTCCTCCCGGAGCGCCACTGCCCAGGGAACTCCCCACACACACACCAACACCAAGCAACACGAACCAGCGGAACCATCACCCCGCGGCCCCGCGTTCCCCCGCCGCCCGGAGGGCCCGCGGCCAGCGGAGGAGCCCCCTCGGGTCACCGGGCACTATCACCCGTCACACGGGGCGGCCCGGCGGCTCCCTCTCCTCCCGCGCCCGTTCTCCTGAGGAAGCGGCGACCTCCCCGCCTGCACCCCTCTCGACACCCGCTCCGCTCCGCTCGCCCCGGCGGGGCAGGCCCGAGGCAGCGTCCCGATCTCTCACCGGTGCAGCCGGGCCGATCTCCCCGCGCTGCCGCTGCCTCCAGCCCGGCGGGGCCGCGCAGCCGCCTCAGGGCCGGGACAGCGTCGCCCACATTCCGGCGGCGAGAGGGCGGGCGGGTGCGCGCGCACGGCTGACACGGCGTGAGGGCGGGAGGGAAGGAGGGACGGCGCCCGCCCTCAGCGGCGACAGCCCTGCCGGGAGCCCGCGGCGGGTGTACGCGCCCAGCCGAGGGCGAGGGGCGCGTGGCCCCGCCGCCGGCCTGGCTCGGCTTCTTGTGGGTGTTGAAGTCCTGGGCGGCCCCATGGGAGTGCCCCCTCTAGAGTGGTTTGGTTTAGAAGGGGCCTTAAAAACCATCTCATTCCCCACTCCTGCCATGGCAAGGACACCTTCTACTAGACCAGGTTCCTCCAAGCCCCGTCCAGCCTGGCCTTGAGCACTTCGAGGGATGGGGCAGCCACAGATTCTCTGGGCAACCTGTGGCAGGGCCTCACCACTCTCACAGGGAAAAATCTATTCCTAATATCTAATCTAACCCTGCTCTCTAGTGGTAAGCACTTACTCTGTCATGTAACTACACGCTCTTGTAAATAGTCTCTCCCTGTAAGTTCCCTTCAGGTACTGAAAATCCACAGTGAGGTCTCCCCAAAGCCTTCTCTTCTCCAGGCTGAACAACCCCAGCTCTCCCAGCCTTTCCTCCCAGCAGAGCTGCTCCATCCCTCTGCTCATCCTGGTGCCTCCTCTGGACTCTCTCCAGCAGCTCCAGGTCCTTCCCGTGCTGGGACTCCAGAGCTGGAGGCAGGTGGGGTCTCACCTGAGCAGAGGGACAGAATCCTCCCCTCTCCTGCTGCCCACACTGATTTTGATATGTGCTTCTCTCCTGCCAGTCAGAAAGCATCCAGCTGGCACTGAACCGTGTCAAAATCCTTGCGCACAGCTGAAGGACAATGGAAGCAACCTGTAAATCACGGTGCTCTTTAGAAAAATCGAGTTAAGTTTGCCTTCAGATTTGGTACACTGGTCTCGCCGAGTGGTAGATTGTGTTTGCTTATAGACAGTGGTTTGGGGTGGTTAAACAAATATTTTAAAAGTAACTATCTATGCTTAATTAAATATCACCATTGTTTACGTTTAAATAAAATATGTTTATATTACGACAGCTTGTCTTGTTCGGTTGTGTGTGAAACAAATTACATTTAAATAACCACAGCATTTATACAGCTTGTCTGTGTTCTTCGCATTTCAGATGTAGTTCAGCTAAATCTTAAGGCATGTCAGATCACAGCCTTCCATAAAACAACTTTAGCATAAAAGCCAGTGGGCTGTGTCCTGTTCCCCCTGGGACAGCCAGACTGCCCATGTGGGCATTGATTTTAGGCTGTTTTCTTGTCACCGGAGTCGAGAGGTTTATTTGTTCCATGGTCTTTTTGGAGCTGAACTGTTGTAACAAACCTGTCTTGAAGCTGGCAAGGCAAGCAGGCAAAGGAGAGCATTTCACAGAAAAAAAAAAAAAAAGCAGGACTGTCTGGCCAGCTCCCCACTTAAGATTGTTACTATTTGTCTTTAAATGGTGTAAATTAAATTACGTCCAGATTACTTATGTCACGCCACAGGTTCAGATAAACCACAAAAGCATAGAGAAAGCAGAAGAATTCAGGGAGAGGAGGAAAATTATTTTACTGAATATTACAATAGAGGAATAATAAGAATAAAGTATCCCTGGCACTGTACCCAGGCACTGCACACTGGTGTATGAATGTGGGTAATAAACAGGAGGAACTGAAAGTCATTATATTCATAACCAGAATTATGAATAAATGGTCATAACCGGTTATTGGAAATAGAGAGTTTGTTCAGGAAGCCTAGGTAGGAAAAAAGAGACATAAAGTACAGAACAAGTGACAATATTTGGATAACAGCAAAAAGGAAAAGAACAGTCTCACAGCAAAGACCCATTAGCAACCTGAAAATGAAAAAGATTAAGTACATGGTGCCTTAATTTGAATAAAATAGTCTAAAGCATAGAATTGGTGATAATACTTGAAACAGCATGGTATCTACTCTGACAGGATTTGGGAGATTATACAGGTGATAAGGGTCATTAAGTTAATGACTCTTCAGAAGGGATGGATGGAAAATCAAAGCAATGGACTTGAAGAAAATAAGTTCCAGCAAAGTCACCATTTGAATGTCAAACCCCACTGTAGCAGTAAGGAAAAGCACACTCTGGAAAGTTTTTCATGTCCCAGAGAATCAACACCAAGGCTGCAACCAGGCCACTGCAATGAGAAAGCAAGAAAGGAAGGGAAGAGTCAGGCTAAATGAAAACATTTCTATGGCTTGCAGCTTTTGAAACAGAAAAAAATCTATGTTAAATTATTAAAATCCACAACAAGGTGATTGTTGTAATATGTAGGGGAAAACCCAGAAAGATAACATACACTATGAGCTAAAACTATCAAGGAGCCATAAAGAGTGACAACAGAAAGCACAGGGGCAAGGTTGCTGGGGAAGGACTTGCTCTCAGGTGGGCGAGGAAACAGTTCCTAAGCCATATGAGGAAAATCAAAGTCTCCTGGTTTCTGCTTTGTTCTTCTCCACAATGTCAGCTGTAACAGATGATTTACGGGGGAAGAGAGCAATCCAAATCCAAAACACAGCCCCACACCAGCCACTATAAAGAGAATTAACTCTACCATCTATACCCACCAACATACAAACATACAAACAAATGATCAAGTTAAACTCCGGAAAGACACAATTTATTTAAGATGTTTACAAAAATCATCTGCAATTTTACACAACATGTTTAGAAAAATGGTTAAGCAATCTCAAGGCTATTAGCAATTCCCTTCAAGAACTCAGAAATGATACTGAGGTTCCATGAGACCAGGAAAAAGCAAAAAGTGCCTACCCTAAAACAGAAAAGGATGAGAATCAGAGGCCAATCTGCTTTATTTTGTATCAGACAAATTACTGGAAGAAATTATGAAGCAAATTATTTGTAAGGCCTTGGATGATAAGATTAATAACAATCAACGATAACATCTCAAAACCAAATTATGGCATCTTGACTGCAGCAAGCCTTCTGACAATATGTCATCTAATGCTCTCCTAAGCAGGATCAAGTAGCACAAAACAACACAAAACTTGGCTACACAAAACTTGGTTGGAATGCTTAGAAAATGGCACTCAGAAGTAGTATTGAGTTAAGTTTGCAGTAAGTCTTCCAGATGCTTACATCCCGAGTCCTGAACTGCTTCTGTGAGGCAGTAGGATAGGGAATATTTTTATCATATTTGTGGAAGATAGCCTGTCCAGGTGAGCGCTGTAATCATTTCGAAAGATCTAACTGGAATTGAACAAATTGTGACGAGTTGGAACAAAGATCCGAACTAAAGAGGATGTAATGCAATAAGGTGATAAAATATTACACACAGCTGGGAATAATAATTGGCTGCAAAAATGTGAGCTGGAGACAGAGGCAAAGCAGCTGCTTTATAGAAAATCTTGGTTCATAGTAGTTCACAAATAGAAAATGAGGCAACAGTGATTTGTGCCCTACCCTTTACCACACACACAGGCATTCCAAGCATCCCAAAATGTCTTGAGACAATTTGGTGTTGCAAAAAATGTGACTGCGCTACTGAAATGTAGGAAAAGGCTGTCAAACACAAGAGCAAAATAATTCTTCTGCTCAAAAAGGAGCTCAAAAAGGTTTTCATGAAGAACAGTGCTTATTTTGGGGAATCTCCTTTCAAATAGAGAGATCTCTGTGACGAATGTGAAGAACTACCAGGAGCCTGGACAACTTGACCTTGAGTCATACTGAAGCATGACTGAATGAAATTCAGTTAGATGTCCGAAAAGTCCAAGACAAGCCTTCACTGACTTCACAGACCTGACAAACATTGCAGGACCCATAGCCCACCCAGTCCTTGGAGACTTCAAAACTCCCATAGCCCTCACAGCCTCCACAGCCCTGAATGACCTCACAAACACCACAGCCCACCAAGATCCAACAGCCTTCCAAGCCTACAGTGCCATGTCAGCCCTCACAGACCCTACTGCCTCCACAGACCCCATAGCCCTAAGAGGCCCTATAGCCCTTACAAGCCCCTATAGCCTTCCCAGCCCCCATAGAACTCAAAGCTGTGAAAGACCTCACACACCCCATAGCCCTCAAAGGCCCTTGAGCCCTCAGTCTCCACAGACCTCACAACCCCAATAGCCCCTATAGCTCTTAAGGCCCCTATAGACTTCATAGCCCAAACAGACATCTCAGTCCCCACAGACCCCACTGCCCTGACATAGCTCATCACCCTTACACTCCTCCAAGCCCCTACAGCTTTCCCAGCCACCACAGACCTCGAGCTCCCAAAGCACTCACAAGCCGCAAAGCCCTCAGTGCACCTACAGCTATCACAGACTTCAGAGCCCCCACAGCTTTCATAGCACCAGTAGATCCCAGAGCCCACACAGACCTGAGCCCTCACAGACCTCAAAGCCCCTGTGACCTTCACATAGACCTCATAGCCCCACATAGCCATCAAGGACAACAAAGCCCACATAGCCTTCACAGCCCCTATAACCCTCATGGTCTTCTCAGGTCTCACAGACCCCACAGACCTCACAGACCGTACAGCACTCACAAACCCCATAGCCCTCACATCACCTACAGCCCTCAAAGTCCCCGCAGTTCTCACAGCCCCTATAGGTCCCTGAACCATCTCAACCCTCACAGACCCCATGGCCCTCAGAGACCCCTTGGGAGGTTGCTGAGTGCAGTGTGGGTGGGAGGTGTGGGAAAGCTGGGGAGAGAGCACGGGAGCGGGTTGGGAAGGGTGAGAGCTGCACAGGGGTGGGTGTGAGGTGCGTGAGGGGTTGTGGGGGTTTTCACTGTGTTTGTGGGGCTGCGGCCTGTTGTAGGAAGGAAATGTAGGATTGTTTTTTAGCAGTTAAATATCTGAGACGTCCTCAATGAGAGACCTTAATATTCTGTGGTTTTTTGGTTGCGGGGGTTGGATCCAGAGCTTGCTCCCACCCACTCCACATATGGTCCTTGGTACTGCAGTGACTGTAGGAAAGGTCCTACAGTGGGACATTTCTTGATCAAATATAGTGGATAAATAGTGGAAAACTGTCTGTGACTCGGGTTTTGGCCTCAAAGCCATCACCACAGTTTGCAGGGAGCTGCAGTGTGGCAGGGCCCTGGCTGGGCCTGGGGGCACTCGCTCTGGAGACAGTGTCAGTCCTGCCTGGCACAGGCAGCTACAGCATGTGGGGAATGAATCCCTCCCAGCCTCCTGCCCCAGGGGTCCCTCAGGGACCAGCCCTGCCCCTGCTCGTGACACTGGATGTGGTCACCTGCACAGGTAAGGATGTGGGGGGAAGTTACATGCCAAGTGTGTGGCAGGGACACAAACAGATGTGGGGCTGGGCTTGATGTGGGGACAGAAGGGGTGATGGGACTGTCTGCATGGTGTCCCTGTGGCCTCTCCTCCAGCTGCTGAGAGTGCAGGAGCTCTGATCCACCTGCTCACAGAACCAAGGGGCCACTGGGACGCTGTGGAACCAAGGACACCATTGTTAAACACTTTGGGGACCCATGGAACCAAGGGGCAATTGTGACCCTGAGGGGCATCATGGAAACAAGGAGACCTGTGTGAAACTGCTGAACCTCATGGAACCAGGGGTCCATTCTGACATTTCGGAACCTAGGAGACCATTGTGATGCTATGAAACAAAGGACACCATAGTGACACTGTGGGAACTCTTGGAACCAAGGGTCCATTGTGACACTGCGAAACCAAGAAGACCATTTTGAAGCTGAGGAGCCTCCTGGAACCAAGAGGACATTGTGACACTGAAAAAAGGGAGACCACTGTGACACTAAATAACCTAATGAAACCAAGGATCCACTGTGACACAGCAGGACCTCATGGATCAAAGGGGTTTGTGATGGAACAAAGGTGTTGTGGCACTACAGGACCTCATGGAACCAATGGTTCATTGTGACACAGAGGGGCACTGTATAACCAAGGGTCCTTTGTGACACTGCGGAACCAAGGAATCCATTCTTACACTGTGGAACCACATGGAACCAAGGGTCCATTGTGACACTACAGAACCTTGTGGAACCAAGGCTGTATTGCGACACTACACGGCCTCATGGAACCACAGGTCCATTGTGAAATGTGGAACCAAGGAGACCACAGTTACACTATGGAACCTCATGGAACCAAGTGTCCATTGTGACACCATGGCACTGCGTGGAACCCAGGGTCTGTTGTGACACTGTAGAACCAAGGAGACCATTGTGGCACCTCAGAACCTCATTAAACCAAGTGCCTGTTGGGACATTATGGGGCCTCATTGAACCAAGGGGCCACTGTGACATTGCAGAACCAAGCAGACCAATGTTACAGTACGGAGCCATATGGAACTGACGGTACAGTGGGACACTCTGGAACCAAGGAGTCTCTTCTGGGACTGCAGAACCAAATGAAACCAAGAGTCTATTGGGAAACAGAGGGGCCTCATGTAAGTAAGAGTTCATTGTGACACTTCAGGGCATCATGTAAGCAAGGGTCCATTGTGACACTGTGGAACCAAGGAGACCATTGTTACACTGCGGAATCTCATGGTACCATGTGTCCATTGTGACATTATGGGCCCTCATGGCACCAAGGAGCCATTGTGACACTGGAGAACCAAGGGTACTATTGTGATACTGTAGAACAAAAGAGACCTTTGTGACACTGCAGAACCTCCTGGAACCCAGGGTCCATTGTGACATTCTGGAACCAAGGAGATCATTGTGATCCTGAGGAGCCTAAAGGAACCAAGGATCCATTGTGACACAGAGGGGCCTCTTGTAACTAACTGTCCATTGTGACACTGTGGAACCACTCTATGGAGCCTCATGGAACCAAG
>VXBT01010991.1:6959-69383 GCA_013400235.1 Oriolus oriolus
CGTTTGAGTGGATACCCTTAAATTTTTTCAACCAGAAATCCATGTCTTCTCCAACCATTTTCTAACCCTTCTTTACAGATGTGTCATATTCTCCAGCTGTATGTAGAAAGGGACTTAGAGATATTAGACAACAACTGCATAACAGAATGAGACATTTAATTTTGTCCAGACTACTTACAAGTGGTTTTTTCTGTCTAACTTATTCAGGTGCTGCTAAGCACTGAGAACAAGTAATTTTCTCTTTTAAGATGTATCACCCCTCAGCTGATAGTTAGAAAACTCCATAATCAGGGTACTGATGAAAGACTTCAATGCCAGCACAGGAAGGTGATGCTGAACATCGCGTTTCTTTCACTTCACAAAAATGGGGAAATAAATCACCTTCTGCACACTGACTCATGCCTTTGCAGATCCTACTTCAGGAACTGCAGGGAAGTCAAACCAGCATAAGGACCACTTTTTCCATCACACTTTCATAACTATTCATACTGCAATAATTTAAAAAATCCAAATACTAAGTTCCCTGTGATTTTGTGGTGGTGATTAAATAGGGTTCTATCCATCTTCCCCATGAGAGTACAATTAGGGCAACCTTCCCTACAGAAATTACAGAGGGAAGGTGTTATTTTCATTGCAGAAAATACTGTGCTGTCTTTATTAACTCTGGGCAACACAAAACGTCATGCAGTAATGGCACTGGGTATGGGCTTCCCTGCACCTGGAAAGAAGGGGGCTGGATGGGCCCAGCTGGGGCTTTAACTTGCTCTAATTAGTTCAAAAATTCTGCTTAGACATTCATTCTGGTTTTCTTGGAGGAAACAAACCATGATAAACATAATGAAGCAACAATTTTCAGATGTGCTTTATAATTAGTATTTTGATGTTTAGTTTCATACTGAGAGCTGTTCCATTTGTGTCAGCCCTCTGCTTTGATTTGGAGAGACAAATAACCTGTGCCTTAACTGAACCAGCTCCTTTATGCCCCCCATTAATATTTTTATAATCCAAATGGTTATTTTATCTTAACAGTTCTGCTTCTTTGGGTTACTGTGGCTCTTTATCCAGACCTCTTTGTCTGACCATGTTAAAATTAACTTGTGAAGGTGGATGACTGATTTCAGCTCCTCTCCTCTCCTGCACAATTTGGGTATTTCCTGAAATCTGCCTCTTTATGGGGATGCTCTCCAGCTAGTAAGGCTTTCTGGGAATGGTGGTGCACTCTGGGTGGTTAGTCATTTGGCCTCTGGCCACCCCTCAGCGAGGGCTCACAGCAAGGGCTCTGGGGGTTTTGTGTGGTCCTGGCACTAGTGGAAGGTGTGAACCAGCCATGCTGCTTCCCAGCTATCTTCTGAGCAGGAACATTTTGAACTGCAGCAGCAGCATGTGTTTCTTCATCCTGTGTCACAAAAGTTTCCTGACATTCAGTGTTTTGGGGTGGATCCCTTCCTTTTCTGTGAAGAGTGCCAATTTCAGTGCTGCTTTTGATGGATAACAGTCCATGAAGCACTGGAGCAACACCAATAAATGTGGCTTGCGTAGGAAAGCTTCCGGGTTCCCTTTTTAGCTGCTCCTTGGCTGCAGAGGGACAGGATTACCAGCCCTGCCAGCCTCCCTTTTTCCCTTCCCCTGCTGCTGGCAGCACCTTCCTTGGGGGAGAGCCTTGAGAGGTGCCTGGAGGGGAAGGGCTGTCCGAGAAGGCTGGGTTTCAGCTGTACTGACCCTTCTCGCTGTGTGCAACCCCAGGGCTCGTTTAAGCTCTCTCCAAGCAGCTCCAAAGAGGTCCTATTTTGTCCTGATTGTGATGCTGCATTCACCCCTGTTCCTCTGGACCACTTTGTGATCTAAGGAATTCCTATCAGTCCTTGGGCTCTGTATGAAGAGCTGGCCAATGAAGCATCCCTTTACTGTACCAGGAACTCTTGCATGGCCAAGGTGGTGAAGAGAGCAGGAATAATCAGTCATCCCCTGACAGCCTTGGAATTTTCCTTACCTGAATTGTAGCCTGAGTGGAATGCTGTCATTATTACTGGACCTTAGAAAATTTCAGTAATTACTGAGCCAGATTGTGTCCAGGATGGAAATTTGTGGATTACTAAAGCCAGTCATCTCACGACCCTATGAACAGTGGTCCCATGTAAGGCCCCTTGATCTCTCCTGGACTGCAGCAGGCTGCCACCAGTATCTCCCTGAGCGGGACACCTTTTGGAGCTCACAGACTTGCAAGTCTGCCAAATTCTGAGGACCATCAAGGAAAGCTGACAACAGGGCCTGGACTGATGCCCTCCACTCCTTGAGGCTCAATCCTTGCCTGTTGAGAAATGCCAAGGTACTTGAAGTGAGTGTTTCACTGAACTCGCAGTAAATAGAAAGGATGGTTCTTCACTGTCACCTTCTTGAAAAGGGACAAAATGAAAGAGGAGCATCTTGCAATCTTCAAGTTCAGTGAAATACTCACCAGTGAGAGGCTGGTGATAGCAGTCTGAATTTGATTCCTCTTGCTTAGCTGATACATGGCCTACTCCTTCAGGTGCCCTTCCTCCCATCACTGCTCAGTAACCAAACTTTGGGCTCTGCCATGGTACCCACAGGTGTATCAGTGAGGGTCCAAACTGCAGGGAGCTGCTGTACAGTCGGGCAAGAGTGGTTTAAGGAAATGGTAAGCAATACTTGTGAAACAGTTGGTGTCATCTGGGCTTCATCTGCTTTTAAAATGGGGTTAAGAAAGGCAAAATAATGTGAATTTCTTCACCAAGCAGAAAGCAAAGCTCATCTTTTAGGGACTGAATTGCTGACCCTTAGTTAGTTTAAAACACAAAACAGCAAAAGTGACATTTTTCGTTTGGAATCTGTTCTTCTAATTCTAAACTGGATTCCATCCTGCCAACAGCTCTGTCATTGACTTCATCAGCTCCATGGGAGCATTCCTATGAGTAAAGTTTCACCAGAAATGTGAGAAAAATCAGGCCTTAAATGTAAAGTATGAGTTACAACACAGACAGTTTTGCTTTAATTATTTATAAGAAATCATTTCCGTATAAATAGGTTTTTCAGTTAAACGTATTGCTAGCATTGCCTTATTACTTATCCATAATTAATTAAATCATTGCAGATTTCTACGTTATTATCATTTCCATAAACTATAAATAATTCAGAAGAAATATTGGTTCTTTCAGGGTAGTTTGTATGTTCAGATAAGGCAGAAGAGCAATCTGGACCTGAGCAGAGTGAAGTTGCTCCATCCTCAACTTTTTCACCACCACATCTTCAGAAAAATTGGGAAGGAAAGGGGCAGGGGGTGACCAGTGAGTGAAATAAAATGTTGGGTCCTGTCCCCGGCATTGCAGGGCTGTTGTCTCCATGCTGGGCATGTCCTGGCTGCTTTTCAGAATAATCAGAAGGAAGTGCAGAATTGATGGAGTGAAGGACTTGATCCACTGGTCTGCTTTTGCTCCACAGATTTTTTTTCCCTTCAAGTAAAGGCAAAAGTAGTTTTGTTGTCACTGCAAGTTTAATTTGCCTTTTGAAAAACAAGCAAGAGATGTTGTTGAAAAATTCACACTTAAACTAACTTTAGAAATGTTTTTCAAGTTGATTTACCTGGGAAACACAATCTTTGTTCATGAATAACAAGAGGAAAACTTTATGTTTCCAAGCAGAATCTCGCTAGTATTTTAAGACTTTGCTCATTGGTACTGGCATCTCACTGTTTTATAATAAATATGCACAGCTGGGAGAACTTCTTGAAGCCATTTCTTACTGTTGCTGTCTGCTTAGCAGTGTCCTAATGGGAAGGAGTTTTGTGAGTCTTGGGATGCAAACCATGTCAGGATCAGGGGTGGGGGTGGCTGGACTCCAGTACGGGGGTGGGCTCTGTTATCCTCAAGCCCACAGGAGAGCTGGTGAAGGCAGGAACTGGAGCAAGCATAACTGGGTCAGGAATATGGAAGCTACGATAGAGTCAGGAATTGCTTCAAAGTTAAGGAAAAGAATGAGCTGAAGTAGTGAGCTTCATCTGAATCACTGGATATGCTCTCCAAGAGGTTTTCTGTCTGCTGGCATGTCTGCGCTGCATGTGTGCATTGGCATCTCAGGAAACCACGGGGAAATCACCTGGGAATAAGGCTGACCACCACGTCATAGCTGGCTGGAGTGGAGCTGTGCTGGATGAAGGAGTCCTGTGGCTGGTCTTAATCTCATTTCCCTACTGGGGGGAGGTGGGGAAGCACCACATGGCTGTGCAGGGCCAAGGCAGTGCATTTTGGCATGCACTGGGCAGAGGAGAATCGCAAGGGGGTAGCACCACTTCCATCAGGAGGCACCATGAGGTGCCTGGAAAAGGCCTTTTCAGAGAGAGGAGGGCTGAGTAATGTCCTGCATGCAGAGAGGTGAGCGGCATCCCTGCACCCTGGGCAGCACAGGCTCCTGCAGGCACTTCCTTCCTCCATCACTCAAAGTTAATGGAGGAAAAGATGGAGCTGATTACATGAGAGGAAAGAGCACACGGATTGGAGCCTGTCATGCAACCTGTGTTGGAGGAGGTGGTTCTGGTGCCCCTGCATTGGTGTGGCCACGGCAAACATGCAGCTGTATGCCACACACCTGGCACGCAGCTGTCTGACTCTCCTTTGGCTGCAGTCACCCAGTCACCCCAGCACGCAAGTTTCTTACAGGTACATATTTAATGGAGCTACCCTTGGTTATTGCCAGGAGAGGGAGGTTTGTTGGATGTGATCCTCTGCAGCAGGCAGTTGGATGCTGGTGACAGCTCCTCTTCTATCCCCTTCCTGGTGCTCAGCCAGAGGTGGGTTCACTCTCCATCTCCAGAGCACTATTAAACTATTAAACGTAGCCACCCCATGGGACAGGCGGTCCCTCTTCAACACCTGCGGGGTAAGCAGCAGCTCGCCAGGCCCCACACTGGCCTTCTTTCCCCCAAGCTGGAGTTGCTGTACATGTACAGCAGCACAGCAGAGGTGGGGACCTGGCCTCGGTGAGTTAGGAAGGGCTCTGTTCAGAAGTGCAGAAGGAAGCGGGGGGCCTCCTGACGAAAGAGCACGGTTTGGTTTCTCCGTCTGGCAGATGGCAACAAAACGATGTTGTTCTTGTTCTGGAGAGTTCCCCAACCATGTAGAGAGTGGCACAGGGGAAGGAGCTGCAACATGATGCCTCTCCAACTGAGTGCAGCCTGGAGAGTAAAGCTTATAGTAGCAGCTGGGGCCATTAACTCTCTAATCTCCCCCTTCTCATTACAACAGAGTCTCTGAGCTTTGTGCTACACCACTTGCCCGTGGCAGTATCCTGAAGAGATGAGACTCTGCTGAGATTAATAAAAAGGAAATTATTTGTTTGAAAATTAGTGGTTTGGACGTACAGAATTCTGTGCAGAGGCACATCACTGCCCACTGCAATGGGCACAGGAGACCCACTGTGAAACCAGCGCTCCTATGGACACGGCATGCTGGGCTGCCTGCCTTCTTCCTGCTCCAGCTCACCCTGGGACAGGCAAACTCTGACTTTCTGGTATGGCCACGACCTGTCCTGGATCAGGCTTTTTTGGCTGCTGGGTGCTATCAGGCTGTCCAGATAGCTGCTTGCTGTGAGGGGGCTGCCTTGCAGTGGGGCAGAGACTGCAGACCCAGGGGCAGGGGGTTTCCCCTGCTGCAGTGCCCCAGCTCACAGCGCAGCTGGTGGGCAGCCAGAGCTGCAGTCAGCTCTGATCCTTCATTCTTTTTTCTTTGCTACAAAAAGAGATGCTCTTCATCTTGCAGGGAAGGTGCCTGCTGGTGTGTGGGGCCCTGTTTACCACGTGTCCCCTTTTCAGCTCAAAAGGGTTTAGTTGCTGCCTTGTGGTGTCCCAGCCTTGCCAGAACCCCATGCATGGCCCATGAGCCAGCCACAACCGTCCCACTCTGAGCAAACCTCCAAAGGTGGGACTTACCCACCCTCCTCGTTGTGCTTATGCTACTGCTCATGCATCTGGCAGGTCAGGGGCAGCCTGGCCCAGTGGAGGACTCTGTGTGTGTGTGCATGAGCAGTGGCACGAGAGAAGTGGTGCCAAAGTGAGGCCAGGCAGGGAAAGACTGCCTGTCTAAGCAGCAGTGTGAGGTAGGGCTGGTTTCAGCCCCCTGCAAAACCTCCCTGTGTTTCTTCTTCCATCACCATCCCATCATCGAAGAGAATCTGTTGCAGAGGTGTGGCCTCAGCATGTCCCTTGCCTGCTGCAGTTCAGAGGGGGTCCCCAGGAGAGCCAGCTTGCTTTCCCTTTGCCCTCCTTTTGTGTGATCTGCCATCCCTTTTTTTTTGCCTTTTAAAGCAGATGGGAAAAACTGGGTTTAGAGGTCAATAACCCAGCTATGTCCGTACAGAGGCTGGTCAGCGAGGGGGGTGGAAATGGTCTCTCCCTCAGCCCTAGGGAGCCCTGGCTCCCCTCCGGGAACAGCATCGCAGGCAGGAGTAAGCGAACGAGAAGAAATTGCCCTGACTTAGCAAGAGGTCATGCAGAAAGATCCATGCTGGCAGACGAGACAGTGTGCTAAAGATAACTGTTTGACAAACTATATTTACTCTCCCTTTCTGGGAGGACTTACAGGGGATTTGGAGCATTGTGCTAATATAAGCCATCCAGTGCCTGCGGTGGAGGAAGCGCCTACTCCGGGCTTCTTTGCGCTTGTGTCTTTACAAGCCTTGAGAGGGGACGCTGCTGAAAATAGCCTTGTCTCCTAATTGTGTTCTTGGGAATGCTAATCAGCAGGCTTGTTCTTCCCACCAGCAGCAACTGGGCAGCAATACTGTGTGATCCAATGCAGCTGCTTCCCTCCCCACCACCACCATTTCTCTTGCCAGCAGCACTAGTTGTCCCTGCCCATGTTCCTTGCTAACCGGCACGGAAGGTGACCCATTTTGGAGGCTCAGAGCCAGGGAAAAGCCCGTTGTCCATGTTTTCTGAGTGTTCTGGGAAACCTCCGGACTGTAGCTGGCTCTCTGCCTCTCAGAAGTCCCCACCTAAACAAAGGCAATGGGGGGTAGTGCCGGACAAAGGGACAACAGAGAGAATCCTTCCAAACAGTCATGACTTTTCAGCTGATACTCAGTCAGCTTTCCATCACACAGGAAAAGAGGCACTTGAGATTTTGAGTATGCAGTAACCATGACAAATACAGAAGTACAAAAACAGCTCTAGGCAGCTAGAAAGAACAATACCGAACAAACAAATTAGCCATCTGTACCATCTCCAGCTCCTGAAAGTAAACATAAACACAGACCCACACTGAAAAGGACTGTACTAATAATAAATCAATTAGCTCCACCAGCCCTTGGAGGCAGCAGGGGGTGAGGGGCAGGGACCAAAGGAGCAGATTTCTCCCTGCCTCCCTTCTGGTTGGGTCTCTGGGCACACGAAAAACTGTCCTAAGGGTCGGGGAGTGAGGATCAGATCACCAGGGTGCTCCCACTGTGAGTGACAGCGGGAGTGACACCATGGAAAATCTTCACCCTGGGGGGAGGGGAAGAGAATGTCCAGCATTCATATTTCAGAGACTTCCTTTCCCAAGCCCCAGCCAGTGAGGGTCTTGTGATCCTTCCTCTCCCCTCTTCTTCAGGCGCAGCAGGGTGTTGGGAAGTTTATAAATACAAGCAACTGTTTGCTCTAATCCAGCTCTGACCATAGGGATAAGTGGTGCACCAGGCTCCTCTTTCCTTACTCCCAATTTATCCCTGATTGACTTGCCCATTCCGTGGCCACCATTCATAATACTCAGCTTTCTTTGCTTCTTACTGATGTCTCCTTATATGCCAAACACCCACAGAGGGCTGCCGTAAAAAAAATCATCCTCTTGAGATGCAGAGGCACCAGAGTGGTGCGGAGTGGGTGGGGGCAGCAGTGCAGCCCTTTTGGGAGCTTTATTCCTCTCTGTTCTGCACAGTGGGTGTGTTATTCCAGAGAAGAGTGAAGAGGAATAGGATTTGGTAATAAGCTACCTCTGTATTGTGGGAGCCTGAACTCCTCTGCAGTGTGAAGACCAAGACATTTGCCCTGTAAAGCGTATCTGTCATGTTCTCAAGAAAGGGAGCCAGACCCTCAATGCTGCAAACCAGATCTGTGCTCCTCACAGCCACCTCAGTGTGCAGTGCTGCATCCCACCAGATGGGAAAGGACAGTGATAGGACATGTCTCCATGGACACTTCTCATGGGTCTGCTGACCAGCTTCCACTTTTGAGTCCCCTAGGCTGTCCCCAGCTCCTGTGACAGGTGCAAGGGCTGTGTGTGAACTGCTTTGCTCACCTCAGGGGATATGAAGATGAGAAGCTATGCAAGGCATGCTTGCAAAGTCACATTGCCATCTCATTGCTGGTGAACTCTGCAGGCACGAAGGAATTTGCTGTTACTGTAAAGTTCTGCACTATCTGTGCTTAATCACATCCCTCTGGGGAGGGCACAAGTGAGTGAAACATGAGTTGGGGGCACAGATTAGGAGAGCAATGCAGACTGGAGGAGAAAACAAACACACCCATGAAAGGGTGGCCTAAAATCTGTCACTGTCAGAGAAAGAGCAACAGCCGCATCTATCTAATAGCACATACCATTGGGGTAGGAACTCTTTACTGGTGCATGACCTTCAAGTCATTGCCAGGAATAGATTTTGGCTCAAATTTCAACCCTAAGTAAAGCATCATCTCCTGTCATGATTTGGAAGCTGAGGCATTTCAGTTTCCAGAAACAAACAAAGCTCACAGGAGGCAGCCCAATGGCCCTGGCTGCTGCAGAGCCCAGCATGGCAGCACCTCCGGAAACAGCTGGGCTCTGCACTTTGGGAATAATACAGGGCAAAGGGACTCGATGGGTTTCATTCCCCCTGCCCTTGCCTTTCTACACTGTGCCTGTGCACTCATTGAAGCTGATAATGCAGCTGCATCTTTTCTCCCAGTATGTAAGAAAAATATATTTTCAGTTCGTTCAAAGGACTGAGTATTTTGAACAGTGTAATTCAGTTGTTGTCCCAGGCTCTTGCTGCTGGTTTCCATACCAGAGCTGCGTTTCTTTCCAAAGATCCCGAAACCCAACAGCTGAAGGGAAGCACAGTTTTTGAAGGGAGAAAGGCTTCCCTTCAATTTAGCAGAAATGCACGATGGGTCCCAGGGGTCAAACAGCCTTCTATTTTCCATGGCAGCTGTTACCTACAAACCAAATTAATCAAGCCTCCCACTTTGACACCCTCTAACCTGTTTTATGATGGTGGCTGAGAAACATGGAGTGCTTTGCACTAAATGGAAACAGCAGCCCAGTGAGTGGAGAGCAGTGTCGGGGGTGGGGGGACACAAACCTTGCAGGTGCCCTGCTAGCCAGGTTGTAGCCACCAGCCCCACCCCGGGCACTGCTCCCCTCCTGCTTTCTGAGATGGCAGCGTTGGAAGAAAACAAAGCACATCCTGTCCTGGCAGTAAGAGAAGATTCCTGCTCCCAGCAGGGGTTTCAACAGCACTTAGGAGTGGGGTCCTGGCTGCCCTACCTCTGGCAGCTAAGGTCTGGATTCGCTTCCTCAGACCTAGCAGCCCACAGTGGGCAGCAATGATGAGGTTGATGCCTTAGGTTTTAACTCTTATATTTTTTCAAATTCTGTATTCCTAGTGTGTAACTCTGAACTGTCTTGCAACCTGTTAGCTGCTGTTCTCTCATGCTAAGATAGACTTAACAAAGCCTCTCCAGGCTTGCTCTTCAAGGATACCCAGACCATCCTAGGCCCAAAATGTGTAAACCAGCATCTTGAGAAGGGGGGCAAGATGAGGGAAGTTACATCATCAGCTAAAGTTTAATTGGTGAATTTATGCTGATATGCAAATGGACCAAACCTGTAACAGTGTGAAGAACTCGTGACTTGTCATCCATCTTGGGTGTAGCCTTTGGCCTGCCCAGGGTGTACCTCTGAATGCCTTTCAAATAAATATCCACCTTTATTCCCTTACCCCTGTCTAGTCTCTGTTTCCAGGTTGGCCTCTTTAGGCATCAAGATCATGGCCACACACAGCTTGTGTTCCTCCAGTGGTCTTTACATGTGCAGGCAGACAGCATGGACATGAGGCCGAGAGAGGGAAGGGGTGAAAACAACACATGAAGGCCCGTGCACACTCTGCCTCTCATAGCCCAAAAGTTCCCAAAGTAGCCTCAGGAAGAAAATGTTCTGCTAAACATCACCTGAAATGAGATGTTTCAGTTCAGTGAAAAGCCATGCCTGATACACACCCAGAACCTGGGGAACTAAAATGAGAATCAGGATGAGCTCTAGAGAGCATGTGCTGGTGGTGCAGGGGGAGACTACTGCTTTTAACTCTGGTACTTAAACCACTATATCTTCAGGAGTGCTTGTTTGAAATGTCACTTCAGCAGCCTCTGAGGAGAGTACATGCCTTTTGTTGGTGGCTGCGTCCGCTCACTCTGCCTAGCAAACTCCAAATCGCAGGGGGCACTGCTGCAGAGATAGGATGGCTGAATGGCAGCCTTTCAGAAGCAGAGGAGCAGAGAGTATTTAGAAGGACTGTTTAACTTTCTAAAGCCTGCCTCCATTAGCTGGCTTCCCCCAAGTGAGGTACTCACTGCTGCTGTATAGATCTACCACTGCAGCCACTTCACAGAATCACAGAATTGTTGGGGTTGCAAAGGACCTCTGGTCCATCATCCAGTCCAAGCCTCCTGCCAAGGCAGGGTCACCTCGAGCAGGTGACAGAGGAATGTGCCCAGGTGGGTTTTGAATGTCTCCAGACAAGGAGACTCCATGAGCTCCCTGGACAGCCTGTTCCACTGCTCTGCCACCCTCAATATAACGAAGTTCTCCCTGCTGTTGAGGTGGAACTTCTTGTGTTTCAGTTTATGGCCACTGCTCCATGCCCTGTCACTGGGCATCATTGAAAAGAGTCTGGCACTGTCCTCTTGAAACCCACCTTTGAGATATTTATGTGCATTAAGGAGATCTCCTCTCAGCCTTCTCTTCTCCAGACTAAACAGGCCCAGCTCCCACAGTCTCTCCTCATAAGAGATACTCCAGACCCCAAAGCATCTCTGTGACCTCTGCTGGACCCTCTCTAAGGTCCTCCTTGCCTTTCTTGTACTTGCCTTGGCTAGTCAGGTGTAGCAAGGAAAGGCATATAGGAAACCATCAGGATAGACAGGAGAGATTTTGCACTCACTGTGCACCACTATAAATGAGTGTGAGGTGTGTGACAGAAGTCCACCACGCCTCATAAAAGCCCAGCACAGCTGGACATAAGCATGCTTCTTCCAAGCTGCTAAGAGAAAGCTGGGCAAGAAAAGCCTAGCTGTGCCCTGTCACCCTGTCATTTTCCAGCACTGGAAGTGGTGGTGGGCATGGACGCTGTTATCTGCAGCCCAATGTTTCCTGCTGGCATTAGGATGTTTAGCAAATCCTGGGATCTAATTTTCTTCCAGCAAGTAACAGATGACCATGTAGGTGAAATCCAGCACAAATGGAGCTGGGAGGAAGATGTTCTGTATGAGGAGCCTGTGGCTGGCAGGAGATACAGTGACACTTTAGGTCTGTAAGGATATTGTCAAAGCTGACAGAGCACCAGCCTGGTATAGCTAAAGGAAAGTAAGGCCTTCGCAGGTTTAGGTCTAGCATCCTACATAGACACACTAATGACTGTGGTGCTTTTTATCCTTCTGAAAATGTTGCATGGGATTGCTTGATTCCCAGTGGATTGGCAGAGAGCAGGAGGAATGCTGGGGAGGATTTTTTTGGTCCTTTTTTAGGGGGGAGGGGTGTTTATTTTAGAAGCCAACAGCACTTCTCTGTAGTACTGTGAAATAATGAAAAAAGCTGATGCACTTGAAATTGCCTGAGCTACTGGAGCAGAAAACCTAACACTGCTCCTGATGCTGCAAGGGAGCCTGCTCCTGGGCATTTTTGGAGCCTGAAACCCACAGCACCCCCCACTGTAATTGGCCAGAAGGAGCTTTTTTGTGCACGGTAACTGTCAGACAGACAGGGTTCAGTTTATCGCGACATCCAACAGGTATGACAGATGCCCTGCAAACCCATGAGATAACTCCTGATGGTTAATGCTCTCCCCCAGTTCCTGCCCAGTCATAGTCCGTATCTGTACATTTGGATGAAGAGGCATGGTGTATTCAGGATTTTCAAACCTTGTATCTCCTGCATTCATGCCTTTTAAGAGATCCTCTCTCACAGCCATACATATAAATAGGGCAGATTTGTCCCTTCCTTGGGTCTGCCTTCTTCAGGATAAAAGAGGTGCAGTCAGGAGTACTGAGAGGGTTTCTGCAGCATGGCAAGGAAAATTCTTCAGTTTATGGATCATTACAAAGCTCCTGAAAATTAAACTATTTTTCATGTGTAATGAACTGTGCATGTCCTGTACAGCAATAAAAATATCAAAAGTAGTACTAAGAGCTAATGTGGGCCATAAATACTAACTTGTATTTGTAATATTTTCATAGGGCCATTATAACTAAAATATAAATGGAGTTTTTATTTTAAACATTTAATATTAATCAAATGGTTATGAAAGTACATAACAAACAACTGTGACATACTCACGGCCTAAATAATAAAAATTAAATGGGTGATGAATTCTTGTGAAAATTTAATTTGCGAAAGAAAGGACATTGCATTAATAAGACATAATTATATCATCAAATATTTACCATTATTTGCTGGAATCCCTTTTATTTTTATTTTACACAATAAAACAGTGGCTACATAAAGCAGCAGGCTGGGTCCCATCCAAACACTTTTTGTTCCCCCAGGTTGAACAGGCAGTATGCTTTTAACTCAGGTTTTGCTGCTTTGTTTCACTGCTTTCCTCTAACGGCTCCAAATGCTGCATTTAGAATCCTGACATCTCTTTTGTTACTCAGTCCACACCAGTAAATAATTTCAACCCACATCTCTATAGAGAATGAATAAAGTGGTTCCAAATTCCTTTGCAGACCTTTGGGTCAGTGGGTGAGCAACACTGGCTGTCTGCTGGGTGCTGTCACACAGCAGCCACCCTCACTTCTTCGAGGAACACTGGTATTTCCTACCGCAGAAGCAGCGAGAGGACAAAATCAAGCTGAGGCTGTCAAGCTGATGTCCCCTTCCAGCCAACAGCCAGACTGAGGCTGCTGTCAGGGGTGTGTTTAGCAGAGGGTGACACCAGCTGATGGCCATACCCCTGCACTCTGTGTTTTATTCCTAGTCATGTGCTGCGGTGTATTTCCTGCCTGCAGGTCTGCTGGCTGAAAGGATTAGGACATTTCCTAAGATGCTCCTGCAGACGTATAGGATCCTGATGGGATTTCCATGCAAACAAGGCTTGCCCTGAGCATCTGGGCAGGGTCAGTGAGGAAAGGACAGCCCAGGTTGGAGCACCATCCTTTTGAACCAAAGCTCTGCGTTCCGGGATGGTTGTTTTTCTATCAGGTTTTGCAAGGCACAGCCGCTGGCACCCAGTTTTGTGTTGCACTTGTTTTAGACAGCCTTTGCTCAGCTCAACCAATGCTGAGAGACTCAGAGGGTTCTTTGGGTTTTTTTAGGTTAATTTGGAAACTTCACTGATTATACACCTGCCAGCATAATTTACACCTCTGAGGATTGGGTTGATTAGAGAATCAGTGTGAATGATTTATTTTATTCATTGAAGGCAGGGCTATGAGTGTGCTGCAGCCTGCGACTGAACTGATATTTCCTTTAATTGTTCAGCTGGGTCCCTGGCAAGCACGCGCTGAAGCTGCACAAACTTGCTCAGTAAACACTTCTAGTAGCCCCGACCTTCAGCAGTCCTGCTGAGCCAAACTAATCCCCTCCTGTCTTCTAGCTACAAGCTTGTGGTTCAACACCCCCATGAGTGCACACTGCACATAGGAGCAGCTTTTGGCTCTGGCTGGAGGCAAGTCAGACATGAGGCCCTAATGCCTGATGCTGGCAGCAACAAGAGGCTGAGCATGGGACAATGTGCATTACCCCCTGTTTTCAGGGTGCTGCTGTTACCCAGGTGCCACCCAGGTGGCAAGCCCACATCTTTCCTGTCTCGTGGGCAAGAGTGCTCACTGCCCTGGTGCCTGGAGAGATTGAAGGGAAGGGAGAGCAGCAAGCAAGAAGACAGTGCTGGATGGTGCTGCTGTTATTTATATTGTTAATGAGGAGCATAATGGAATAGAAAGCACACTTTAAAATCTGTGAGTTCCTCCAGGTGGGGGAGCACAATTTGCAAGCACTTTGGAGGGCTGGAAGTCAAAGTGGTCTTGGCAAATGGGAGTAACGGTCTGAGATCAATAAACCGAAATTCAATACAGGGGAGTGCTCAGCACACACTTAGAAGGAGGACAAACACATAATGATGCTGTGGGGAAGCACCAGGCTGGCAGCAGCAGAGCAGGGTGGAGGTCTGGAATGGGGAAGGGGCCAAGCAGGAGGTGCCAGAGGCCATGCCAGATGTGGGTCTGGGGAAATCACCATTTTTCCCTCATCCAGACTGAGCTAGGCAGAGAACAGCATCCCGCTGATCCAGGGATGGTGCAAGTGAGCATGGAACAGAGAGGGGCATGGTGGTAGGCTGGAAGGCCTGGCCTACAGGGAGAGATTGAAAGAATTGGTTTGTTCAGGGTGGAGGACTAGAGGATGAGGGCAGATGTGGTAGCATGTCAAATATCTAAGGATTGTCATCAGACCAACCAGTCTTCAGGTAGGCAGAGAAGCTGAGCTCTTTCTCAGTCAGACTGAGCTGGATTACAGCTAGAGAAAAACATGCTGTAACCAGCAAGTGAGGTGAGCCCTGGCTGAGAGCTGTTCCTGTTCCCAAAGATATTTTAAAAAGGTTAAACAGTTATCAGTCAGCTATATCAGCTAGAAAGGCAGGGGAGGGCAGGGGAGGGGAAGAGGGGCTGGATGGTCTCTTGAGCCATACATGTCCGCGACTGCAGTGATTCAGATTGGGGCAGTGCCCAAAATGTGTCTGGTGAATTCCACACGTGCCCAGAGTGACTCCTTATGTTGTCCTAAAATGGTCCTTGATTTTAGCAGAGAGGTCATACCTCCTATAAAATGTGATATTTAGAGCATCAACAGCACTTGTATCCCCAAAAGCACAGGCCAGGTTTTTTCATATTTGAAATTATTTTCTGCAACTCTACATCAAGCCTGGCTGAGTTTTACACTCATTCAGATCAAAGTTTCTCTACTGGCATGACTACAATGCTGGAAGTGCCAAAGCTAACATATAAGACAAATTAAATGATAAGTCACATGAAATATTGTTTCATCTATATCCAACACTAATACTGTAACACAAAGAACCATAACCTCCTTCCTTTAAAATAAAATGAGAAGTGCCACAAAAGAGGTGCCAGGAAGCAAGCAGATGAAATTCAGCATTGTGCTGGGCATTAGCTTAACTACGAAACAGGGCTGAGGTTCAGCTGAGTGAAGCTGATGTGCAGAATAGTTCAAGTTAGCCAGTGATATAATAAAAAAAGGCTGCTGTTTCAGGCATGGTCTGGTTAATCATCATGAGGATTAGGTACAATAGACTAAGGGATGTTGGAGCAAGAAGGTTGCATTCAGACTAGGGAAGAGAATGTTTTCAGGTGTTGTTATTTCAGGCTCAGCTAAATTCACTCACCTTTTCTACCCTTCTTCGTATATGCGCCCTGTGGGACCTTCAGCAGCCTGAGCTGTGCTGTTGGGTAACCTTCGTCTTCTCCCCCCAGGAGATGGATCAGAAGTAACACACATACGTCAGTACATTTCACTATTTATTATATATTTAAAGACTCAGATCTTCTGGTAGGAAAGATAGCCCAAACAGAGAGAAGAGCGCACATCGTGATCGCATGGTGAAAAAACCCCAACCAAAAAGAAAATCAGGTTTTGCCACCAGTTGTCCTTGCTGTAAGCCCCCTCTGCCTGCCGCTAGGTGGTAACTCCCTGCCTTGCTCGTGTTTCTTGTCGTCCCCCATGGTCCCTGCGCTATTTCTTGCTCTGTTTCCCCAGTTGGCGGGGTTGCGCACCAGCGCCTTTTATGGCAGGGCAGGCGAGGGCAGCGCTTCAGCTGCGCCCCGGCCTCTCGCTGCTGCCCCCAGCCCGCCCGTGCTCCTGGGACGGGCGCTGGGGCACAGGGAGGGTGCATGTAGCTCACCAAGGAGGGGGGCTACGGCATGACATCAGCCAGGCCGCGCTCCACTGCCTGCCCCGCACCCTTGGCATCAGTGCGTGGCGCCGGCCCGGCCACCCGCTCCCGCTCCGGCCGCTGGCGCAGGGCGCGGCCGCGCTGCGAGCACAGATGGCTGCGCGCCGAGTGCTCCGCCAGCGCAGGGCCAGCGCTGGGGCAGGCCTGCCACTCACCCGCCGCTGCTCCGGCAGCACCGGGGGTGCCAGCGAGGGCTGGGAATTTCAGTCCCTGCCTATCTCCAGTGACAGGCTCCGCTGCCCCCGACACGCTCTGGCTGAGCGCGGCATTTATCGATAGTTATTCCAGGGCTGGGAGCGGGCACTGAGTTCTGCAGTCACAAGAAACACACATTCCTATGGGTTTATCCTTCCGACTTCGCTGTGAGCAGCGTGACAGGAATAGTGATTCCAGCCTCTCTGGTGTGGTGAGCTCTGGGCACCCACCTCTTGGCGCAAGGCAGATGAGCCCCAGCTTGTTTCAGCTCCCCAGGATGGAGGTTTCCCCCTCTGTTTGGCAGCCAGGAGCGATGTCTGACAGCCAGAATTTTTTCCCTGCCTGGAATCAGGGCTTCAGCAGATGTTATGGGTATCTACTGGTCCTTAACTGCAAACAGGGTCTGGCCCTTCCAAAGGAGCTGAACGCAGGCAGTGAAACGTATACTTTGTATTTTTGAGATTAATGAGGCTTCATTCACATGTGACACAGATGGCTGGATTTTTGGCAGTGCTGAGCACCTATGACTACTACCGCATTCACTCAAAACATGTTGGCACGCAGAGCTCTGGAAAATTAGGCCATGTTTCTCCAGTGCAAAAGGCTTGTTGATGTGTGGGATATCAAATGTGTAAAATTATTTTCACTCTGCTTCTTAATAACAATAAAAGGATGAGTCATAATTACTTTCTGAGAATATTAAAATCCTAGACACGATGCTTCTTACACTGTACAGTGAATCTCTACAGCACAATGTATTAAATGCTCTCCTTTATTACAGAATAGTGATGTTTAATAACTCCCAAGCTCAAGTGTCACTGCAGTATTTATAATTCACGTCCATAATCACATTTTCCCATTTAGCAGTCTGGGGCAGGTGCCACAATGTGTTGTATTGCACGGGTGCAAATAATGAGACAGGGTGATGTCATTGAATAGCGTTCCTCCTAAGGGATCTAAAAATACTCTCTCCCTCTTTCTCACCTTTCATCGTTGCCTGCTTCTTCCCGCCTGATGCTTTTGCACCCGTTTCCATGGTAACAGCTTCTATTGTAGCCCAGACCCTCATGCAGATGTTGTCATTGATCCAACACCTTGCGGCAGCTTTGATGGCGCATTGTCTTCTTGTTTCCTGCTCTCCTGTCCCTGTTCTCCCCCAGAAAGGATGGGTAGGGATGCTTCCTCCTGCTCAGGGCCTTTGATCTCAAGGAGGAGAAGGGTGAAAGTTATCGATTCAGCTTTATTACCAATTGTAATCCTTCCTGGAGGGCTTTCTGAGAGCTGAAATAATATGCCATGGAACCAGTTACAGGTTTGCTTGTGTGGCTGTTAAAATGGGTGCCTTAAAAAAAAAACCCAATAGAGGAGTCAACAAAGATTAGCATTGGGAGACCATAATTAAAACCTCTCTCTGACAGGGCATGGAAAACTGCTTCACTGGGGGATGCTGCTGCTTTGCTGCTTGCACAGTCTGATCAGAGGGGTTTTTTTGTTTTGTTTTTGGCCTCTTTCTTTCTTCTGCTTTTTTCCCCCTGCTAAGTGCCTAGGGAAGTTTCCACATTTTGGCTGTGTTCATTGTTCAGGCTCTCCCCACCCAGGCTTGTCACTCCAGCTTGGCTTCAAGGGAAAGGGAGGGAGGCAGCAGAGCTGTGCTAGAAAAGCTGCACCGTGGATTACTGCTGAAATGAAATGTAGCTGTAAGGAAAAAAAGCAGAGAACAAGGAAATTCTGCTTAATCACCTATTGTCTGCAGTTGTTTTGCATTCTTCACCTGTCACTCCTTGCTGGAGTCGGACGTTTTTCTCCTGACGATGAGAACCTGACAGACGGATGGTAATGAATGTGTAACTGAAAACCTGGGCTTTCGCATCTGCATTATTTATTCACCTAAAGCAGGAGCTGCTCTATATTTAGTGTATGATGTCAGCGGCTTGTTTGCATCCTTAGAAATTGGCAGGGAGCCACATCTCACATGACATATGAAATCACTGATAAATGCTTCTTTTCACTGAAAGAAAAACAGCTTAATAAATGCGGCTCTTTTCTGCTTTCATCTCTTCCCTCCCCACCACGCTCCCTTCCCCTTCTGGGATTTGTCTCTCCGTGGCAGAGCTCAGCAGCATCTGTGAAGTGGAAATGAGCAGGCAGTACTGCAGATCAAAATGAGGCCGTGGGTAAGCTCGGGAAGTTGCTGCCCTCCCAAGCCCCCCTCTGCTCCCCCCTCCCAAGTCCTGGGGCTCTGCCAAAGAACTAGCCAAGCTGGGTGGAAAGGAAAAAAGGGAGAGAGGGAGAGCCTCCTCCTCCGCCCAGCACAGGCTTTGTGGGGATGCTGGTATTCCTGGTATGAAATGAGTTACAGTTGGGTTCTGGCAGGCAGGGAGCAGGGGGACAGGCCGGGGTCCCAGGCGTATTGCTCAGTGCAGGAATGGTGCTGTGACCAATACTAGCAGCCATCTGCCTTGAACACGTCTTTGGTGCACGTGTCCAGCAACAAGATCTTATATTTGTGCTTTCACAGGGGAAACGCAGCCAGGGCACTTTCCTGGCATTGCTGCGAAGCCAAAGGCTGGGCAAAAATAGCAAGTTTTATGTATAAAAATATAGGTTTGAGTGCCAGAACTTCATCTGCCATTACCTGGCAGGGCTCCATTGAATTTCCATGCACCAGTTCAGGCCATTTGAGGGTCTGATTCTTAATTCAAACATGGTACAAGTCAGGAGGGTAAAGAAGCTCAGTGCAGCTCCTCGCTTACAGCGTCATGCCCATCCCAACACCTTAGGGCTAGTTTTCCAAAGCTGGCAGGTGCCATGGTTTCACGGCCTATCTTGGCTTTCCATAGCAGCAGTGATAAGACCTGTGGGGAGCTGCAAATGTAGCATCAACAGATCCCAAGGTTACAGTTTGGGGCCCGAGTGGGTTGCTGCCTCAGATAAAGAACGTAGCTTGCCATGGGGCCAGTGTCCTCAGCAGTACCAAGTGATATGTGAGAAACAAATTTAAAATAGGCGATTGACGCATAGAAACAATCAGACTGTTTACTTTGGAAAGGATTTCTCACAGTGAACTGAAAGCAGTTAGTGTGAAGCCAAAGATATACTCTCCCCAGCACTTCCCTACCAGGGTTTAACATCGCTGCTGCCAATGCAGACCCAGGAAGAAGCAGAAGAGGGAAGATAGTCTTGCTGCAGAGCTGCTATGCTGCAGATGAATGACTTTTCCTATTAAACAAGCCCATTCAAGCTTCCGCTCCTCAGCCATTTACTTGATGGGTTTGAACAATAATGAACCAAGATTAAAAAAAACCTACCCCTGAGAAATTCAGGCTGCTTCAGCAAATGGGATCAAATAAAGTTGGTAGTATCATGTGGCCTGCTAATATTCAGAAATGACATCAATGTATCCTCAGCTTATTCAAACCAGCATTTTGCTTTGGTTTGTTGAATAGGGCGACCTGCAGGTTAAGCATCAGAGAGACATTTGGGAGGAATTAAACAGAGAAAGGTGGGGACAGAGCACAAAAGGAAATCCTTTCAAGAACCTTAGCATAAAACGACATCCGTAAAGGAATATGTGGGACAAGGTTTTAGATGAGACAGTTGTCCGCCCAGGAAAAACATCATGAAGTTGTTACACAGAAACTCGTTTTAAAAAAAAAAAAAAAGGGCAGCCAATGCCACAAGATGATATCTCAGTAGTCCCAGATGTTCTCTGTTCTGGGAAAAAGGAGGGAAGATTACTCTCAGAAATTCACCCTCTGTTGGCAGGGTACTGAAGGAAACTTGGAGTAGGTTTGTAAAGTAAAGAGAGATGCTGCTCCTTGGAGTAACGTAGGCAGCATCTATAAATAGCTAGCTGTCATTTCAAAAGGCTGAATGAAGCCTGATGACCCATACTGGGCAGGAACCAGTACGATGGCTGCCATGGGTCTGGAAATTAGGAAATCTGCATTCATTCCTGATCATGTAATGCATTTTTTGTATGATATTGGGAGATCCCGATAGTTGTCTGCCTCCATTCCTCTCAGTAATACTGGAAAATCACTTCATTTCTCCCAAGGTCATGATCCGTGCATGTTAAACACTGAGGGCTTGGGTGGTCTCTTGCTGCACCTCCACCAGCTTGCTCGGTGTCAGATACTTTGCTCCCTGTTTGGGCTTCAGCCATAGCTGTGTGGCTAGTGAGGACAGCTGCCTATGGCTAGGCCAAATCTTGCAGAATTGCCACTCACCATTAATACTCCAGAAAGCTGCAAGGAGCTCATCTCAATGGTGCCTGGACAAACTTTTTTGTAGCAGTGTTACAGCTGAGAGACCGTGGCACAGATGTGGGGAAGGGAGGAGGAGCCCCACTGGTGAGAAACTCCTGAGCCTCCCAACAGGATGCTGAAGGAACAAGGGTAGCTGAGGAATTGTGTCTGCTGTCACCTCTGGCACTAGCAGCCATCTACAGTCAGCACAGTCCTAACTGCAGGTAAGGCAGGTGGAAAGGGGAAGCCCCAGGTGAGAATGGTGAAGCAGCTTTTTTAACGCGTTGCCCCCAAAATCCCCACCGTGATCAGACCTCACTTCCTTTGAGGGTAGAGTGGCAAGTGTGGCTGAGACAGAGAGCTGGGGGACAACAGCAATGGCTGTGGCCTCTCCCAGCTTGTTCCTGGCCATCTTAAAGATCACACAAGGTGCAAGGGAAAAGACAAGAACTGCCTGGGACGTGGCAGGGATTTAGGCAGCACCTGGAAGGATTGGAGGGGTCACTGGGGGGTCTGGACCTGATCTAGCGTAGCTTGCACTGGCAAGTTTCCAACCACCGCCTGTAGGCCAATATCACAGTGACATGCAGACACAGCACTCAAACACCTAAGCCAGTTTTACATCACACCTTTCATTATTTTGGGAGGTGTTTCCATAGAGGTTCTCATTTCAGTGTATTAGTCCCCTGTTTCACTGCAACCGATGTTCTGACTGTGACTTCAGCATCATTTAGCAGCCAAGGAAATGAAGTGAGAGAAGGCTGAATTGACAGCAGGCTGGGATAGCAGGGACACTGTCATGTGGCCCTAAGCAGATGAAAGTCCACCGAGGGGGGGACTAAATCAGGAAAGCTGCGATTACTTTTTTCCCCCTCCGGTGAAAGCTGGGAGATAACTTGCAAAGCTTTGCTCATGAGCAGAGGTGACAGAGGGTGTCCAGCGAATACAGCCTTTGTATCTTTTCAGCAGTGCCCTGGAGCATGAAACTGCTCTTTTCAGGCTGAAGCCGTCAGGAAGGGCATCTTATGCTTGCCATTTTTGATGAGAGGATTTAAGGGCCATCCAGCAGAGGACCTAAGTCTAAACCCACAAGCAATCAATTTGTTTTGATGCTCTGAAATTACTGTGCTAAACCAAGAAAGATGGATAAAACGATAGGACATCAGCAACAGAGCTGGGTGGTTAAGCCAGACATACTGAGTCTCTCTTTGTGACATAACCTTTCTGGCACATACCTTTCTCTTTGGCCCACAGCAGCTGCATTTCAAGGCCTGCTAATATGGATCAGTGACAGAGCAATTCTCTTACAGAGGGTCAAAAGTACTTTTCACATATTTTCACACATTTTTTTAACACAGCAATAACCTGGGTCTTTACTTCTCAAGCAAAAGGCAAGTTGCTTTGGTTATTTATCTTCATCTAGTATTTTGCTTCATATGAAGCTGTAAATGAGAAAAGTATCTACATATCCTCTAAGTTCCTAAACCCAAAGCATTTAATAAGAAATAAGCCATTATTGACCTGCCATTCCTTTGCATCCAGAACAATTTCCAGCTGAAACCCTGACAACAATGGAGTGATTCAAAGTTCACAGATGTTTCGTGAAGATTTTCTCAGAATGTCTAGTCAGATGGATTTCACAAGTGCACTCTGTTTGCCATCAGACAAATATGATATATACTAGATTCACCTTTAGCCATAAACCACTCAAATGAGGCTTCATCAAAAAAAGTATGCTTTTCATCATGCTTTTTACTGGCAAGAGAGCTGTGCCCAGAAGCACTCTGTGCTAAGTCTTTTTCTTGTAAATACCCACAGGCTTATTGCTCATCCTCCCTCATTCAGAACCTGGTGGACATGTAGGAAGGGGAAAGAAAGTTCCACACAGTTGTTGTTTCTGGTAGTTGGGGAGTCTTTCTCACACTGAACGAGGGAAGAGAAACAGCTTACTTCCCCCACACTTTTGGAGCTCAGCCTTAATTGCAAATGTGATGTCCTTCAATGCAATCAGTTATTCCCTTGTTCTGAGCTCTCCTAAGTGCCTGACTGACCTTCACTGTCCCTCCCTCCAGCTCTTTGTCCCTCCTGGCAACAGATAAGATAAAACCTGTCAATGTGTTGGAGAGCTCTAACAGATCTTTCCTGCGTGCATTACGTTGCGGTTGTTCCCTGACATTGTGTTGCCCACTTGTCCAACGTAGGCTCTGATTGATGGGAGCTAGGAGAAGTTGTTTTAACAGACACAGCAGCCCCATGATATGGGAAAAGACAGGGTCAGCTTCGGCTTACTAGCGTCAGAAATGAAGGATGAAGCAGTCACCCTCTGCATCTTTACTGCACATGATGCTTTATGTCCCTTTCCCTATATCTTGCAGGCTGGGGAACAGAAGAAAGTGTAATGTCAGAGTTTCCTTCCCTTTCTCCTTTGCCTTCTTCTCAGCCTCATCTCATCTACCTTCCCTGCTCTTCCCTGCTCTTGTCCTTCTCATACCTCTTCCTTAGCTCTTTCCTAACTGAGATCTTAAACCCCATCTCTTTTCACACTGATCATGCCACTACTGTCATACTTGCAAATTCTTTTTATGTCCCTTCTGCTTCCTCATTCCTTTTATTGCCTTTACTGTCTCTCTTGAGATAGCCCTTCAGGTCAAGGACTGCCTCACAGTTTAGACCTGTGCAGTGCCTTGCCAAGTGCTGCTCCAGTTCTGCTTGGCCACAGCAGAAAATAGAAACCTCACGTGCATTCCAACACCATAAAGCTCATGAGCTCCACTTTGCACGCTGAAGTCTCCTGCTGGCGATGGACTTTGTTCCCTGGCGGGGCAGCGAAGCAAGCTGTTTGTGGCATGCCTTGTGACTGCTTGGCAGGAGCCTTTCCTTCCTGCTGCCAGCTAGGAGTGGGGTTAGGTGTTCATTTCCAGGACCATCTGATGGGTACCCCTTCACAACACAACAATCAAACCAACCTCCAAAGAGCAGCGCCGTTGCTGAACTCCTGGAAGCAGCTGTAGGAAAACATGTTGTTAGTTTGTCTACAAACTGCAGTGAGTGGCCTGTGCAGTGCAGTGAGGAAGGGGACAGATGTGGTGGGGTGTGTGGAGGTGCCTGGATCCTCGCAGTCAAGGAGCCTTGCCTGAGTATTCCCCCAGCCTCCTGGGGGGAGGCCAAGAGGGGAGCAGCTAGCTGGAGGCATCTGGCAGGGTGGGCAGGGGCTGGGAGACCCTGGCAGCAGTGAGGTAAGGAAAGAGTGGCTTTATGCAGCTGATTAGCTGTTCCTCTCTGCTGTTTCCTGACTTTATAAGATCCTTAAACCTTGAAGTAGAAATGGTGATACAGCATTGGGCAGCAGCTGCCTAACTCTCTCCTGGCTCTCTTGCACACCACCCACAGCTGGTGGGGTGAGGCTTCCCTGAACCAGCAGCTGCACTGATACGAAGTCTTCTGTCTGACAGGGAGTGGGCAGACTGAGGGAGTGAGCTGCTGGCTACGTCACTGCTGTCCCAGGTTTTTAGTTTGGGAAAGCTGGTCACTCTGTGCCTGCAGCTGTGGGTGAAGGAGGCCTCCTGTTCCTGCTCCGGCTGCCAAGTTACACACTGCTCCCTCAATGCTCCAGAAGTGCCCAAGACACCATGGTGACAAAGACAGAAAAGGTGCCAGCAACAAGACTGGAATACTGCAGGATGTTCAGGGGCTTCTCAGTAGCACAGGTGAAACCAAGTCTTTTCATCTGGAGGCTGAGCAGGCAGGGCCACTCCAGCCATGGGACAAGGGGAAGGGTGGAGCTGGAAGGGCGAGATGTGTGGCAGGACCCAAGTGTCCTGGAGTTTCACCCCCTCAACAGGCTAACCACATCCTCCTCAGCCTGACCTCTGAGTGGTGGCAGCAGCAAGCCCAGCTCTCCAGGGCTGCGGTGCAGACAGAGTAGATGGGGGATGCATGGCTGTTTTGGTGCCCTGAGTCATCTGCTGCCCTGAGCCTCTGGCTACGGGCCAGCCAAGCAATACCTACATCAGGCAAAAGCCTGGCCCAAGCGAGACCAGCTGCTCCGTCACTACCACTGTGCAGCTGGCTCCCATGCCAGGAAGCAGGATGGTACCATCTGTTTGGCCCTGGGGCAGCGCAGGCGGCCATGCTACTCGCTGACACACTGCACAGCCTTTGGGACCAGTGCTGCTGGGTTCGTGGGGAAACGTGGAGTATGGGCACGACTTTGCACAGTGGGTGCCGTGAATGGGGCCAAGAAGGAGCGGCACAAGCAGTGGGCTTGCAGCATCAAGACCATTGTGTTTCCCTGGCCTGCTGGCTTTTCTGTCCTTGCATCCAGGCTTTGGAAAACACTGGGGTTCAGTCACACTGGGAGCCATGTGAGCACTGGGCTGTGGCCGCCCTTCTGCTCCTGGGCTGTGGCAGGCTGACACCTACTGTGACCTCCTCACCCAGTGCCCTTGGCACAGCTCCTGGCATCAGATATCCCAGCTTTGCATAGTTGCAACTCCTACTGACTTGGGTCAGAGTTTACCTTGAGGGCCTAGAGCAATGGCACTGCTCCGGGCTGTTGTGTGATGAGAGTGACTCACTGCTCCCGCTCCCTGCCTTCGCCCTCGTGTACAAAACAAGCAAGGCCTGGGCTTGTCCCTGTTCCCATCCCTTTACCTTGCTTTCCACACAGCCAGAGCAAGCACACCTGTGAAGAGTGGCATGCATTTGCCAGGCTTCTCTTCCATTTAGTGGGCACTAAAATAGAGAAAAAAGCTCTTTTTCTAGTCATTTAAGTCCATTCTCCCCTGTCGATTGTAGAGACAGCTGTGGGAGAAGCAAGAATTTTCACCCTCGTCTCATTTCAGGGAGGGCTTGCCCCTCTCACACCTGGGTGTCTCCTTTCTCTCTGTACCTCCACTGCCCAGGGCACACAGGGGCTGCAGACATTGCGGTGGACCTGCCTCCCTCCTCTTAACACCCTGTTGTAGCAGAATTCACTCGCCATCGCTGAGATTCAGCTGTTTCCCTCAAGGGTCTGGTCAGCATCAGATATGCACATGTGCAACATCCATTTAAATCCATAATAAACGTGCACACACATTTTGTGTGGTGACTGGCCCCCTGACTCACACAAAAATGTATTTTAAATGGGCTTGGAGGATTTGGGCGGTCATTAAATTTCAAGGAACAAGGCGCACTCCTGTATTCCTGTGCACCGGGGACCTGGGGATGTGCATATCGTGAAAGACCAAACTCACGCCGCCCTTGCTGCATCCCCCCTCCCCGGCCACCTCCCTGGAATGAAGAAACACGAGACTCCAGCACTTTCTTGGTGGCGTAGACTTCCTGTTGCAATCCTCCCCTCCCTCTCCAGCACAGGGAAATCTGCTTAGCCTTTACTTTCTCACACATGTTTCAGATGTGCAGGGGTGTGATTGTAAACAATGTCATCGGCCGTGCCAGAGCTGTCTGCTCCTGCCGTGCTCCCTTCCCAGCACCCCAGGGGTTCCCGTAACAGGGCGTAAAGCAAACAAAGCAAAACAGTAATCTGCTGTTCCAATGGCATTTTTTTGTTTTTAGAAAATGTTAATGATAGGTTATGTGATTACCCTAGGTTTGGCTCCACTTACTCTTTATTAAGCACATCTGGTATTTAGTAACAGTGTAAGTAGCAGGAGTTTTTCTGGCGCGCAAATGAGATTATCCAATGTTGCCATGCAGTATGGAAACTCCTCAGGGAAGCCAGTGAACTGCGTGGAGATACAAGACTTTCTTTTCGGCTGGGCGTGCAGCCAGAATAGCTAAAAAATGTGGATTGGCACAGAGCTGTTGCCACGCAAACACTTCTGGAAATTTCTGTGTTCAGGCCTGCCAAGTCCTTCCTATGTAACATGAGTTTCTGTCTTCCTCAGCAGCCCGTCTGAAGCCTGAGCTCTCCTGTACACTTTAAAAAGGAAAACTGAAAAAAAGGCTCCAAGGCAATCTTTCAGTCCTGTTTCCAGCATGCCACTGCCAAGCTAACAATTTCACTGAATTAGGGGGAATTTCCTAAAACATTTCTTTGAGCTACATTGAGTGCAACATGTGGGAGACAACTGTGTTTCCTGGAGAAGAAAGGAGAGCTGTCTCACTCGTGGAGACTGCCTAATGTCTAGCAGGAGAAAAACAACCAGCCATGACAAGAAAATGTTTTTTAAAACTTGGCGCGAGAAGCAGGTTTTATTTATTTTGAATGCCTTTTCCAGTCTGGTCAATGTAGTGTATGAAGAGAGGGTTGGTGGAGGGAAGCTGGTGTTTTTGTTAGGGCCCAGGGCTTGGAGTCAGGAGGTCTGGGCTCTATTTCTGGCTCCGCTGTAGCCTTCCTGTGGGACTTGGGTGAAGCTCTTGGAGGTGAGCTGTTCCAGTCTTTGAGCTTCTCGATTCATTTAATGGGGGTATTGTTTGCTGGTTTCATATGTGTTTGTGTGAACTCAGGCTCTGCGGCCAAAATTATTAATCCTCTGCGTTTCTCAAGGAAAGAACTGGGAAGGATATGAAGCAGAAAAGCAAATGTTCGTTTGTTGCTTGACTGTGCTTGGCTGCTGCTGTTGCAAGGCACTGGCCTTTGGATCTTTAAACTTGGTTGCTCTGTGTCTAGGGATCTTTGTGGGTGTTCCTGACAAACCCCTGTCAGTTTTGCCTCTCCCACCGCTAACAATGGGACACATGCATTTATATTGCAACTTTGTTGACTTAGAGATGGTACCCTTGGGAAGGAGTTAGTCCGCGGAGTTTCTAGACTTTTTCACTTGTGAAGAGAGGATTTAGTGTGAAGGCTGGCCATGAGCAGAGGGGATTCATTGCAGCAACTTTAAAGCACATTATGCACCATTACTACATGGCCAGTGACCAGCTCTAGCACCTGGGTTCTGCATGGCTGTCCTTCTTGTGGATCAGCTGGCAGTGCAGCAGGGAACTACCTGGGTAAAGCTCAGGAAGGTTGTGCAAAAGCACCCTACCAGGCACTGCTGGCTGCTGCCTGGTGGCTCAGCTGTCCTCTGCGATGAACTTCTGATGCAATTTCCAGCCACAGAAAGAACATCTCATCCAAAGAGCTGACGCGACTCCAAGCTGCATACCAACATAAGTGGAAAAGGGGATCTGGCTCTGCTACTGCATGCTTTTGGCCACAGCAACCCTCCCCACTTCCAAGAGGGACAAGGGAAGGGGCAACCAGCAGCCCTTGATCTGTGCAGCACCCACAACATTCTTTGGGAAAGTGGGAAAGGATTAGTAACGGTGACCAAACAGGCATAGCTGTCCAAGGGACAAACAGATAAGCTTGGGATTTTCCTGTCTGCTGACCCACCCTCTGATAAGCCAGACTAATAACTCTCCGTGGGTTAACTTGTGCACAAGCAGAGCTTCTTTTCAGCCCAGTCTTCCTTCTGTAAACATCACTCCCATGGCTGTGGCTCCTGTGGCTGTAGTGACATCCATAGCTTGTCACCGACATTTTGCCAAGTAGTTAATGGGTAAGGATACAGAAAGTTTGCAGGGCAGTGAGGTGAGAAGGAATGAGAATAACACATGGTGTAAGAAAGGGAAGGACTGCAAGAATGGGAAATAAGAGTGTGTAAGATTCCAGGTGAGAGAACTTAATTTCCTCAGGGATGCAAATATAAAAGAAGAGAAAACATCAGACAGGGAGGAGTGAAGGGGAGAGAAGAGCAAAGGAGAGCTAAAGAGCCAGACCAAGGAAACTGAGTATGACTGTGGCCAGGAATAAATGGGAATGACGAGAGAAAAAATGAGCGAAGTACGTAAAACCATACTGTAAAGAAAAGGAGTGTCCTGTTCATCATGTCACTCCTAGTAAAGGAGTGACATGATGAACAGGAGAAGAAAATTATTTTTAGAAGAGGGAATGCAAACCAAGACAAGAGAGAATTATGAAGAGAAAACAGAAAAAGTCAGAGGTGGAAGGAAGAATAATAAGACAGGGACACAGGAGAAAGCAGGTGAAACAAAGAGACTCACACTGTTCTTAGGTTAATGAAGTTTCTTTTTACTAGTTCAGTATTGTGTTGCAATGTCCCAAGAGGCATTTTGTTTCTGTGGCTCTTTTGACCACTCATGGCTAATTATTCTGGGTTCCATGACTAAGTAATTAGAAGAAAAGGAAAAGAGCCTAAAAGTCACCCGGATGTGTCATAAGGCTTTGTCTGAAGGACTGCTCCCCTCAGAGGGAATTGTTTCTAGAAAATAGCTGGATTGCTGACATCGCCAGTGTATGTGTGGCTGGCCTCTGTGTCGCCTGGGTAAGCTGTAGGGGCTCAAAGATTTCTGAACCCTCCCCACCCACTTTGCTGCAAATTACTCTGTTCTGCTTGGGAGGGATGATGAGGAAGGGAGGATCCTAGCAGAATCCTCTTGCCAGCATGTCTCAAAGCTGGCTCCGATCCTGCAGGATTTCACCAATATTTGTTGAAAGTGGAGCAACTCAGAGTGCCGGGTGGCTTGGTCCTAGTCCCCAGTCAATGGGAAGTGAGAAGAGCAGAAGCAGATAGAAGATTTCTCTTCTGACCTAATACTCCTTTTCTTTACATGCTTTGCTCATGTTGGTGCCTTTCATTTACTTATTGAAGAGTTACATAAACGTTTTACATTCAGGAGGCACCTGACAATTCCTGCATTCACTAAGAAACCTGAAACCTGGGAGTAAACGTCAAAGGAGAGCTTTTTCTCTGGAATTATATAACCTCTGTTATGAATATGGTAATTAAACAACACCTTACAGGAAAGGGGCAGAACATTTAGTTATATAAGCAAGGCATGTAACTGCACTGTATGTCTTAAATCAGAGTTTCATGGGATAGAAAATCTGGCCTAAAAAGCATTCTGTGCTGGACCAGGACATCATAGCCATGTGAAGCCAAGCACTGAACAAGCACAAACTTACTATGCTGGTTCAGATATGTTTGACACATTCTGGCAGATGCTGCACTGAATCAGGTAACGTCTGTCCTCCAGTGAGCATAAAACTGGCATAAACACCACATCGTGTGCTCTGACTGAGTCAACAGAAACATACTGGTGTGCTTATGCCAGATCCAGATCCAGTACACAGAGGAGGTGCTCCTGCAGTGCCAAAATCTCATATTAATGAAGCTGGAAGCAGAGCCATGTGCATTAGCTGCATGCTTTGAATTCTTAGGAGTGGCAGTCGTTCATGGCAGGGGGCTTTTTCAGAACAATCATAAAAGGCCTTTTTTTTTTTCCTGGGGTGACAAAATTGTTTCCTTTGTTTCCAATAATCTTAGCATTTGAAAATACTGAATCGGTCCTTTTGTTTGCTGCATCCATTTATTGCAGACTGTAGTCTCAGTGCAGCTCATGTTAGGATGACCAGTCCCCCTGCCCTCCATCACACAGTTATGCCAGTCTGTTTAAAGACGTTGACCAAGCATAATGTTGACTGCCTTGCCATGAAAGCAGTTTGCCATGCCAGAACTGTTGCTTAAAATCAGGCATTTAAATCATTTGAGACTGAAGGAAATAATTTGGTCAATTGAAACCCTTGGTTTTTCTTAATGTACATTTCCCAGCGATGTGCCGGAATGGCCCTTGGTATTTTCTTGTTAAAGTTTCATGAACGAATTGGAGAAAAGCTCAGAATAATTTCTTTACCTCTGAGGAAAATCACAGGCTCTTAGCATTATGCTTCACCGTCCCTGCTAGACATGATTTATTCCTAGGGCTCATAAAACATTCTTGAAAGAGTAAAATTTTTGCCTTGTGACTGCAGCATATTGCACCAAGTGTTGGACACTTTCAAAACAATTTCCTGAGAGGATGTGAAAGGTAGATTGGGATCCAAAGGGACACATTTTTCTCCTTTCCTTTCATATTCCCAGGGCACCTTCCCACTTCTGTAGGAAATGCAGTGCAGAACACTAATCTTTGTCGACTAAAAGGAACACTTTTTCTCATTTCAAAGAGGAAAGCAAGTCTCAAGAATTGAAGCTAAGACCTGGTAACTGTAATAACGCTTGGCACTTACATGCAGGTTTTCATCTTCTAGCCACTTTACATTAAGTAATGAATCCATAGGACTTCCCTGTGGAGTAGGTAGCTGAGTATTATTAGCCCCCTTCTGCAAATGGGAAAACCGAGGCGGAGATATTAAGTACCTTGCCTAAAGCTAGCGAGGGATTCTGTTGTAGAGCTGGGATCAGAGGTTAGGAGTCCTTGTGCTTTCAATTCCCATACCTATTGTGTCACTTAAGTACAGAGCCATAATCGAATATTGTAATGACCCAGGGGTGAAGTGATTCCAGCTACTTAGATCCGAGCACGGCTCCTCTGATGGTCAGAGACTCAGTGGTGCAGTTGCACTCAGCCGGACAGAGCATGAGTGCCTAATGGGTATGATAAAGAAGTGTCATTCTCTTTGGTCTCCTGAAACTCACCACTGGGCAGTGTTCACCAGGCCAGGTCTCAGCTCAGCTCTTCAGCTGGCTGTGCCTTCACTTCAACGCATAAGGCCAAATGTTCACCTTGATGGGTGTCTTGCCACTAAGAAATGCATCTTCAAAGGCAGGTGCTGCTGTTAAGACCAAGGTTATTGTTCATCTGCTTTTGTGTGACACTTGTTACAACAGAACAGACAAGTCCCTTTCTAGCTAATTCATGCTTGTGCAGGAGTGTGAAAAGAAACCCAGACCCCTGTGCTCTGGGCTAAAGCAGATTCTTCTCTACCTTTAGGAATAGAATTTTTGTGTTCTGCGGTCCTCACATCACCTGAGTGGGAGCAAGCACAGGTCCTCCTTTTCACACGGCTGCTAGGAGGGTTCACAGATCTCAGCCCTGCCCCTGACTAGTGTGTGCTTTAGACAGGGAGCAGCATATCAAAAAAAGAGTATAACACGAAAACCATGAGGAAAACTACCATCAATTGCCACACAGTTGCTAACGTGAATAAAGGAAATGTGTTCCCATGAATTCAGGAAAGAATGCTCCATTTCAGTGTTTCTCAGGTGAAGAAATGTTTGCTTTTTGTTTTCTAAATGCCTCTTTCCATTAGCAGTGTTTCCTGCATGTTGTTCAACCGTGTTTTCATCACATCAAGGTGCCATCGGGCATTAAAGCATAAAAACTGGCTTGTATCTCTCACTTGCTGCCAATGTATATTGATGTGGTGTGGGATGATACATCGTAAAGGGAAGGTGTGCAAAATGCACTTGTTCACTAATATTTTCCTTCTGACCCTTCCATTAGCATGGAATGGACACAAATCCATCCATGAACACACTGACTCCAGCTCTGCACCCAGAGAACGTATTATTCCTGGAACTGGAATTAGTTTTGCACCTGACATAGCCTTCATTTTGGAAGGGAATCAGAGGGTTTGGAACTTGAGACTGATCCACACCCCAAGTTTATTTTGTTTATACATAGGAAAAATGTGGAAATCCCCAGATGCTGTTGGCCTGGATAGGAATGATTCTTCCACTGAAAACACAGAACTGTATTTGCTCTGAGAAAGAAAAGATGACACTTTCTCATTCCTGTGAATTTTGTCTAATGATTTTGCCCTGAAAACCACCTGGTTTTACTAATTGGTCACTAGAGATTATGAATATCAGCCTTGCATTAACATTTTAAAACAAAATACTAGAACGATCTTTTTGGAGCTATCTGACTATTTCTAGGAGTACTGCCATGAAGTAGGGTGTTTAGAGTCAGAAGGATCGTGTGATAATGCTTGGTTCACATTAACTGGATTGTCAGAGACTAGTGGACCCTGCCGTAAGTGTGAGAGAAGCTGGGAAGGCAATGCACCCTGCAGGGCACTGGTGCTGACTGATATGTATCTTATATTTTAAAATACAATAATACAAACGCCACCTAGACCAGAGTGTTAACTTGTCTGGAGTCTTCTCACACGGTTTTGTGTCCTCTGGAGAGGTGAGTGCTCCACTCAGCAGTGCTGGACCCTGAGGAGCCCTGCTGAGCTGCATGGAGATACTGAGTAGGTCCTTCACGCGTGATCTGGAGATCACCTCCCATGATCAGTGTGCAGACCATTTGCTGCAAAGGAGGTTCTCCACACTGCATTTCCTGGCACTGGGATTTTTTCTCAACATTAATGTTTCCAGCTGTGCAAAGTGTTTATAAAGCACACAACATGTCTGTCAGAGCAGAGTATGCTTTTAATATAATGTAGTATGAGCATGTGGAAAAAATAATGGAGACAGTTCTTCATTCAGAATTCAAGCACAATAAACTGCAATTACATCAAAATTTTTAGAATATGTTTTTCTTAAGCGTTTCATTAAATATTAAGGAAATATAACCACATATGTTAAAAATTGTGCCAGTGTCCTATAGATTGCATAGGAAGGACTTGGATTTTCCTTTCCCATTGGTATTGCATCATAATTCCATGAGGTCACCTTTGTCCACGAGGAGGACTGGGCTTATAGTTCCCTCCCTGTTACATGTGAATGTGCTCAAAGCGAGGGCATGTCTGGAGCACTGACATGTGCTCCAAAGTGTGCTGCAATGTAAACTTTACTTGAGCTATGTGCCTCTTCCTCACTTTTTTTTTGAAAGGGAAATACGCTTTCTCCTCCCGTACTGACATGTGAGCAACCTCAGCTAAATCCTTTGTTGGAGAACGGAGCTCTTTGGTGATCAAACATCTTACCTCTTCCCAAACCAGAGAGAGGGTAATATAATTATATTAACGCTCTCAACTGGTCTGTTTTACGAGGCTGTTGTAACAAGACTACCCCTTTGCTTGGAGTGCATTTTGAAAATTAAAGGCAGAGGAGCCAATGTTGGGCCAGGAAGCAGTGAGCAGGATGGGTGGATGGAAGCAGGCCATGGCTTCTGGTGACCAAAGGTGTAGAAATGAAGGAAGAAGTCATGAAGCCAAATGCTGTTCTCTTCTTGCTTTGGTCTTGCCACACCTGCCCTGCTTTTTTGCAGTTCCTGCCTCACTCATCTTCCCTGTTTTGCTCCTTGAGCATTTCTGCCTGCTGGAAGGATCCAGAAAACCCTCTTGCAGACCACTGCCCCCACATCACTACCATAGTCAGCCCTTCCTGAAGCTACTGCTGCTGTGTCCAGGACTCTGCTGGTGGGGAATGAAGAGCAGAGGAGGGAGGGATGGCCACAAACAGCACTGTGCCCTGGCAGCTCCTGGCAAAAGGGAGGCAGAAATACAAGGGAACGCCTGATGGATGTATGAGGCTGCAGCTGGGTGCTGGTGAACGTCTCGGGGGAGCTTTATGCCATGTGGCTGCTTGAATAGGTATGGCCTAACATGAATGGATACTGATTTCCTTCATTTTTGCATTAGTGAAAGGTAGGGTCAGTTGCCAAGGCCAGTCAACACCAGCTGCTGTCAAAAGATCGCCTTGAGCTTGGCCTGGGGATAGATGTGGTTGAGAGTATTGCCTTTTTAATCTCCATAGGCCATGTAACTGGATTTTCCCAAAATACCAACCCAGCTCTTGGGCTGTTCTGTGAAGCTGACCCCCTTTGGAAACCCTGAATGACGTGGTTAATATTCTTCTCACATCTGCCAGGAGTTAACCCAAGGACTAATGACATTACTGGAATATCAGCTTCTATTTTTAAGCAGTGTTTTCCTAAATTTTCCCTTAAATATTACCTGATAAAGGGGGAATAGAAGGAAACAATGTATTGTCCTGCATAATTCCTCATCACACTATTTGAGCACAGGATAAGGCTGGAATTAATCTACTTTGTTACACACGGAGTTTATCTTAAAATTTTATCTGGGACAAGAACACCCTTAGGTACTTTCACAGTTATGCACCAGTACCCTGTGAAATAAACTGACAGGGGGTTATCCCTTACAGGAAATGGAGTGATAAAGCAGGAAGCTGCACTATCAGCTCACAGCAAACCAGTGCTCTAGAGTGGTTTTAGGTGCAGCCAAGCAGTAGAAAGGTTTTCCATGGTAGATGGTATAAAGCCTGGGCTATATTAACTGGAAATTACTCAGGATTTCAGAATTCTTCTTTTATGAGGAGGCCAAATTGCTACTCAGATAATTGCATGGCAATTCAGGATCCCTGGACTCCTTTCCTGCTCATTTCTTGTCTTAAGGTGCTGATGTTGGTGGCACTATGAAGGAATTTACACAGCGACTGCGGGGCTGGTGGGTTTTGACTGCTAGCGTGACTGTGCGTCCTTCACTCTGACTCAGTGCTGTCTACTCTGTAGAGGTGTGCTGTAAGGCTTCCTTAATCCCCACTGAGCCCTCTGGTACTCACAGAACTACAGAACGTTGTCATTAAAACAGAAACATCCATTTTATTCCATGCTATGAGTGATAACCCATTTTATTTTCCAGTCCCATTTTGCTTGTTTTCCTCAGCCAGTACATCACTTAATAAAGGAATTGGAAGGCTCCTCTTGTACGTGATGAACAGCCAGCCCTTTCTCAATGTGTGGCCCTCGCCTGGACTTGCCATGATTTGAGGTGTAGATGGGTTTGTGTACAAGCCTGCACACACACGTGCACGCTTGCAAAAGCACACGCTGGGCGAGCTCCAGGCCAGCCATGAGATTTCCCCTGCTGTTACTCTACTGTACATATTCCTAGTAGATTAGAGCAGAAATTTTTTTATACGCTCTTCTATAAAAAGTGTGCTATATTGATTGCAGCACAGTGAGCTGCTGTGGTTGATATCCGAGCGCTAACCCAGATAGGGATTAGCATTACATCAGCCATCAGGCGAGGGAACCTGGCGAGCTGCCAGCCTGTAAAAATGGAAGACATTTGCGTCACTGTTCCCTTGGTAATGCTTCTTGGAGCCGTGTCAGCTGTCCCCCGAGGTTGTTTCCTTAATATGTCAACAGACATTCCTGAATCTTTAATGCTGAATAGCTCTTTTTCCTCTTCCAGAAACACTTAGGTGACAGTGTAGCTAGTGTTTCCTGCTGCCCTATGTATTAAAAAATTATATACCTATGTAGATACGGCTTAATACCTTTTGGGGGAGGGTCACAGCAGTTACAGTCAGATCTGGGTGAAGCACAAAGCCCATCTGCAGCGGGACTGTCGTTTGGATGCACTGAGGAAGCAGCAGCCCTGTTCAAAACCACTCCTTCTCTGCCTCCGGAGCATCCCACTGGAGGGAATGAAAGCATCTGTGTTAGATCAATTGTTGGAATTTGCTAACATTTGGGATAAGCTATCTGACCTTGCTTTAGGAATTCCAGTTCCACACAATAACTTCAGGTTAATGCCCGAAAGCTGTAGGACTGTGTGCGCAGTGACCTCTAGCTTCCGGAAGACATTTGTTAGTGCCAATTGTGAGAAACAGTCAGAGGTTTTATCCAATGACATTTTCACCTTTCTGCTTCTCTGTGCAGCCAAATGATATTTTCAACTTGAAGAATTAAAATGCAAGTAGGATACACTGAACAAAATCCGAGCATGTGCCCTTTCAGCTGAAAGTAAACATTCGCTATCAAAAAGACCTTTTGTTCTTAGGTGACAGTTTGCTGTAGTAATTAATCACAGACTTGTACTTTAAGGGTTCAGGAAGAGTGAGCAAAGAAGTAATTCTAAGAAATCACTTCGTGAGTAACTTAATTTTGGTCAAGGAGCACTACAAAGTGCTCATGATAATTTATCACCGTTGTACGCATTTCACGCAACCCACTGACCAAGCAGAAAACCGCTCTGCTGGTTGAAGCTCAGTTCTGCCGAGGGGACAGGGAGCTCTGTTAGTTTGCAGTCTTTAGCCAGCACTGAAGGACTTCCAGATTGCTTGCTTGAGGAATGTGACCCCAGCGCTGGAATTTGTCTCCTGCGCAGCACCCCACGGCGAGCTGTTTCCTTGAGCAGCCAGCGCGGGGAGGGAGGTGCTCGCTGGGGCCCGAGCGGAGGCAGGCGGTGCCTGCGTGCGGCTGGGCCGGGGCTGCGGGCCGGGAGGGAGGGAGATTCCTCAGCACCCTGACCCGACAGCCTGCATTAGCAGCGCCGAAGCGACTGAGCCCTGCAGGTGAAGCGTGTGCACACGCCCATGCACAGGCACCTGCGAGGGAACTGATGCTCCTGCCTGAGCCCTGAGCCTGTTCGTCCTTACACTTTGCCACCTGCCTGGTCTTCAGCTCTCGTGGCCAGCTTTACCCTTGACAGACAGGCGACGAGGACTCAGTTCAGTGGGAGAGCGTAGAGTACTCACTACAGCAGCATCCCTAGGGAGGAGCAACCATGCCTTCTGCTGTCTTGGGGTGCCGGCAGAACTGGCTTTCCCCTTAGCCTCATGCTGCCTGTATCCCACATAGAGAAAACCAAGCTCAGCTGCCTGGTCTGCACCCCAGCTTCCCTCACAGAACCTTGCTGCTCGCAGAGCTGGATCCAGATGGTGATGGGTTTTACTCTTGGCCCCATGCTGCCACTCTGCTGGCAGGGCTGGAAGAGGCAGGTAGGAAAAATGTGACTCACAAGGGTAATCCAAAATTGGGACAGGGTCATATGCTGGAGGCAGGTGGAGAGTACTGATGTGCAAACCCAGAGGTGTTTGGCTGTAGGTTACCAGCCTGGCAAGAGGCAGGAGCAAGGCCCCAGCTGAGCAGCTGGGCTTGAACACAGATGTCGGAAGCAGAACGGATCCCGGCTGTAGCTGCTTTTGCCTCTTGGCTGCTGCAGAGACCAGCACAGGACTGTGGCTGCCTTCTTGAGGGAGGTTGCCTTTGTGCTGTAGGGACAAGAGGCTGAGGTAGAAGAAGCCCCCAACGCAGGACTAGCAGTGTGGGGAGGGCAAAGGGAAGTGGAAAACCTTCCTTCTCTGAGACAGAGCTTGTAATTCAGCCCTCCTAGGATTGCCTCCTTGCCTCCATTCACGTGCTATGGACCCTAGATTTCTTACCAAGTGAGATGAGCCCCGAATCGGACTTCAAAGCCCTGACCCTTCCTACTGTCAGCCCTGTGGCTCCTCTCTGTCTATTGCTATCATGCATTTCTATATATAACACAAGGTTCCTGTCTGCTGCAAAGGGCGTTTTCTGAGGTAGAGTTAAATACATGGCAAAACCTTTAGAAACAGAGCCTTGAAAACACAATTGGTCTATCCTGACTGTCATTATTCAAAAAGATCGTTGAATGAAGGTCAACTCCTGAACGGGTTTGAATTTTTATGGTTCTGTGAATTAACTTTCTCCTAGTCTCAGAAAGCTGCAAGTTGAGGTCTTTTGTACCACTGAGAGCTAGGCTTTGATAATCCCAGTGATATCTGAATCCCTAAAACTTCTATCGCTCGGGAGTACTGCTTACAGTCACCAAGTAGCTGCAGCTGAAGGAGGTGGGTGCCAGCTTGCCCTTGAGCTCTGTGCTTCCTATCAGCTTTCCAATAGTGCTTCCTCCCTGTTTCTGGGTGCAGTTCAACACTCCCTGCTTATGCACCCAAAGAAGGCAGCGGGAGCCTTGGCACTGACCTCAGTGAATGTAGAAGTACCCTCACAGCACTGATGACAATCTACAAAGCCCCATGTAAGTTCCACCTTTTATGTCCTCTTCCCATGCATGATGCCAGGATCAAAGGCTTCAGAGGCTATGCTGACCAGCATTTAAATCTGACTGTCTGAAGCAAGCGATCCTCACAGGCTGGCACAGATTTGACACATCATGTTCTTTTGCCTCATTTAAGCATGCCAACTTAATACGAGTAGTTTTGATCCATGATATTCTGAAACAGATCGCTGAAACTGGTTGCTGGAGGACTAGGCAGTATCTTGCCTCTATTTGTGCTGCAGCAATACTCCATTAAATTAGCCCTGGATGCAGTCTGGCAAGCTAATGCACATCCATACCAATTTGTGAGGCTGTCTGCAGGTATTCCCCTGGGGACTGGATTCCACGGTGATTTACAGTTAATCATTGTTTCCCCATGACTTTGTGATTTTTAATCCAAATGCTCAGTATTCTGGGCAGGTGTCATATGGTGCAACTTCCTGCTGTGGTAAGCAGCGAAAGTCAGTGGCAGCCCGAGGAAATACTGAGTTAGGAAAGTGTGGCTTTCTGATGGTAAGCACAGGTCCTCGGGTTGCAGTCTGAAGGACATTGTTGCTTTGGCTTCACTTGTCTTCCTCTGTTATGGAAAGATAGCACTGGCAGCAACTAGCACATCTAAAGACCCAGCACGGAGCCCTTTGTTTTCAGAGTAGAGTTTGAAATGAGTCACCTACAGGTGAGCCGACTCATAAGCTACATGGAGATCGTGACGGAAGCTATAGTAGCATAGGAGGAGCTATGCCAGGCCCATAAAGAAGAGTATCACACGTGCTTTTGTGATGCCAGAGTATTTAGAAACTCAGGCCTTGTTTTGGGATGGATACTCAGCCAACTATTCCCATTAAAAAATGGCTTGTCAGCTAACTGTGTTTGTCTACCCAAAGCAGGCGCTCTGTATCCAGCTGTTTTTCCTAACACAGGAAAGAAGCCTGGTTCACCTCAGCCAGTCAGCTCTGCTCAGAGTGCAGTGCAGGGGAAATTCCATAAATATTAGGGAGTTCGGGTTAAAACAGTTTGTACAGAGACTTATTTGAGATTCCAGATGTTTTGAATTGCCTTTATAAAAATAAAACAATGTTTTAATACTTCATCCATGTTATTAAAATCTGCTTTGTTTGTTTTTATCCAAAATTCATGTTTGTCCTGGACGTTTCATAGGTCTGTGCTAATGGATATCAACAGTGCTATGACTCCATATGTCAGTCACAGAAACCCAGCTTGTCCTCCCATGCCCCAACTTAGGAAATCTCCTGCTGGAGACTTGGGCCAGGACAAGGAGCAAATGAATGTTTCCTTGCGTAGCTGCAGAATGTGGGTATAGTGAATGCTCGGGAGGCCAAAGGGCAGATAGCCACGCTGAATGGAAACACTGGTTATTTCTGGCTAGTACGTGCCTCATGTGAGAGAGGTATGCTGTATTTTTGGACACCTCTGACAGCAAGTGAGTGCTCTTGAGGGCATGGATGTGAACAGGACAAGAGGCAGGGAGATTTCTGAACCTTGAGGACATCCAGATAGGATGTCTATGAACTTGCTCTGATGGGTCAAGGAAACAGTACTGTGCATAAGGAATGTTCTCCCTAGCCAGGTAATGCTTCTAATTGATTTCGCTGAAAAACCACACTATGTGCTGGGTATCATGTTCATGAGACAAGCTGGTTCTCAACTAAATCTTCCAACCAGCTTGCCTGCACTAAATATAAGCCGGACATGGCTGATGATAGGGATAAAAGAAGATAAATAAGAATATCATACAAATGTAGGATGGGTATAAGTGAACCAGGGCTAAATTTCAGAGGAATTCGCAGGCTGTGGATGGCTGTGGACTGAAATGGATTTCTGCTGTAGGGATACAGGCCACTGATCACTGGTTGGCATGGCCACTGTCATGTAAGTGGAAGGCTATGCCAACAGGAGATCTGCATGTTCTCTGAGTTCTGTGCACATCAGGTCTTCAGTGTTGTGAGTGCGGTAGGAATCAGCCTTAACTACACCTGCCTTCACAGAGCCCTGTAGGGATGAATGCAGGTGTTCTCCAAATGGATACTTCCTTTTCCTTGTTTCTTGGGTTTTGTGAAAACTTCAAAAGCTACTAATAGTTGATAATTTTTCTTTTTTTAATTTGTGATTCCTGCTGTTACAGTTGCCAGTGGAAATGATTATGTTCCCCAGACCCCACCCTGGACTAAGTGTCTTTAATACCATCCCATTGGCATACAATAATGATAATTCCTTCCATGCATGTTACTCCAATTCTACCTGTCCATTCTGGGGCTTCCTTCAATACAGTAATACATTTCCCACTTTTTTTGCCTATTAATATCTGTATCAAAGGCTGATGTTCAGATCCCTGTGCTGGCTTTGGATATGTAGCAGATTTTGTAGTGGGACCTTGAGTGAACAGCTGTCTTGGTTGTAGGCTTTGGCATGGGTGAGTGACAGAGAGAGTCAGAGTAATGATTGCCTGTGTGGAGGATGGTACCTGAAGATCTGTCTCAGCAGGTGCAGGGTAAGAGTCATCTGACCAAACGTAGGTGTCTCTATCTGAGCATTCATCTTGATTCCCTTTATAGTCAATAGAGAAAAATAAGCACTTCTGGAGTGTGATTCATCTTATTCTAAAGGAGATGTATAAAGTAAATCAGATGATTCACACCCCAGACATGCCTATTTCTCTGCATTGAATATGAGAGGTGACTTGCTCAGATGTAGATATCTAAAGCAGAGTGAGACAAATCCCACTCAAAGCATCATCTTTGAAATGACAGCCCAGGAAAATATGCAGAAATAATGTCCTCCCAGCTAAGCAGTGTTCAAAGAACCTCATCCACCTTTTCTACATCTTTTCTCTACACTTGCCACTGTGAGAAGTGTGTTTATTGTAGAAGATATGCCACAGGTTTTTTTTATTTGTTGACTTCTTCAGCAGAAGCATTAGGACATTGCTGCAGGCCTGTAGTGTGGAGGGGAGCAGAGAAGGTTTGTGGGTCTGACCCACTCAGAAAGTGTGGTGCAAAGGTGGCAAGCGTGGTCTGTAGTTCAAGACTCAGTACTGTGGGAAAGCAGCGTGTTGAACCTTCATGTTGCCATGGTGCATGTCTCTTGCATCTTACACGGTGGGCCAGGGAGTATTAAACACCAGTCAGACTGAAACAGCCTCCAGTCTTTGTCCAGAAGGAGAGAAAGGTTGTAGCTGGGAAAAAGGGTTTAAATTGGCCTGCTGTTGTATTGTATTTTGTAGAAGAGCCTCCTCCTGAAGCCATTTCAAGCTGAACACTGGCGACTCTGTCCTCCATGCTGACTTCTGTCCATCCATCCTCAGGGAATTCTTAAGCTCTGACTGTGCTGAGTCAGTCAGTGCTTAGCTGCCCTGATACATCCTCCTGTTGACAGTGTAAGCTATTGCAGCGAGCACAACAGGAATAACGAGGCCTGGAGTCAGATTAGTGCGGATGCAGGCTTTAGAGGCATAAACAGACTCCCCTTCTTGGTTTTTTTTTTTTTTGCCCAGTAATGTCCTATGGGTATGTGCATTTTAGAGAGTTTTCTCCAAGTGGGAATTTCCATCTGGAAGCAGCATTTTAAAGAGGGCAATCAAGCCAGGGCCCTGCTGGCACTGGATGGGGAAACATGATGGCTCATCAGTTTCCTTCACTGGATCGGTGCCACCATGGCTGCTCACCAGCCGCTGGATGGAGGGTGACATCTGCTCAAGGTGATCCCGAGGCAGGAAAGGGCATGCAGAAAACAGGCACAGCCAGACCAGATGTGCAGTGACACTGTTTGTGATAGAAGTGGGGCAGCAATGTTGTAACCACATGAACTTTAAAGGGACCCTGATCTCTGTGACACAGTCGCTCTAGTTCCAAGGGCAGGGGGGTGTTTCCTGCAGCTGAAAACATCAGATAATTAAAGGACAAAAAAAGTGGTGCATGGAAGCAAGACAATCTGAGATAGATTTTAGTAAGTTTTTGTAATTGCCAGGCATCAGTGGTGGGTCCTTCATTTGCTTACAAATATGCTGGCTGTCAGAGTGCAATGCCATGCTCTGCATTGGCTCGGGCTGGAAAAGATGATTTTGGAGGTCTTGTACAACTTAACTCTGCAGTGAGATGACTTAACTATCTGCAGGTCTTTGCTGGTATATTTTGCTGAGCATTATGTGAAGCCAGAGATGTTGGGAGGGGACTTCATAAACATCTAAAAATGAAACATTTGCATTTCAGTGTGAGGTCTGATGCTTAATATCTGAGGGCTGTACTGCAGACCTGCCAGGTGAGAGGCGGTGGGGCTCCAGAGGTTAACAGGGTGCCAGGGTTTGAGGCCAGCAGCCTGGTTACACAAAGGATCAGAGCGATGGCTCTTGCCTCAGCATCAGGCCCCCAAGAGGCTGAGAGCTGGAATACTGGAAAAACCGGACAGATCCCTTCTCTTTCCCAATCAATCCTGTGTAGCAATCAAAGTGAAAGAATGGCATGTGACTCTAAGCTGCTGGCCTACGCTCCTTGACTAGTGTTCTGGGAAGGGGCTTCCAGTGGTGTTGCAAGGCCCATACCTCTTCCTCAAAGAACCAACAACCCTGCTGTTTCTAACTGCCTATGGGACATGGAGGAAAGAGCCAAGAGTTTGGTGCACATCTTCATCTTGTTTGTGCCAGTTTTGGTACAAGACTTCATGCTCCTCCTGTTCAACAAGGACAATTCTTCAGGGAAACAGCCCCACAATCTTTTAGTGTTTAGATGCTGCAAATTTCCATAAAGGTTTTCTTCTGCTTTCTTGGGCAGGTTCACTTTTAATTTTTACACCATCGGAGAGATATGCCAGCTTAGGCTGAGAATAATGTTGCAGTGACTTGAATTATGCATCTAGTAAAGTGCATGGGATTGGCATGATGTGGTATGAGGGAACCCCCAAAGGTTTCCATTAGGATCAGAAAGTTCCTCCTCAGCCCCCCTCTCAGACCAAAGCAAGAAAAAAAACTCTCACATGCAACCCAAAGAGCAAAGGTTTACAAAGTTTAGATCAATACTTGAAAAAAAAAATCCAAATAAAAAAAGGACCAGAAATAATATAGACTTATACTGATAAGCGTATTTTTAATACAGCTGTTTTGACTTTCACAAAAAGAACAAAACAAAACAAAAATAGAAAGAAGGTAGTACAATTGAGGTGATCTGGGATGTAGATCAATGCCAGAGGGTTTCAATACTTCAATCACAAGTTTTTTAACCTTTCCTTCTGTTTCCAAAGTTTTCTTGGGACTTTTTGTTTCCCACAGCAGAACCATTGTACTTCTTGCTGCATTCCCTGTGGTATGGGCAGATGGGTCTGAAAGTCATCAGCGGGCAGTGAAAGTAATGCAGGTAAATGAAATTGCTCCCAAAGTCTGGGAGGAGCACACGTGGAGAAGAGTCATTGCATAAATTCCACACTTGTGGAATGTGGTTTTTTTCCCACTGAAATTATTACTTCATGTGATCAAGGCTTGTGCAAATGGAGGTTGACTGTATATTTACTCAAGGTAATGAACCCAGATTACATTTTGGAACATCTTTCTAAGCCTTGAGTAATGTTGACTTGTTCCCATTCCCTCCCCTTTGGCTATTATCTCCTGTTTAGAGTCTCTTGTTTAATCTCACAGGCTAATGGGTCATCTTCTAGTGTTGTCTGACTCAGCAACGTGGTTAAAAGTCTGCAGAATATGTCAATACAAGCAGGACAGAAATGAGTGGCAAACAGGATTGAACAGGATGGACTGGTTACAGAGACAGTCAAGTTCATAAGATAGCAAACTGTCCAATTGCCTTCTAGCTCTCCTGTAAGGGTGGGTTTTTTTGTTTTTTTAAAAATTTTGATTAATATTTAGGCTGCAGCCATAAAATCCCATTGTGTTGGTCAGCAGGTGTTTGGTTAAAACTGTTTCTGGATCAGATAGATATTATTCATATGACTTCGGGTATCTGGCTGTTTTCACAAGTACAGACCCATTTAGAGGCGCCTTCATTTTTGACTTTGTGCTTCAGCCTCTTGGAAGACATTTCAGAAAACTGTCCCCAAAATGGTTCCCATAGGATTCAGCCAGAGGAAGCAGTCACTTTGCTCTTCGTGATTGCATTGTAACCTGGCAAAACTAGGTCCTTAGTCTCACTGTCTTCCTGACTTCTTCCCTCTATAACGATATATTTGCTCCTTCTGATGGAACTCAAGAAGGTTTATTCAGTAATGCTTAGAGTACTGGGGAACTCGGACAAAAAAGTAGCTCTAAACTGAAAAGCACTGGCTGTCTTCAAATACCGCTATTTATTTTTTTTTTTTCCTGAGTGAAGAGCTTTAGAAAAGCCTCTCTGATTTTCATCTGGAATTAAAATTCCATATGCAGTATATTAAGTGGCTAATTATGTCATTCATTTTACAGCCTTCCTCTGAATGACTTGATTGAAATGAATGGATTTTAATCTTGGGGGGCGGAGGGAAGGAAGGAATAAATGCTTAGAGGTTTGTTCTGTTTCAGCACTTGCATTTTAAAACCTGAGTTAGATGTTTAAAACAAATGTGGAGTGTCTTTCCTGGAATTATAAACTGGCCACTTTTGCCATTTGATAATACCTTTTGGGATGTGGTAATTGTATGTGTGATTGACAGGTAGTTTAAAAGGGCAATTCTCTGGTTCAAGGAAGCAGAGGAAGGCAGCACAGGAGAGGGAAGTGTGAAGGAAAGTGTTCTAACTTACGATCTTATTAGTTGGGCCGTTAATATGTGTATTCAGTCATTCATTAAAGCTTATTCATAAAATTCATTATTCATTAAAGCACTTTGGGGAGTGGGGGGAAAGCACTGAAAAGCAGCAGTCATTTATTTACACTAGCAATTTCATCATGGAATTAGATCATGGGGCCAGATTCGCCTCTGCATTTCGGCAGTTCAGTTTCACTGACATCATGGAATAACTACCAATTTAGACTAATCTGTGGCAGTACAGAACCCAGCCCATACTGCTTCTTTAAGAGGATGCCTTGGGCAATTTCTTTGCTGTCTTATTGCTGGCTAGGTCTTGGGAAACTTCACAAATGCATAAAAAATTAAAGAAGTATGACAAATGGATCTTCTCACTGAGCAATGTTCAACTGAATCATTCCATTGAGATAGTTAGTAGGAGATGGATGTGAAAAGCATTCACATTAATAATTAGTACCTCATTTTTAAGAGTTTTTACCCCTGCTGTTCTGACAATTTTGAAAGAAACAATTTAGATTTTCAGTCCTTACATAAAAGGTTTGGGGTGACAGCAGAGGACAGGAAGGGATAACACCAAAGCTCTTATTTTGTTAATATGATATACAGCATATAAGATCACAGTAGTCAGTAATGGGAAAGAACCAGTAAATCACTGAACTCATGCCTTTGCAAGAAAAGGTGTGTTAGGTAATGATCATTCTTCTTCATAGCAGCACTGACGTTCTTCCTAACTGATTTTTAGCTGCATCTCACCACATGAGGTTGAAGAAGTGACTTAGCACCTATTAATTGATACACAGAACTGCCTGCAGGCTTTCTGCCTGGGGGCAAATGACATGCTTTGGAAATTTCAGGCAGCATTTTTAAAACTCATTTTCATTGGCACTGCTCATCATAGAAATCCTACATGTTATTTTATGATTTGGGTTCTTACTGTAAGACTGAGATAAAAGATTTTCCTTTCTGTATTAATGAACAGCAGGTTGGGAGGCAGCAGTAAGGGAAACTAATGCTTTTAAGGCATTCCTTGTCTGTACCCTGATGCCACAAGTATTGCATCATAGATAGGATGGGACTGGCAAGAAGCAAAGACATAGCACAGCTGCTCCATGGGTCCTTGACCTCCACCATTTCTGGTCTGAGCTGAAGGACTCAGTGCTGAGATCTGGCACCAATCACATGGAACCTGAGGAAGATACTGATCCACAGGTCTACTAAACCTGGTGGTATTGTGGAGGCACAGCATGAACTTGAGGTTTTTTTGGGTCTCTTGTTTTTCTTCTCTAAAAATCCTCCTACACTGTGACCTTGAACCCTCCTTGTTGTGTAGGGTGATGATGTAAGTCCCAAGGAAACAGCCATATGGAAAATCTGAGGCTCATGGTCATGGGGCCAGGCTCTCTGATGACAGAAAGTGGAGTAGTTCCCCTGGAGTCAGTGGACTTATTCTAGCTGACAATCTGACCTATTGAATTTCCAGTTCCTTTTGTGGGAACAGCTCAGAGAATGATTTGATCTGAATTTCTGGGGCAGGGCAAGCCAGGAAGATTTCAGACTTTTAATTGGCAGTATAATGTCTTTAGAAATTCAGCCTTTGTCATTTTATCTTCTGATCATCTTTCAGGCTGCACAGCTGTCTCTTGCTTTGACTCCTGTACAAAACCCACAGTCTCCATTACAGCAGTCCTTCCCTGGTTGACTACTTGGAGTCTGTCCTGGCACAACAAAGGAAGACCTGGTAATTTCCTTTTGGGACAGGCTGTGTGAGCTCCAGAAGAGAAGGTAGCTCTGCTGGAAAGCAGGGGAGCTCCTTGCCATTAAAGCACTCTCAGAGTGGGAGATAAAGGGGGGAAAATAAGAACCATCAACCAGCACTGGCTCCCTGGTTCTCTCTCAGGTTCACATTCAGAGCCAGAGTGGACACTGGATATGGTGGCAAAAGAGATTAGGCAGCCAAATGTCATGGACAGCTATGAAGATCGGAAAAAAAAGAGACAGCACTACACTTCCCCAAAACCCAAAAGTACAGAGAAGACATCATGGGTTCATAGCAGGTTCCTTCCCCAAAGCTGCAGAAAATAGAAGAGGAAGTATTGGCAGTAGCTCTGCTAGCCTTTCCTTAGAGTGACATGGCAGATGTAACCCGTTGCTGTGGGGCTGGGTAAACAGGAAGCTAAAAGAAGCCCATTCCTGCTGTTGGCTGTACTGGGCTATAGCTCCCATGTGTTTCTGCAGTATCTGGATGTATACCAACTGCAGACTGGAAGAACTCCATGCAAAATCCTAGAAATGTCTCAGAAGCATTTCCAGTCCTCAGAGAAATGACACATAGGGAAGGTATCCTCCCCACAGTTGTGTAATCAAGGAGCTGGAGAAACAATAGATTGGTATGCTGCCAAACTGCAGAAAATGGCTGACTCATGCAAGTATGCAAACTTAAACTTGAAATAATTAGTGTTAGATTCATAAATGGGAAAAAAGTGCAATGAGACTGCTGAAAGAAAAGCTGTCCTCCCTGATAGTATACTATAGGAGTGTCTAAAGCTGCTGCAAAGCAGAGTGTAGGTGGGGTAGACACGGTTAGTTCAGAAGATAGAACTGAGAAGCATAAAATAATATCAAAAGCAAATGCATAAATATGAAGCAGAAAACATCAGGGAAGACCTTCAGTGCTGTGAGAAAAATGTGAACACGATAGAATGCACAGCACTGACATTAATATGGTGCAAAAGGGCGAAAACAAAACTCTGAGCTATGTGCCAAGAGAGAGCAGCAGCACTTAGTTAGAAAAATGAATGCTATGGAGACAGTAGGACATTACTAAATGTGTTAGGATGCAAACGCTTCCTTACAGCCATGCCAAGGAGGGAAAAGGAATTGTAACCATGCAAAGCTGAATTAAAGCAATGCAATGACCCCATGCCATTAGGCAAAGTAAATTGCAGGTTGAATCAGTGATGCTGGCAACAACAAATCCTCTACTTCCAGCTGCACAGAGTGAATTGTCACCACACAGGAGCTTTAAGTTTGAAGCAAACAATTCATGCAGGCAACGGAAGCAGAACAAATTAAAAAAAATAATTACATGTGCCGAGCTGGCAATATTCACTTGCATCCTTGCAATGAAGCTGTTGGGAGGCATATCAAGAAGTGTTTGAAGGGGAGGATGTCTTCCAGGCATACAATTGCCTTCATCTATTTCCATCTTTTCAATTTGTGCCTCCAGGAGTGACTACAGAATAAAAAGAAAAAATAATTGGAGCAGTAGAGGGAACGGAAAAGGAAGACATTTTTATGTAATGTTAAGTAACAAGTCACACAGGCAGTATGGATGCTGAGATGCCAGACAACCGGCCCCTTTCTGAAAACTGAAGTACCTTCAACAAGCAGGAAAAGGCTGTTCAACTGAATTCCTACAAATTAGGGAATATCTAGCTTGGTGAGAACAAAGAAATCAGTGGTGCACAGGGTATTGACAAAAACTGTTGGGGAAAGAAAGAAGCTACCTCACCACATCCAGGAAAAGAGCATATGCAAATAGTTGTGAGCACTGCTGGGATCAGATGTGAGGTGGTGGAGCATCAGCGCTGTCAGCAAGATATATTAGAAGGACTCTGAGGGATCAGTGCAATGGCTGCTGTGTTCTGGGGATGGACGCAGAGATCATGTGGTAGAAGCTGTGACACATCATGATCCCACCTTCATCTGTCAGTTAGAAGGAGTCAGAGAATAGACCTAGAGCTGAATAAAACCATCCTGGTGAGGGGACTGTTCACGGTATCCTGTATGAGACATCTGTTCTCCCAAGAGCCAGGACCAGCCTCAGCAATTTAGAGAATACACAAGCCTCCTGCTCTCAGACGCACAGACTCCATCCAGAGTCTGCTGGGATTTACAACCTACCTGACAACTTTTCTCTCGCAGCTTTCACATATGTGCAAGTCATTGATACAGCTCCTGAACAGAGATGCAGTACGGACAACTGGTATCATCAGAGAATACACCAATCACCCATGTGAAAGAGCAGACACTTAATTATCCCACTTCTAATAGAGAGGCAGATACATAACATATTGCTAGTGAGCAGTTCTATACCTTAGAAAAATATGTGTTTGTCTTGCTAACATACAGCTTGATTTTAGTATCTCCAGCAGAACAGAGAGATACATCGAAACAGAAATGTTATTTTTTTTTTCTACTGGAAAGGCCAGAAAGCAGGGGGAAGTGTCTCCATTTTCAAGAGTACTGGATCTACTAAAACAGATTGAAGATAATCACAATACCCAAATTGCACCCTTTCTTTGGGAATTGTCCAGCTCTCCTCTGGATCTGCAGTTCGTGCAGAGGAAGCCAGAAATACTCTGTCCTGGCCAAATATGACAGAGGCTAGCCAGCATCTGGTGGTCTGTTGTGCCGTGTTCAGGGCAACCAGCAATGAAAAAGTGGAAACACACTGCTCTTTCCACCATCTACAGGGAGAACATGAATTTGCCTCTGAACCCCAAATTTGGCTATTTGGGCTGCTACTCGGACGTCTAGTCAAGTGGGTGAGTTTAAAGCAATGAAGTACTTTAATAGGCAGAATGTCCTAAGCAGTGGGAACACATATCTGTTTGCTTGCAATCCATTCTCAAATGGACTCCCTTCAGTTACCACCACAGCATTGCCACCAAATGGCAAAGTCAAATTAGCACTTAAAATTTTATTAATGCGATTTTATTAATGTCGAAGAACATGAAGAAAATGCATAGCATCTCTGTTCTTGAATGGAGAAACAATCTCACAGAAAACCCGGCTCAATCTGCTTCCACCGCCCGATGCTGTGAGCAGTGACATCGCTAATGTGACTGACAGCGATGAAAGCAATCACAGAAGAAACATGTGAAAGCCAAAGCCTCTCATGACTGATGAAATAAAGACCTCACAGAACTACCAGCAGGACAAGGTATTTTTATGAGATTATTTCTGCTGGACATACCATGTTCTGGGATGCAAACTATTTTATTGAAATAAATATGAAATTACATGAGTCCCTGCTCATGTAATATAGCATTTGTAAATGTGTATTTCTGTGAAATCTCAAATACATTAAGTTGCTCTGCGCAGGAGACGCAGAGATAACAGCGAATTATGCACTCTGCAGACTTCATTGAGAGGGCACAGATCAAGCAAAAGAGCAGTGACTGTGGGGATAGACATGATACCCCAGAAATACATTGCTGAAGAGTTCAAGCAGAATGCAGTCATCTGTGCTCACAAGCGAACAATCCACCAGCTCCAACACGAAGGCCACTTTCAGGTGTACACACAAGCCAGTACAGTACCCTGGCATGAGAGAACAGCCTCTGCAGACACTGAGGAAAACAGCCTTGCTCCCACAAGAAGTGAAGAGAAAAACAAACAAACAAACAAAACCCCTCATCCCAATACATTAGCTATGAAATGAGACATTAAGAATGTACATTTAAGGGTTCTCACAGGTTATGCTGTGGTCTCAAATGTGACTAAAGCTAGAAAACTGAAGCGCCCATTTGGGACCTGGATATTCAGGCAGAGGATAATGTTGCCTTAGCAAGCAATGGATGAGAAGCACAGGAGGCACACAGGGAGGGATAAACCTGCAGCATGGAAAGGCTGGGCTGCAGGTAGCAGTCAGCTGCAGTCTGGGTGGGAGGCAAAGAGGAAGCAGGGAGCAGCAGAGCCCCAGCCCCTAGGGGAGCACAACTCTGGCCAGTCAGGCTTCCCTGCCTGCTGCAGAGGGAAAGAGGAGTGACATTTTTGGTGGCCCTGGGAGTGCTCCTTATAAACACATCACTGTAGGGAACTGTACTGAGGGCAGGAATAAGCAACTGGTGTTCATTCTGAAGACCATAAAAGACAGTGTGCCTACAGCAGCCTTTTCAAGCTTGAGCACTGGGTGCTCCCTGGGCACGGCCACCAAGCCTGCAAAAGGTACCCACCAAAATAAGCCCACGTAGAGTCATTCAGCAAGACATACATGCCCTCTCCCCGGTGCCCCTCAAAAAATGGTACGATGCCCACTAATCAGAAAAAGGGTCTAAACAGTTTTATTTTCTACCTGCTGTAATAAAATAAGCCTAGTCATTTGAAAACTATTTGGGGAATGTATTTTTATGATTCTTCTGCTAAGGCCAAGAAACGCTTGGGGTGCTTGTGGGATTTAGGTGCCAAAACGATGAGTAGGAAGAGGTGTGTCACGCTGTCACTTCAGAGCTACCGCCCGTCATCCAGTGCTTCTGCACTAACACTGCAGAAAGGGGTTCCCTATTGCTAGCATTTCTGTCCTCACATTTCTGAAGCCCATTCTAATTACTGAAAGTGTCACCAAAATTGCAGTAACACTGGTAGTTTTTATATAATAGTTGATCCTTTGCGGAGAAAAATCAGGGAGCCTTTGATCTGGATCATCGCTCAGGTGTTTAATGTCTATCTTGATATGACATAAGCCAGACATACAAGTTAGAGAGAGAGAGAGAGGGAATATTTAAAGAATGAACCAGATAAAACAAGATGTCAGCCTCCAATTGTACATTTCTTAGGATTAGAGCAGACATACTGCTGGATTCCAGGTCTTCACTGGCACTCATGACAGAAAGCTGCCGCAGATAGGGAGCTCTGCAGGGTCTTGTCACTCAGAGTGCAAATATGGTCCGAAAAGTGTAATGTCTTTTTCTTGTTATGGCTTTGGGTAACACCGATGTGATCTTCAACAGCACCTGCATAATAAATCAAAATGCTGGCAAAACAAAAACACCACCCATCAAAAAAAAAAAAAAAAAAAAAGAAAAAAAAGAAAAAAAAAGAAAAAATAGACAAATACAATACAATACCCCCACAACACAAAATAGAGGCAGCCAGCCGCATTTGTATTGGTTAAGTGATTTTTTACTGTCATTGATGTCAATTGGCTTTAAAACAAAGCCTCAGCTCCATAGTGAAAAAGAATACATTTGCCATGTTGGTCAAAATAATGAGATTTTTGGACAAAAAATGCATAACCAAAACAATTGTGGTCATATTTTTGTTTTAACACTTAGATGGCATTATGAAATATAAGTCAGTAACTTCCTTTAAGGGCTGATGTCTACAACGAACACAATGCCAAGAGCGCTCCTTTAGCACTGTGGTCTCCTTCCACCATCTGCTGGGCTTCCTTTGCTATTGCAGAAGTTAAAAGGTTCTTTTCTAAGAGCATTATTTACTTTAATCTTCCCCCTATCCTGCATCTCTCATGTTTATTTTGTCACTTATGAGGCCCTGAATGGAGCAGTATTGCTAACCCTTACTGAAATGTACCTTACCAGATTTATTTCCAGATGAGTTTTTTTTTTTAAGATAAAGGAAAGGTTTGCTCTGATTTTGTAAAGATTAAAAAAAAAACATTTTGGGTTAATTTTATTTCTAAAGTAGAAGAACATTTTTTCTGAAAAAAGTAGGTTGTTTCATGTACCGAACAGACTCTGGTTTAATTCTATATTACAGAGCTGAACAGGATGAACAGGATTTTGGCTTGGACTTCATGTCATAAGCAATGACTAACCAAGTATCTCCTGCAACAAGTTATTTATTAACAGTGATTCGCAAATTAGAATCTACACGAGTGTTTCTTTTTTCAAGAGTCCAGGATGAATCTGCCTCAGTGCCGTTTAGGTGGAGAAAGTATTTCTATAATATAAACTGAGTACATTTACATAGAATTATCAAGAGATGAAAAATGCTGTATTGCCCTTCCACACACAAAGTCAAACACACGCACACCTCTGTGTTATTTTTAGACTTGTTTTTCTTAGTTGCAGCACATTTTAGAATGCCTTGCAGTCCAGAATATAGAACTAGCCAGCATTTCTACATTTACTGTCAAAAACTATATACCTTTCAGGTATGTGAGAAGATCTCATGTGAAAGATAAAGAAGGAATATGTATTTTGGCTTAGTAATGATGCTAAATCTAGAACAAGTATTATGATAGTTTGTCTGAGAACTTCCTTGCAGAGCTAACCCAAAGCTGGGAGTTTGTGTAAGGAAAACTTTGCACCATGATCTGAAAACACCATGTTTTTTAAAGCACAGATGGTCAAAGATCCCTAGAGTGGGCTTACAAATGTAACTCCAATATGAGCATGTATTATAAAACCAGTTTCCCCCAAAAAAGACTGCAAAACCGCCAAAGAGATGGCTTTGCTCAGCATCCATATATATTCAGTAATTTCAATGAAAACCAGAAGGGGTCTAGGCAAAGGCCAAACACTTCTGGAAAATGACATCTTTTTTTTTTTTTTTAAGAAAGCAAAGTTTTCACAATGTAGTGTTATGCCTCTACAGTGGAAAGTTTCAGAATTATGCAACACGATTAAAAAAAAGAACTAATTAGATGCAGTGACAGGAGGCGGAGGTCTAAGAAAACATCTTAATGTCAAGATTCTTGAAGATGGAGAGTTATTTTGGATGCCTTCATTTTTGGGCAGCTACTAGAGGAGAGCCACACTTTTAGAAAATGCTTCAGCTTCTGAATACTGGGTGCCATTAAAGTATTTCTTTTGCCCAAAACTTGACGACTAGTTATTGCGGTCTTGAAGTTGTGTGATTATTGTGGTACATTCTCCTGAGTGTAAAAAAGTGGTAATAAATACCTCAGCAGTGTGCTTTGAGGCTTCATACACTGTTGTCTATAAATTGCTTCAAATGGACTTTAATGGAAGACCTCATAAATGTGTAAAAGACTACTATTATCGTTTTTTACAAGACTGAGATTTAAGGGGCAAAGGAAAAAAGAAATGTTGTGGCAATGTGACAAGTGCCTCTTTTTACTGTTCCTGTATGGGCAGCAGGAAAAAAACCCAAAGTAAACCTGCAAGACCCAGGTTAATGAATTAATTAATTAATAATTGAAAAATATTTTAAATAACACCCACTGTCTTTATAATGAAATTGTAAAAGTGATGTATTTCTAAAAAGTAGCTGATCTGCAGGTTTTTCCTTTGATCCCAGTATCTTTAAAGTACATTACAGAAACTGAAGAGATTGTAACCTTTTGGCAAACCTTTTACAGCATCAGACAAGAGCCCTCCTCTCACTTTGAAGATATCCTGCAATCAATTAGGAAGGCCCTAAATGATGTTGGAATGAGTCAGGAGTTTTGCAGAATAACTGGCAGGCTTCCACTTAGAGAGAATCATTGGGAACATGAGAAAACAGGGAGGATTAGCCATCCCCATTAAAGACAACAGCATTAGGAGCTGTTTTGAAAACACTAGAGCTTCTTCTTGCTAATGCTCTCAAAACTGCTGTTCTCAGCTAAACTGAACTGATTTGTTCTTTATTTTTAGCATGAGAAACTCAAAATAAACTCGGAAGAACTTCTTTGAAGTGAGATGCACAAGTCAGAAAGTGAAAATTACATCTTAGCACAACAGATTCACGCTTTTTTCCTTGTGAGGTTAGTTAAACCAGTGTAATCTAAAGTACTATGGAAGATGAAGGAGAATATTTTAAAGCTGTTTTCCTTTGCTCCCCATTGATGTGAAAGACTGTAAGAGATGGAAGGCAGCAGTGGTGTGGGCCTTTCATAATCTAAATTCCCACTGAGGAAATAACCTTGGTCTCAACCAGTACCTAACGAATTCCTCCACTGATCTGAAAACCAAAGATAACTTCTTTGTGCCTAGCAGGCTATCTCTACGCTTCCAGAAGGGACAAACTAACTTCAGCTCATCTCTGAAAAGCTAATCATCAATGCTCTATTTTCTGAAGCCAAGAAGCTACAAAGCTCTTCATATCATGCATTCTGAAAAGACACTGACATGCAAACCTTTGCATTTGCAAAGAAAACTACATAGGAGTTGGAAGTAAAGTGAAAGCTTCCTCCCCGCCTCTGTCTGCTCTTCCTTCTTCCCTCCCTCCCTCCCTCCCTGCTAAAAGAAACCCCAAAAAATCAAGGTGGCATTTTGCTGTATTCTCAAGGAAGTAAGTAAGAACCAGATTGGTTCTTGTGGTGTGCTTTGGTTATATTTGGGGTTTTTTTTAATCCCCCTTCCTGCAGTATTATTTCCAGTAATAACACCAGGACTTTAAAAAGACTACAGGCTCCCAGGGCTGCAGCTGGTAAATTTTCATGCAGAAGCTACAGCATATTTTCCCCACTGTAGTAGATCCTCTTATCTGGTTCATTATCAGCAGAATCCCCTGTGCACTAAAATCCAGAGGCAGCAAAATACTCAGGCTTGTGCTTAGAGATAAGCTCGTGTTTACATGATTTGCTAGATGAAGACCTATAGACAAAAACTGTTATGGAGAAACTGTGATACCATATGAACATTCTCTCGATTGTCACATTTCTTCCAGATCTACATATGCTTTTCAGACTGAAAGCTGGAGAAGAATGTATTACATACATTTCAACAGCCCTTTGGCTTCCCTGTAAAACCTATGGTGAAATCTGTTTAGCCTTTAGCACCTAGCTCTGAGTCCTAGTGAAGGGGAGAGGTCAAAAATTAATGGTGCAGCCTACAGCTGAAGCAAAAATCCTAAGTGTTTGGGTTTTTTTAAGAAAAGGAAAGCAAACAGGGACAATAACTGGGATGGGTTACTATTATTTAGGAAGCATTTAAATTCCAGTCTGCACAGCAAATGCTCTTCAGCTACATGAAGTAGATAAAAAATGTCTGCAGATTTCAGTAGTATCCTCTCAAGTAGGTTTTCAAAATAAAGACAGATGGCAAAGGATTATATATAATTCTTTTTCCCAATTCATCTTTTCCTGACCATTCCACTGCACTCAGTCTAACTGGAGAGATTTACCAGCTTAACTTCCCCTCTTTAGCTTACAGTGACAAACCACATAGTAGATTTGTAACTTCCCATCATTAGGAATGTTTAATTGAACACAACTGCTTTTCATCAGCTGCCTTTAAATGCTGCTTCTGAACACAGGATGTTTACAGCATTACAACAGTAGGACTCTAGCTTTATTTTTAAAGTAAACATCCTAAAAAGCCCAGGAATATTGTAGCGTTTCTGATGGATGTAGCTGTCCTGCTCAGTCAAAGAAGAATTTCACACTGGAATCTCTTACACAGATGTGCACAGTCTCACAGCACAACACTAACAGCAGTGTCCTAAAGATACCTTGCTTTTTCTATCCTGTGCTCTTTTTTCCCCTTGCAGATAAAGAAAGGAAGCCATGTAGCACAGCCCTGATAACGCTGGAAGCGTGCAGTCCGTGATTCAGTGCGAGAGGGCCCATGCTGCAGTCACAACTCCTCACTGCCTGCCTGATTCTGCTCCTTCTCCTTCTCCACTCCATTACTTAATGCAATTTTTTAAAATTCCCACTGTTTTTTGATGTCTTAATTTTCAAATGCCTGGCTTGAGACAAGCTGACCCTGATCTTTCCAGGTGCTGATGATCAATAACAGCTCCTTATGGAATCACTGGGGATCTGACTGTGTTCAGCACCTTCTGAAGCGTAGTTTACAGTATCTTCAGGGAAATGAGGGAGAGTGTATCCAGCATACAGTCTATGCTGCCCTCTCTGCTCCTCCTAATTGCTCTTTTAGATAGTCCTTTCGGTTTTCTGTGCATTTATCATTCTTCCCTTTGAGTTTCTAAATTTCTCCAGTGAAAAAAAATCCAAGAAATGGCAGTTACTTTTCTGCCTGTGCCTTTCCTTTTAGTTTCTCTCCTCTCCTTTTCTTTGCTATCACTTGCTTTCTTTCCACCAGGAAAAAACCTGAGAGGCACATGTCAGTGACAACAGCACCATCTTCTGTTCTGCAGCGTTCATGAAGGCTCCACTCTTGTGTCTATGGGTGCTTCAGAGATGGGTCTGATTGAAAAATCTGGAGCTACTGCTGGATCTGAACTAACTCTTCATGAGTTTCAATGTCCGAACAACTGTGAATCTATGAGGGGCAGTATGTGTGCATGAAAGGCAACAAAGTGTTCTCATAGCACTTCTCTCTGTGAGACACCTTTACTTTTGCCTTTTATTCTTCTCCTCATAAAAGTTCAGTTGGAAACCTTAGGTTCCTTTGGCTTTTCTTCCCTGTGGCTTGACACACTGACGGTTTGTGGGTTTGCTTATTTATTTACTTATCACAACTAGTGTTATCCTTACTCTCTACCAATAGTATTGTACTAATTGCCACCAGGGAAAACATGCAGCACCAACGGATGACACGATACACACAAAAAGGGGATCAGCTTATCAGTCCACATACAAGGCCATAGATCACTGTCTCAGTTTGTAACAAGTTTAGGGGAAAACGGTCTGGAAGGGACATCTCCTCCACAGAAGACAGGTTTCAGCATTCCCTCCCCCACCAATATGAAAGGAATTTCTTGGATGAAAGTGAAAAAAACTATTTATTTAACAAGCAGAGTGCCAGCAAGGCACAGGAAACAAATGAGTAACATTAGGTGATAAACCTCCTCTCTGCAGAGAAACCTGGTGGATTCAGAGTTCCCCCTGTAGCTGGCTTGGCCCCTCCTGAGGTCCGAGGCCGGGATGCGGCGTCCCTGCAGCCTCCCTGTCGGTCCACAAGGTCCAATGATCTGGTTCTCGGATCACAGCTGGGCTGAACAGTTCCAGAAGAAGAGGAAGAAGTAGTTACCGGAGGATTTCGGCATGCAGTCCTGGGAAAATTCTTTGCCTCAGCTTAACAGGCTGGCTAAAAGCAGGGAGGTGCTCCCTCAGCTCTGCAGCGGTGAGAACGCGGGACAGTGTGTGAGTCCTTGAACACAAACCTCGCTGAAGAATTTGTCCGGCTTCTCTCCCCCCTCCCCAGCCTAAAGCTATGGGACCCACTTCTGGGCATAAAGCAGACCACAGGGAAATACAGTATTACCATAAAATCACCCCAAGACAATCACAGAAGGTCATAGACCACGTGCTGCCGAAAAATTTGTGTCACTGTGACAACAAAGGGTTGTTTGGGGTATAACAGAGGAAAATGAGGTGGGAGTTAGCACAAGATAAACATTAAGTCTTACTTGAAAGACTAATGTATGGACAATTCAGACTGGCAGCATGGGTAGGTCAGTGTGAAGTCAATGTTTTAGTATGAGATAAGAGGATGAGGAAGGATAGACTAATGGGTCTGGAAACGGAAAGGGAACAGCATGTGTTTGATGTGGCACAGAAGAGGGAACCAGCAGAGGGACATAAAGGGAGAGGTGGCAAGGTCAAAACAGCAGGTTAAGAAACAGATCTTCACAACAGCAATATCTAATTAGGGTAAGATTGCTTTTGTTAAGCCAGGAAAGGGGATGTGGATGTGAGACACCAACAGATCAGACAGTAATTTTAAGTATGTGAGTAGATGGGAATATGCCTGTTTTGGGGAAATTTTGCAATAGAAAGGGTTTATTCATCGTTCATAAAGAAGTTTGGGGATAGAAATGTGGAGCTAGTTACTCAACAGGTAGCTTGTGAGCAGTCACAGCTGATGTACTGTAGTAACAGTAGACAGCATAGTCAGACTGGGATATACAAATCTGACTGGGATGCTGCAGAGGACAAACTCCAGGCTCACTGTATGTGGGTAGCAAGTTCAGAAAGGAAAGGGAGGAGGGAGTGAAGGTGATGGCTGAAGGGACTAGCTGGAGGGACAAGCTGAATCTCATTTTTAAATGATGAAGATTAATACATGTTTGCATTGTGATGTGAAAGAGCCAGAAGAATCGTTTGTGGGGGTGGGGGTGGGGAGGCAAAGGAAACAAGTACCAGAGGATCAGGAGATAACAGTACAACCACCTTGTGGAAATTCTTGTGACCAGCTTTCCTGGCTCCGTATCAATGATTTCCTCTTTCAGTTAGAACACTTCTGCCTCTCCCTCTTAGCAAGAGGGCTCAAGGACTTTAGGGCAAACTGGCAAAAATGAGGTGATTTTCTTCTTTCCCTTTCTCACCTCCTGTAAATTTCTTTTTCCTTATCCCCTGACAGGGAGGGGAAGTGCTGTCTCAGAGTGAGAGTCGTGTAACAGCTATGTGTGCTGCTGGGTTTTTGCACAACAGCACTGAGAAAATCTAGAAAAGAACATGGATATATATAACCATAATAACTATAAGGTTTATTGCATAGAGCACATCTGGGCTTTTAATTTCATTATCGTGGGAGAGGGATGTGGTGGGAAATTTTCTGCATAACTCTTTCAGAAATCTCCCATTTCCTTCTCCTGCATGCAGTGGGAGAGGAAAGAAAAGGCTGTGTTACGTACCTGGTCCCCCTAGAGATCTCACACTGTGCAGACACACTCCCACAGACTCCTGTAAGAAAAAAAAGTCATGCTGCAGGGTTAGCTGAGCCTTCCCCCTTAGGAACTGTGCAGAATCACCTGTAAATGTGCAGGTGGTAGTATGGGACTTTCATGAGAAGAAATGTATTTTGTGTGATTTAAAACCATCATTGAAACGAAACTTTTCAAAGACATAGACTTGGCCTGGGTTCTAATAATCTGTGATGCCTCAGCACCTCAGCAGGGGCTTTATGGCAACAGCATAACACATCCTTCCAAAACTGTAAGTCGGGGTTTCCAAGACTTACAACTGTCTGTAGTTTATACTGTAGTTTTGTCCATAATCCTTTTCTAAGCTAACCAACCACTGGAATAACCATCTAGAATTTTTTCCTAGTACAGAATTGCCTGTTTGTGTGATCACAGGGGAAAGTATTTACATGAGAACAAGTATACATTTGTCCAAAAGAATATGCAGGTAACTAAAGGCACTGATTTTTTACCTATGAGTCCGAGGAAGGAATCTGTCCTCTTGTATTACTAAATTGGTGTGGAATTATGGGTCCTGATGAAAACCAATAAACTATTACTGTAAAGCCTTTAAATTGTAAAATCAGCCCAAATTTGGTCAACTTGTCATGTGCTGGAAACCCAAACCATCAGCAAAGGCACTGTTACAAAATTCAGATAAGAATCAACAATAATATGTTTCTCATCTTTGTCTCGCCTCTCATAGGCTCAGTAATAGTATTGAATGACACAGAGAGACCCTGGTTAAGGGAGAAGAGTGTGAAGCAAGCTCTACCTCTGGAGTTACAAGGAGTGGAGAAGTACTTTGTGGCCTGTAGTTACAAGTGGCCTCTGAAAGGGACATGTTCCGACTGGTCATTTATTTCAGGGCTATCTGCAATTGTGGTGCACTGCTTTTGATGCCTCAGGCAATTCCTCTTTGTCTTACATTTTTAAGATAGACTAATCTGATTGAGGGAGAATATCTTATATGACAGAAATAAAGCATCTACAAGATGTCCTCTCTAAAAATAAAAATAAAATTTCAAGCTACTTCAGCCTTTGATCTAGGCTGTATGCTGAGTTTGGAGGGGACCTGGAGAGCTCAGGGAATACAGGATACCTTATAAATAGGAATGCAGAGTACATGAGAGATTGGCAGGTGTGGGATGTTCTGAGGGCTGAGGCTGGTGCAGCAAACCCAGGCTGAGAGGGCTTTGGCATCCTAGGGGTGGCTGCAGCTGGCAGGATGGGGGCCTGTGAGCAGGGCTGGCTTAGGAAGAAGACCAGAAGTGGTTGGGATAAGCTTGGAAAGTGGAGAAAACAGAACAGGACATGGTCTTTGGTGAGGCAGGGGTATGTGTTGGAATTGTAGAGCTGGAAAGCACAAAAAAAGGGTCCTGGCACTAAGACACTTAACAACAATGGTATGAAGGTGTGAATGGTGTGGTTCTTGACATCTGGAAATTAAAAAACACTGCTGAAAATTACAAAATTACTCCATATTCACCTTTCTGGCTTGTTTTTGTTTGTTTGGTTTGTTCTGTTGTCATAATGTTCCACTCAGAAGCTCCCCAAGCCCGATCTCCCTTTTGTCTGATAAGACAACCTGCAGTGGAACAGTTCAAATTTAAATGCTATTGTTTAACTTGGTGTAGTAAGGTTTTAGACTTGGCATCCCACTGTGATAAAAATAAAGGCAAAGCAGAATTCAGGCAATAATGGAGAAACAGCACAACACGTAGTATATTTGATTCTGTTTTGATTACTAGTTGTTGTGCAGACCTTTAACTCTTCATTTAGTTAAGTCTTACAGACGCTAGGAAGGGAAGAGTAAAACTATAATAAGAAGGGGTACCCTGCTTGGCACAGTTTCCAGCCTGATAAAAGAAACCCCCACAATCCATCAGAGTGCATGCTGTAAGTGGAAATGAAAAAATAGTAAAGAGCAAATAGAAAACCAAAATATATTATGGCATGTAAGAGGTTTCAACTGTAAGTATCCTATTTACTGACGTACATTGTAATAATTCCTCCTATGAAATGTTTCTGTGCGTGCGAAACAAAGTACTAAGTTTTACTTTACATTTGAGTAAAATGTATCATTTGAACTGTTTTCTTCAGCTTTTACTAGATTCTGTAATTCATGTGTAACAGAACATAGGAAGAGTGGTAAGGCACACGGAAACCGTGTTAGCTAGTGGGTTTTAAATAACTCATTTCCACCTTCTTTTTCCAGAATATATTGCATATATAGTCACAGTACAGGCTCAGTTCTAATAAGAAAATTCAGTCATTTTGCAATCAGTAGAATCTAAAAGATTAAAAAAATTCTAAAAACATTTGGGGGAAATGGATAGCCAGGAAAAGGAGAGACTACTCATGTGATTTGGAGAGGAGTGATTAGCTGGAGCCTCACTTGGAAAACTTGCAGTAAACCTTTCTTCTTCATCAGACTCTAAGCAACTACAGTTTGGCCAAGCTAATGGCCACACCCACTGATGACCATGTCGTATCCATGCTGCTGTGCGGGGAATTTGCTATTCATTGCTTTCACAGGAACAGAAGGTTCCACGTTTGCCTTTTCCTATGACCTCAACTTCTAGGAGAGTAGTTTGCCACCACTTTTGATGTGTTGATCTCTAAATTTTTTTCGTGGAAATTGTAATCTCGCATAGTGAATTTACACTTAATGGAAATTTGCTTGATTTTCTGAGTTAGGCTTTGGCTGCACCGGTACACTGAACTGCACAGGAGTTGTTGTCTGGCCTCAGTGCCGGTGGCCTGGGCCCTTCTAACAAGCCAACAGCACGGAGCCAGCATCCAGGAATGCGTCCGACCTGAGGCAGACACAAGGCACTCAGGCAAACCTGTGGTACACTGTGATGAGAGCACTGGTTTCACCAACTTCTTTTGGCATAAATGGTTAGAAGAAATATGACAGGTGGGGAAACTGGGCATTTTGTGTATTACTGCTGCCTGATCTTGCATTGTAATGAGCGTGGAGAGTAGAGAGAGTTTCTATGGCACATAAGGACGGAACTTCATCCCCTCAAGTGAGAGGCTCGCACCTGGCATGTCTCCATTAGGCCTCCCGTGCTGGGCCCATGAGAGCACACAGGGTGTGCTTAGCAGCCACGACGACTGGGAACACTCCTGCAGGCTGGTTATGACCGAGAGATGGAGAATGTTTAAACGTACGTACACACACCCAGACCAGTCAATCACACTGTGTTTTCGCCTCCCGCCGCCCCTCGTGGG
>VXBT01010991.1:70110-177299 GCA_013400235.1 Oriolus oriolus
GCCCGCGGTTCTGGCGGCTGGTGCAGGAGGGCCTGACGGAGCGGGACGGGCTGTGCCGCAAGCGGGCCCGCTACCTGCTGAAGCGAGCGCTGGACCTGAGCGGCGGCCAGCGCGCCGAGCTGCGCTGTCCCCCGGACGGCGGACACGGTACGGCCGGGCGGGCGGCGGGAGGGGCAGCGCGGCCCCGGGTGCGGAGCCGGGAGAAACGGGTGTCCTTGTCTTCTTTTTTTCCTTAGAATCGAGTCTGTTTTGGTGGTCTGCTGAGAAGAACGAGCAACTCCTACAGTTTTGGGAAACTTATATTTTGATAATGGAAACTTTGGAAGGAAACCAGGTAGGATTGCCGAAAAAGCTGTGCCCATCCTAGATGGACGTGCTGCCTCACTTGTGGCGTATGTGAACGTTTCTAAAGGGCAGAGTATTTCCAGTTTTGGTGATTGAGGGTATCTAAGTCAGCATTAACTGGAATATCTTTGTTTCAAGTCTTAAATACGTAAAACATGTAAAAAAATATATAAAAGCATGTGCCATTGATTGGGAATAAATTCAGAACTCTGTCGTCGGAATACGACTCGTTAGTGCAGTGACAAAAACCTGGGGTGCAGGTAATTGCAAGACCAAGGTAACCAGCTTAGTGAAAAATCCAGTGACTGCACTTACTTCTCTTTGGTAGAGGGGACTATGTCTGTATGGTAAAGTACCTGTGGCCTTGGATTAAAACGATATTTTGGGTCGAATGTACTCAGCAAGTCAACACATTCCTGTTGACTTGAGGCTTCCGTAATCGTATGGCATTGTGGTGTTAACTATTAGCAGTGTGCCCATCTTGCTGTAGTTATTTTTTCTTCTTTTTATGTGATTGTCCTGTAACTGAAATACTATTTATTTAAATGCTTAATTTTAGGTATTTGTGCCATTTTACTTTTGAGGAATGGGATGATTATTAGTACGTATCGTTGTTAAAATACGGTAGCACTGAAGTACCAGTTTTTCTTCAGTGCTGAACTGCAACTGAGTGTTGCATACCACAGGCATTGCAGGTTTTATTTAAACGTACTTCTCTTGTCAATTGCTGTATTAATGTTGTTGATAGTAAGTTCTAGTCTGAGTAACTGAAAGCTCCTGGGTTTGAGATATAAACTATTTACATCTGATTTGCATTTCAGATCCACGTCATAAAGCCAGTATTACCAAAACTAAACAGTTTATACGAGCTTGCCATATCAGGGGATAAAGGTAAGTTGGAACTTTTTCTATTTAATCTCTTAAATGTTAGTCAGTTAAGTTACGCTTTTCTGTTTTCTTCTTCTGTTCTACTAGCAGCTTTTTGTAGTGTTTTGTTTCTCAAATTAGGTGTTTTCTGGGTGGCTGTTCCAGTTTTTGTGGGTCTGCTCTGTGCATAGGTTGTTTGGCAAATATGCATAGGCAGTGGCCACGCTGCTCTGAGAAGAAATCCTAGCATATATTTATTGCTTACTGCATTGTCTTGATATATTATTTTTTCTGTCAGCAAAGCCAAATAAATGGTTATTTTCCACTGTGTTTTGCTTTACTTAAGATAATGTGAAAATAAAGCCAGAGATTTCTGGGGTTGTAGAGGCCAAGTCACCTGCACAACTTTGTAAAAGGAGAACCCCCTGCCCCCCAACCCAGCTTGTTAGAAATGGGGAGAGAGTAAATAAAATGAATGCTGAGACAGTGTGTCTAGGGCATATGAGCACATGTAATTAGGTAGTGCAAGATGTTAGGGATTGGTAAAGACCATTGATGTGAAACTTCTGCCAGTAAATACATTGGTATAAATAGAGTTGCAGAAAGAAGGATGTGGCATTTGCACTTTTTAGTAATTTTAATTTGTAACTAATAAAATAGAGAGTAACTTTAGAAAAGTATTAGTTTTTTTGAATTATATTTAGCAGAGTGTTTTTATAAAACTAATAGCTATAGTCACATTTTTGAAATGTCCTGTGAGCAGACTATAATGTTGTCCAGGATGTCATCATGTTCTGTGCTAGTGTGTCACTGTCATTTCTGTGTCAGTTTAGAAGAATTTCTTTCTGTAACAGGTTGTTGGCTGTTTCACCCATCGTGGCATATGTGCATTTATAGACGAATGTTTGAGAGTGAGAATAAAACATTGACAAAGGAAGGCATTCTTCATTTTCTGGAGCTTTATGAAACAAAGCATCTTCCAAATTCACTTGGTTTCTCAGAGGTAAGGGTGTTACTGTTACTTGCCTGAACAAGCAAACGTTCTAAGTTGTAATAGATCTTGACACTAATTGCTTCAGGAGTTGGAATCGGACACATTCTGTTTCTGTAGTATAATGAGTGTATTACTGTATCCCACAAAACCCCCACACTTTAAAATATTCTCTATGTGGGAAGAAATATTAAAGCTTAAAGAGTTTTTTTATTACTATCACGTGTGTATTGACTGTCCAACCAGCCTACAATTTAGGAAGGAATGATCTACGTTATACTATTTATTCTTCGTAGGAGCTTTCCCCTCAGAGGTTAACATTCCTGATTTATACAAATTAAGTCAGCCTCTTGATGAGTAACTTGAAATAAAGTCAACCTTAATATGCTCCCTAAATCTTTTTACCTGTGTTGTCTTTTCATCATCTTTTATTTCATGTTTAAATCTATTTTCTCTGTCTGTTTCCCAAAAGGATTTCTTATTTGCCTGCATCTTTCACAATACTGCGTGAAATGTATCTAGTGGGAAACTCCCTTTCCTTGTTTACTCTCCTGGTCCCCTTTCTCTTTAGTTTCTTCCCCTTTTTGCTTCTATTATTTGCTGCTAACAGGAGTATTCTCTGATTCCTGTCTCTGTCCTTTAAAGCCTGGTGAAATAAGTTTAGTTAGCTTCTATGTAACGGTGCGTTGGAAGTGTACATTTAGCCATTGTTCTTGTTTCCTTTTTTCAGTTTATTATTGGACCACTAATGGATGCCCTCTCAGAAAGTTCCCTCTACAGCAGGTAAACACTGGTTTAATTAATCATTTATTTAATTTCTTGATTGCTGCAAATGTGTTCCAATAATACTGGTTTAAGTATGTGGGTAAAATCTTAGCTAAGGAAAACACATTAATAACAAAATGGTGCTGCTAAACTTGCTGACAGGTAGAGAGTTTTTCAGGAAAGGTGGGTGGCTGTCAGCAAATGAAGTATGTACAATTTAATCTGAGTAACAGCAACAAAGGATGCCTCAAGCTCCTGTATCTCGTTTTGAAACATTAATTTGGAAGTGAGATATGATAAATTAATAACTTAGTGAAGTACTTTTTTATCTTCTCATTTTCTTGCCACACAGACTGCTCTAGTTGTTCCCAATTCATAACTGCTGGAAGTGGGTTTTTACAGGAGACTGTGATTGACAGATGACATTGGCCTCTCTTGGTGTAAATGTGTAAAGAACAGAGGAAAGTTTGAGGAGTTGCAGGTTGCTGCACATTCAGTGTAGTGATGAATGGCATTCAGTCCTTCCTGCTGGTTGCGTGGAGAGTATTGAGAGAGGAATAAAGTGCTAAATGCACTTTTGTTATGACCCAGGGTAACTGAGGTTCTTGTTACTAGATCCCTTAGGGGGGATTAGAGTGAATGACTGGTGTGTATACATATGGCAGGTTTATTTCAGAACAGTTTGGGTTCAATGAGAAGGAGGTATGTAGCCATTTTTGTTATTATCCATAGAAATACAACAATATGAAAGTATAAAATATGTATAAGGAGAAGAAAGAAAGAGAAGAGTAGATAGTGGAGAGGAAAGATATCACCATCTGTGGATCCAGCAACAAGACGTGATTGTTGCGATTTTCAATGCCCCTTGGTCGAAGTGATGGTCACAGTCTAGATCTGATGGGGGAAGCCCATGAAACAAAGAGTTCAGTGGATTAATACATGCTCATTTTGTGGGGGATAAAACTGACTGTCACTGGTGATAGTGTGCATTAGGTGGTTGTGAATAAAGTGTAGTCAAAATAGGTTGTTTCATCTAAGTATGGCAGGACAAATGTGACTTCTGCAGGCTCTTGCAGCAGTTATGCATTTCTCATCTCAGCTGGCTGCAGTATCTTTCCATGGACATGCATGGATGGGAATTCAGAAGGTGAAGCAAGTGCCAAGTGTTTCAGTGTGTATGTTAGAGCTGTGTTGAATCAATACTTCATAATCTTCTTAATCTTCTCTCTTAGCTTGAGTATTTCTGGTGAAACATGTTAGCATGTGTAAAGGAGGGTGCATGTTTGAGTATACCGAGAATATACAAAGTTGTTCCAATTAATGTCCAGCTGAGAGAAAGCTATAGAATCTCTTGACTGATGCTAATCTTTAATAGCCGGGATTCTGAGACTTCTCTTGAGACATAGGTTGTCTATGTAGGTCTCATGGAGTGGCACTAAATGACATTTGTTTTTGTTTAGGGGCAATTCTAAACGTTATAAATCTGTTACATATAATCCAAAAGCTGTTAATATGCCAGTTGTGTATCTGGCATATTATAATATATTACAATGTTTTAAATAACATATTATAATGTTTTAAAACCCAACAGGACACCAGGTCAATCAATAGGAGCCTGTCCTCCTTTGGGAATGAGGTTACAGAAGTTTTTGGCTACTTATCTCACTCTTCTTCCAGAAGAAGAAAAAGGTGTGTTTCAGTTTCACCTTTATCTTTTTTTTTTTTTTTTTAATAAGGGAACCAAATAAAAATGATGGAGCCACTTTCTATCTCATGTAAGCATCTACTTGAGAGAAAAAAGGAGTAGCTGTCCTGACTGTGGAGTTTCCTGAGAAAAAGTCTTCAGGCACTCTAAGGGATCCTGCAGTACTAAGCTACAAAATTGTTCTAGGGGCAAAATGAAGCAGATTTGCTTTTTAGTAATGGAAAAATAAAAAGCCCAAACAAGTTCCTACGATCTAAAGTGAACAGTACTTGCAGATTCTTTTTTCTTTATCTGCCAGACTTTTTTAGTCATGACTTGTGTAGTGACACATTCGAAACAGCCAGTCCAAGTGCTGAAACAGAATAAGAATTCTTTTGTTGTGAGGTTGGCTGGGGAAAGATTTCCCAGACTGTTTCAAATTTTGATGCTAGTGTAGGCTGAAAGGAAGGCGACCAGAGTTTAATACCTGGTCTAATTGGATCAAATAAGGGTAGAATCATCTCCCTTCAGCACCCTATATGTACAGGTATATTCTGGTAGGAAACACCTTATATATTTGTAGTGCCGTGGATGCCCTGTTTCTCTGTTGTGTCCCAAGGCATGTATTTTATCACTAAGTGGGAGGGTGTGTGATCAGGAATCCTGAGACGGGTAGCCTGCTTCCACAGACTCTGGATGTGGTGGCTTGTTGTGGATTGCTCTGCCCATTCCAGCATCCATTAAACTGGTTGAATAGCTATGGTCAGCCATCTCACAAACTGAATAGCAACTTTAAAAAGGCATTGTTTAGTACTCAAAACAATCAAGAATTAAAATTCCATTCCTGAACATGGTGATTAGTGCAGATTAGCAAAGTCAAAATTAGTTTTATTTCTGGTTCTCTCCGAATCGTATCACCTTACTGACAGACTTCTTTGGAATGTATTTTTTTCATTGAAATAATTAGGAAATTATTCTGTTGTCTTTAATTGTCAGAAGTTATAATAATACTCTTCTGCTGGAGTTCATGTTATTTGAATGCATTGGAGAGCACGAAATCACTCTGGGTTGTTTTGTTTATTTTAATTTTAAGGTAGCTTCCTGTTAAAATTTATTCAGAAGATGACAAGTAGGCATTGGTGTGCTGTTCCTATTTTGTTTCTTTCTATGGCTTTGGCATCTATCCCTGCATGTAAAGTACTTGGTGCTGAAGGACTTCATGCTTTAAGGTAAATACACACTGCATTGTGTTCTTACAGCCTTTTTCCGAAGAAATGGGCTGACAGTCTGGAGAGTCAGGATTTGATTAATGTTTGTTACTTCTGAAGGGATGGTTGTGCATGGGAATGGAAGGTTCTGTCTCCTTTGTGTCTGATTTGCAGAAGAAAGCAATTCAAGAACCAATGTGGTTATATCTCTGTGTGAATTTAAAAAAACAATTGAGTTTTTACATTTTAGATCTTCATAATTTCTACTTTTTAGAATAATTTTTCCCTGGTCTTTCGCACTTCCTGGTTGATATATATCACACTTCTTCCTTTTCTTCTAGTTACATTACAGCCTGGTTTAATAGCAGTTGAGGCTATATCAGGGATATACCCATAGCCCACAATGCTGGAAACTGAAAGATTTCTAAGTAAAAGGCTAGGTAAAAGTTCTTGGCCTCACTATTGACGTTAATCACACTGACATTTCCTAAGTGTCTGCTTTCACTTCCTAGAGCCACTAAAAATCAGTTGTCATTCCAGTTTAATCAAATTTGAGCTTTTAAATAAAATCTTACTGGTGGTTGAAGGAATATCAGATAGAAGCAGTTTACAAAAAGAAAAAAAAACGTTGGACGTGCCTTTGCTGATAAAAGATCACTGAAAGTGTCTTTCAGTTTTGTGCTTGAGTGAGAATTTGAAGGCAAACATTTGTGTATTTGTTACAGATAGAAATGTTAATATTAAATTACCAATATGAATTGATGTGATCACAGGGATCATTCCTTTAGTTTCCGTTTTGTTCTTTCTTCTTCCCGTTTTTATTTTGTCAGGTTTATGCTCATCCAAGTTTATTACCAGTTTTTGGAAGCTCATGTAACGGTAGTCTTGGTTCTGGATTGCTTGTTGTCTGATCAGGCAGTGTTTGTGTCCATACTTAATAGAATATGTCTGTTACATGCAATCTAATGTATTTAAAATTGTTAATTATTAGAAAATATATGAAAAAGTTTACATTTTTAAGTGTGTGTTTAATAGAGTGTGTGTTTTTCCTCTTTGCAGAGATGTCCTCCAGTGTACCATGATTACACATCAGATTTTGTTGCGTGGAGCTGCTCAGTGCTATCTTCTTCAGACAGCTATGCATTTGACAGATGTGGTCAGTTTGGGGTTTTGTGTTTTGTTTTGTTTTAGTTTTTGTTTTTTCTTTTTCCCTGATGCAATAGGAATACAGTAACACTTTTACAGGGTCAACAGCATTCAAAAAATGCCTAAATAGAGTATGGAACTACTGAGTTTGCTGGATTTGCAATTTTTTTTAGTGACTATTTAAATTGTGCTATGTAAGTATGATATGCTTCTGTTACCTTTGGTTTTCTTAAGAAGTTTTTTTTTCATTAGCTTTTATTAGTTAATGTTTTATTGTAGGGTTTTCATGTGCTAGTTATCATAACAGAATATTATTCCATATTTACTGTGTAAACTCAGGTTTTAAGAGATGGAAACTAAATAGACTTTCCTGTAGCACCTAATAATAAAAGTATTCATGACAGCAGACTGATAAAACTACCATTAGTGTTGAAATAGCAGGACTGTAGTTATTCAGTAATCAAAGTATTCATGTTTTGTTTGTTTTATAGCTTGATTTCTAAACAAGTAGTCTTCCATGCTGTGTGTTATGGCTACAAACCTGTCTAAATTTCTTTTTAGAAATGCAGAAATAGTACTTTTGAGTGACTCTTAATCATTTATCTACATTAATTTAAAAGGTGTCTTCAGTGGAGAGCACTGTTCTTACAGTCATTAATTTATTTTCAGATAGACTTTAATACTTGGGAAAATTAAGTTTTGTTCCTTGGTACAGATAAGTTGGTCCCAAAGAGGCAGAAGTGAATCTGCATCATGAAAAGGAAAAAGTAAATTTCTTTTTCTGAAACTTGCCAGATAAAGGCAAACTTCTTGAGTTGTCATATAGATATCATTTGTTGTATATTATGTTGGCAGCTGTAATATCTTGATTAATTTCTTCAGGAGAAAGTGTCCTTCCCAGAAGTTTCAAGCTTTCTTCTGTCCCTTAGACCAGAGGAGTCCCTAAGGAGAGATACTTTGCTATGGACAGAGGTGAGAACTGAAGCTGGGTTTATGTTCATGAAACCCATCACTGGTAGAAATAACAGGTTAATCTCAAAGTGAAAAATGTGCATACCATGTTGAGTGAGATTGTAAATGGTAAATTTTCACAGGATATGTATTTTATGTCTTTGCAAGACGTAAAATGCTGTGAATAAAAATTCAAAGATGAAGTAATTTTTAATATAGTACCTACTGGAGTGAACTGATCACATAGCTGTGACTTCTGGTTACTTGTACAGCCATATAATGATAAAGTGATTTTTTGCATAGTGTCGTCTTGGTATGTATACTGTACATTTCATCTTGCTCCATTCAGTTTTGGCATACAAGTTAAAAAAAAATGCTGGTCTCACTAGGTAGCACGTGATTGGTAGAAGCCCTTTTGAGATGAGGGAACTTTTACCAGTCTTGCTTAATTTTAAGCGTTGTTGTTTTTCTTATATTGGTACCAACTGATTTTTTTTGGGGGGGAGCTACCCTCTGGAAGAACATTTTTCTGTGTGTAGTTAGAAGGGAGCAGTGTGCTGAGGCTCAAGGTAGCTCTGGTGAGCACCTCTCGCAGTGAGTGGGTTTGCTGATGTAAGAGTTTGTGTTTGACAGTGCTCTGGTGTGCTGCTGTTAAGTCAGTGATGTCAGTGCCCAGCTGCCAGATGTGGTCAGGGAGTAACATACTGTTCTTAATTCAGCTTTGCAGTTGGTTGCAAGAGAATGACAGGTGCTTCAGGAAGTCTGTAACCTCTTATTTTGAACGTCAAGAGACATCATCATTATGTCAATATGTACGCAGTCTTGTGGGAGAGTACCTTAAGACACCTGCATCTGAAAGTAAGTTGAATGTGTATTAATAAAGAACACTATTTTAAAGATAATTTAAAAAGAGATTACAGCAATCCCTTGGATTTTAGAAAAGTTGTTTGTTTTTTTATGTTGAACCTGTTCAAGTTCTGCCCAACCTGTGTATTCACAATCCTTAAGTCTGAACCTTGTTTTTTAATTCCAGCTTTCCTCCATAAATTAGTCCTGCAGTATTAATTGAACATTAAATCTTAATATTCAGTTTTAATGCTGCCCTGATGCTTGTCCATTAGATTTATTTTGTCACTCTTTTGGTGGTGTCTGAAAATGCTGGAATGTGGGAGCGGAGGAAAGAGCAAGGGAATATGAACACACGCAGGTTCTGTCACCTTTCTCAGTAGAGCTTTGCAAAATGACCAAGTATTTTTATGGAGAGAGAGGCCACAGAGTGGGGCAGCTTGTCAGCAGCTCATTGCACACCTTACTGTGTTGTTACATTCTTCTGATCTTGGACAGCTTGCAGCAGGTGAGCTGCAACGTGTTGTAACCAAGGAAGGTGCTTTGTAGGCTGTATAAATGTGCAGATAAATTCCAAAGGGCCTTTTTGTTCCCTGCTATGTTTTAAATGATTACCACGTCAGGTTAGTGTCTTCTTTCAGACACATTGAAAGGAATGGCAAATTGATTTTTTAAAAATACTTCAACTTTTGTGTGGCATTCACAATCATAGTGAATTTTGTAGTTTCATATTGTCAAAAGTCGAAACTGAACATTCTTTAAGTATTATATGTATAGGAGATAAAAAAGCCAGGTCAGAATTTGCTAATGATAAATAGCTTCAGAAGATTCCTGCAGACCAGGAAACTTCACTTGATTGTCTTATTGTTAGAGGAGTTGCAAGCAAATTCTCTCTGTTGGTACTCCAAGGTAAATTTTCTAAAAACTTTGGCAGACCTTCTCTCCTTCCTGAAATGTTTGTTTAGTCCTTGGTCTGTATTATCTGCAATTCCATGGCAAGCAACTGCATTTCACTTATAAAAAGTGATGTTTGTAATTCTGGTTTTATATGAACCTTAACTAATAAGCAGTTCTTTAGAGGGGGAGAAAAAACCCCAAAAAAACCACGTCCAGCTGCTTGAATTTGACCTCCAAAGTGTGTTTTTCTTTCTGAATTCCCAAAGCCAGAAACATACCAGTTAAAAAACCCCTTAAAACCAACTTATGTACTGCTATTTAAGAAACAATTTTGTAGATATGATGATGTAGTTCTGCATCAAAGATTGATAAAAAGAGAAACTTGGCTTAGTTTTTTTAAAATTTCCTTTTCACAGAACAGTTTTCGTTCTTTATGTAACTTCTGTGGTCAAAATCACAGCTGATATTTCTGATAAAACATAGTGGAATTATCTTCTTCATTAAATTCATTTGAATATGCTAATGTATTTTTAAAAGCAATGGAAGAGTCTGTTGTGAACTGCTGCATAATGTATGATACTACGTAACACATTGCCTGGAGTTTATTTGAGCAGAAAGGCCAGTTGTGTTTGAGTTTAATTTATATCTAGATAAAGAATGCCAGAAATTAGTAGTAATACTCATGTTAGCATTAATTGTTTTTGTACTAATTATTTATTAAACTAAGTTACAAAAGGTATTTTTTAGTTACTGTGGAAACCTTAAAATATCTTTAATCAGGAGAAAATTGCTTTATGCCTGACTGGTTTGAAGCTAAGCTTGTCTCAACAATGATTCTGTTGGCTGCTGACGTGGAGCAGATGAAGAATAAATACAGGTAAGTATGAAATACCTTATTTTACATTTCTCTCTTTTTCAATCTCCTCACTCCTGAAGGATCCAGTAGAAGCCTGATGAAGTTGGGAAGCTGTCCTTTTTACTCTGTAGACTTTGGATCGGCCTGATCATTCCTTAGGCCTTGTTGCTGTTGCTGCAGACATACTGGGTAACATTCTAAAGATACTTAAGTGTCTTGGAAACATGTCCTATTTATTTCCATAAGTAACTTCACCACTTAAGGCAGATACTCAGAAGAAGACTTTCTTTTTAATTTTTGTTTTTGTGTAGTGGAAAAAGCAACATAGAGTGGATTGAACTAGAGGCTTTCTTGAACCCTCTTCTGGATGTCTTGATGAAACTTGGCAGTAATGCTTACATACCAACACTGAAAACAGATAAAAGCCTTCAGCTTCTCTTGAAGTTATTGCAGACCCGTTCGTTAAAATGTTCCAATTCGCAAGATGGTTAGTGACATCTTCGGTCTACTGTGTCTTCTGTTCATTATAGTCTTAACTACAGCTAAGCTGCTTAACTGTTTTACAGCTAAATTGTCGAACTAGTATTAGCCTAGAAGTGGTAAATGTAAAAGTTGGCAATCTGGTGTGTCTGTTACAAAACTTGAGCTGTGGGTCCAATCTTACAGGTGTCCTAAGGACTGGGAATTGAGAATGTGGAAGCCTTCTGAGAAAGCAGTTGTTATCCACTAGGATTAGCCTACCAGTTAAAATTTGAAGTGTGACTGTATTGCAAATATTTATAGGCCTATTCCTTGCAAGCGGATGGATTCCATTAATCATTTATAGACACTTCAGAAAGAAGTTACTACAGAAACCCAGCCTAGCCTGCTTAGTTGCCACAGGTTCAGACAGAGTCTTCCCTGAGTGCATAAAGTGATCCTGCTGGACATCCTGTTTCCTGAGTTGACTGGTAGGCTAAGAAAAGAACTCACTGAAGTACAAGCCTGGTGATCTGTCTGGGAGTGTTGGCCCCCCACAGATGGAGCACTTTAACTTGTACACCCTTCAGGAGAGTCTGAACAAAAACTGTGCGGTCCTTACTACTCCTTTTGAGAGAACTTGGTCAGTTTCTAACCAGAATAGACCTAAATACTTCCCCTGAGAGCAAATGAAAAATTGCAGTATTATTTTCATGAATTGGGATGCTGAATGGGAACAGGAGAGATCTTGGTGTTTGGTTTCTGCTCCCCTAGGTTGTTTTGGGATTTTTTTTCAGGGTGTTTGTAATATGGAATAGAAGAGTAGTTTTGGAGTGGGGAGGCTCCATATCTAGGCTCTTATTTGTAACAAAAACAGTTTCATGTTATACATCGAGGTTTCATATACCTGTCTAAATGCAGCCACAAAATAAATGCCCACCCTCATTTTAACAAGTGCTGTATACATTCAAAACCCCTGCACCCTTAAATTTTACCTATTTGTCTGAAATTCTGAGCACTAATTATGCAGGCTGTTAAAGTTCATATTGGGGCATGGTCTCTGACTGTTGAAATGGGTTCCTTGAAATGAGCTAAACTGGAAGAAGTGTCCACTAAAGCTACCACTGGGCATTCAGCCTCCAGCACAGGGATAGAACAAGCCTGAAGCAGAACCCTACAAAACACGTGCAAGCGCACATTCGTTTTTTAGTATCAAGAAAAAATAATTTTCTTGTGTGCCTTATTTCTTCCTGTGCTTGCTAATGTACCTGCAATGGATTGCTCCTGCTTTGGGAATTTTGACACCTGACATGGCACGTTGAGTTCTGCTAACAGAGTTCCAAAGGTATGGCAAGGCTGAGCGTTGCCGTGTCCCCATCCTTTTTGAGGGTCCCTGTAGGTGCTCCAGTGCAGCCCATTGTCAGTCTTTCGAGAGGCTTTCTGAATTCTGAATCCTTGAAAACAAGGATTACTTACCTTAAATTATTTTTTACAGTGTTTTTGTGCTTCTTCCTTCTGCACAGGAGAACCGAGTAAATCTTCTTTGTCTGCAGCTGTGAATTGACTGTGGTGAGGGGTGGGAAGATTAATGCTGTAAAATACAGAAGTTGTGTTTCTGTGTTGATTAAATGGGAGGTGAAAAGTTCTGTTTTTCAAATGGAAAACAATAAAGTGGCAGGGAATAAATAGAGCAATTTAACCTTGTAGAACAAAAATAGTAAGTGGGAAGTGTTTTATTTAAGAATATGTTAATGGGGATAGACATGCCTGGAGCGCATGCTGAAATCATCAGCATTCTTCTACAGGTCTTGCAGTCTAAACTGTTGTTAGATTTCACTATTTTAAACAGCAAGATTTTGATAATTACTATTTTTTGCTAGTGTTACAGAGACACTGGTAAGGAGCTGGGTTTTATGTCCAACATGCTTATCTGAAGATTTTATGAATATAAATTGCAGAAGATGTTTTAGTGATTTGAGACTTACGATGAAATATGATGATAATCTGACATAATGAAACTGTTGGTTCTAAACAATTTAAGCCTTAGAAATGTAGTCCAGCGAGCCATTTTAGTAGGGAATATTGAAAGTAAGTACAATATGGATTTGGAACTTCTGGAAATACCTCCCTTTATATTTTTACTTTTTGAAGGTCTTCCATTTCATAATATTTTTGCTAGATGAAGTGTTCCTCAGGGTCAGCTCCAGAAAAAAACAGCAGCTGTAGCCTCTGGGTAATTCTAAATACTGAAACTAATGACTGGTATTTTTAAAACAAGGTGGCCTTGCAGAGTATTTTAACTCCATTTTCATACTGAGATGTTATTTCCTTGGCTTTCAGCCAGCCCTTACCCTTGAAACACAGACTGAAGTGTGTTTGTGGTTAAATATGTTTTACCAGAGTGACCTACCTCCCTTGTGTATAAATTTGTGTCTTCGTTTGTGCAATGCTACGTACATTTTTTGGTAGCCCAGCCTTTTCTTATAGAAAATACCACATTTTGTGTCATAATCTTGTGTTTTCATTTACAATGTTAAGCCTGGAAGCTACTTGGCTAAAATCTTGTAAGATTACACTATTTCCAAAGATGAATTATTCCTAAGCATCAAAAAACCAGACTAACAACCAGTAAGCCCCAAAAACCAATTTTCACGTCTATAAATATTAGGAATGAAAACCTATATTTTTCTCACATAAAGTTAATTGCTGCATATGAAAGCTTTTGGTTTTTATTACAGACTAAGTTCATTAATAATCTGTTTGTGCAGATGGTTGGGAGTAGGACAGAAGTGTGCAATAAAAGTCGGAAAATTGGACTGTGGTCTTCTGGTCTTGTGTGGGTTTTGGTTCACTAATACATTGTGAATCTCAGGAAATAATGTAATCTGGTTTGATTCTTTCAGCCTTGTGGCTTACACTGCTAAAAAGTGTAGAGGTGTTTTAAGTTATTTTTAGGTATTTGAACACTATTCCCATATAGCTTTGTAACAGAAATAAATCTGCATGATAAAATAAAATTATTAAGGGAATTGTGTTTCTGTATATATACTTTTTTTTCCCTCCACACAGATGAAGTACTGTTTTTTATCTGGAAATGTCTTGTGACACCTGTGGAAAGTATTCTTGAATTTGTTCTCCGACGGCTTACTACCAATGAGTTAAGCACTGTAAGTAATGATTATGAGACATACTTTGGTGTGGTTTTGCCTGTTAATTTGATTTAACGGTGTTCCTGAAGTTCATATCAAATCTTTAAACACTTTGAAAGTCAATTTGCATAGAAACACTTCTGTTACCATTTTTTGAATGGGCACAGTGAGAAGAGAAAAAAAAAGTGTCTTGACAAGTAGTGTTTAGTGTCTGTAAGTCTGCATTTCTTGTTTGTTCTTAAATCTAAGGAAATAATATAGTAAGAAATCCTGAGTGTCACATACTGCATCATATCTACTAGTATAGCTGTGGTGGAGACTTCTAGTAGTCAGCCTGGTTATCACCTTATTTGACTATCTCTCACTGTTTGCTTGTTGCTGTGGCCAGTGTTTAAGTTTATATCCCAAATAAACCTGAGACTTTATAAGCAAAGTGAAAGTTAGAGGAGAATGGCATCTGAAAGTCAGTTTTTAAGATTTAAAAATTAATAACCTCCCCAAACAGAACCCAAAATGTAAAGTTGTTCAGTTGCCATGACAGTGGTGGTTTTCCTTCTGCTATCATTGTTACCAGTAGTTTTCTTTCTGATTTTCAGTTTAATTTTCCTCCTCTTACTGATGCAGATTGCTGTTGTTTCCTCACTTTTAGGTTGGTGACCTGGATCGTTGTGATCTGTACTTGGCTTTAATTCCAGAGATAGTGAATTTGTGCTTGAAAGTCAACTGGAAGAGAATGCCATCTATCAAGAATTTCCTTTCATCCCTGATAAATGCGTCTATTCGTAATCTTCAGGAGAGAAATTCTGAAAAGGTAATTAAAAATCATTTACAACAATAAACATTAATATAAAACAAACCAATAAGTAGTAATTAAATGATATGCTAACATAATATTTAGATTCTGCATTAATAATTATAAAGGCCCACTATAAACATAAGTTAATATACTATTATTTATTTATATTATTATCTCTATGATTCATTATAATGTTACATATAATGTGAAAATAAATAATAGTTTGTGTGAATGTGTATGTGCATATATATTCCCTAACACATATGTCTTTATTTGGCAGTGTAATATGAATGTAAAATATTTGTAGCTAAGATTTAGTACTTACTTTTGGTCTTTTATACTGCATTATTTAGAATTCTGTATAGCTAAAGTAAAATACTTACTGTAATAATGCACTATGTACTCAAAGATTTTTTTCCTCGAATATGAACTAATGTTACTGATCAAGTTACTGTTTAATGAAATGCCTTTTCTGTTTGTTGACTTCAAAGCTGGAACATACCGAGAAAAAGAAATTGCAGAATCCAGCATTGCATTGGCTTTTTCATATAGTTATGTTGATTGTCCTATAGTTCTTTGTGTTAGGCTACTATATCTGAAATAGATAAACTTTCAAAAGGTAAAGAAACATTAATAACTTCCATTTAAAAAAGGAGATTTAAGTTAAGATTTGTTGGGCAGTACAAACTTTGGTCTTATTATTTGGTATGATTGTTTTGTGCAAGAACAGTTAATAATACATTAAAAGATTGTAAGTATTTGATTAGCTATTTTTGTATTTTCAGGAAACAAAGAACAACACTTAATTTTTTTTTTTTTAGTTTATGTGAATTATATACCTTTTCCAGTGGTTTCAAAGTAAACATTTTCTGGTTCAAACTTAGTGTTCACTGGGGGCCTTTACCGACTTATTTTGAATTCAGGGGAATTATATTTTCATGATGATTTCTTCAGCTGCACATATAGTACGTCTTCAGTTCCACAAGAAAGAAGAAAATGCTGAGTAATTACAGACGAGAAAAGATTTTCCTGTGCTCTAGACAGCCAAATGTAACTTGGAGATATTTAAATAACCTAAAAGTTTTCTTACTATATGGGTATTACATGCTTATTGGCTTTTTTGTTTTAATGAGACTTTTTATTTCATGCCTGTTTGAATATATATGTTTATCACACAAAATAACCATGGCATGGTTGTGATCTTCTGCGTGCTTGGAGCAGCTAGTGTGTCATATTCCAAATTTCAGCTGTCGGGTTTCTGATTAGCTGGACCCACATCTTTTTTTCTAATTGCCCTCCTGCAGTATGCATGAACTGTTACCTGGCAAGATAGGAGTGTTCCATCACAGCCAAGCTGCCTGCACTTAATGCATGAGTGACTGTAATTTGGAAGATTTATGCTTCTGTCAGTGTTTGTAGCTTGGGAGTGGTCGTGCTGGCCCAGCCAAGCCAAGCTGTGTGTTAGGCACAGGGGAAGACAATGCAGAAGTAGAAGGATGCGGAGTTGCTACCTCGTGATGTCTGTGGTGATACAAAAAAGGTGGATTATTTAAAGTATTAGTATGTTATTTGTATCATATCAGAAGAAGTTGGTGTCTGCTTGTTCATGTACGATTTGGTTTTACGTAGGAGCCGAAGGTTAAGGAACAAATTAGAAAAGTAGCTGGCATGGCTTCACTTGCAGCAGTGTGTGAGATAATGGATGGGAAGCTGGGAGTGCACCTGGAATCCCTGCCTTCTGTGGGTGCTCTGAAGAAATTCATTTCCTTTTCTCAGTTCAATGAAGTATTAAAGAAACCATCTTATATTGAAGAAAAAAATAGGTACGTCTGCTAAAGCTTCAGTAATTCTCTAGAATAAACTTGATTAATGTGAAGCAGTGGTTAAGATGTTGGCTTTTCCTGTCCTTGGGTAACTTTTTGCCAAGATAAAAATGAAGAATTCTGTGCACAAACTATTCACTCAGTTGCTCTTTTGTCTTAACATCCAGGTTTGAGAGCATTAAAGCAGCCATAATTGATCAGACCAGAGGTTCTTTTGTTCAGTCCTCTAGTGCTATGAAGCCAGAGTTAGCTTTGAAGACTGCTTACCCCTAGGTCAGATTAAAGATATATACACTGCAGAAAGCTATGGCATGTACACAAGCAAGTTTAAATGGAAGTTATTTACTGTTGGGAAAGAAAACCCAGAGCAGGCCAGAGAGCCAAAACCCAAATACTTGGGTAACAAAAAGCCACGACCAGCATATAGTGATGTTTCCACTGAATACTCTCAGAGGTGTTTGACTATGAGACTGACTGAGCCCAGAATTTATTTTTCTCTTTTAAAAATCACTTCATTTTCAGATTTCTTCTCCATGTACTTGTCCAGTCTTGCCTTGAACTGTATAAATCTTAGCACCTTGAAGTTGTACAGTGGGTTTGTGCAGCTAAGCACTTCCTGGTGGAGTAGAAATGTGCAGGATGAACTTAACACAATATTTATTTAAGAAAAGTATTTTTTTCACAGCTTATGCGAAGAAACGACATCTCAAGGATGGGGGAAAATTGTTGCACGCTATGTTCGTGACCAGTGGGTTTGCCTTCGTTTTGTTTTAAATTCATTTCCAGCACTGGCTCAGGGGTATGAAGAACCTTCAGAAATGTCATTATCTACGGTTGAAAGGTCAAAAAAAACTCTACAGTCTGCATTAGAAGCCCTGTCTATTCTTCCTTCAGACCAAGTTTTACCTGTGTTCGACTGCATGAAAGTCCTTGTTCCCAAGGTAAGAGATAAACCTGCACAGTATTAATAGTTTTTTGGGTGTTTTTTTGTCAAATGTAACACTGTTCATCTCTTTATTTACAGCTTCTGGACTCATCTGAGTCTCTCTGCATAGAAGCATTTGATTTGGCTTGGAAAATTATATCCTCTTTGAGCAACACACAGCTAATATTTTGGGCCAATCTAAAAGCTTTTGTTCAGTTCATCTTTGATTCTGAGGTTCTAGCTGTTGCTGCAAGTGCAAAGGGTCAAGCATATGCCAAAATAAAAGAGGTCAGTTTCAAGAATTCTTTTTTTTTTTTTTTTTTTGAGAAGGGAACATAAATTCTGTCTGGATGTAAAAATGTATTTTACGCTTTATTTTTCCTTCAGCTGTTGTTGTGAATTTTTCATTTCTGAAAAGGCCCAGGTTTGAGAGTGTAAAGATAAAAGACCTGAGAATTAGATTGAACATAAACCAATATATTGTTTGTTCTTGTAGCACAGAAAATGAAAAGTACTGTTTCTTTGATTTTTAGATTGTTCAGTATCTTCTGCCTGCAGTAAAAGTAGGGTTTTTTGTCTTAAGTTTTATTTTTACATAATGCCCTTCCTCTTGAATATATTATTTAGGATTTGACACCTGAACTGTTGCAAACTATTAATGTTCTGGGGAAATTATGCCTTATTTTTAAATAGTTTACTCTTCATGAAAATGCTGTCTTAGATGAAAAGTTAGAACAGTTCAAAATTTTGTTGATACTATTGAATAAGTCTTTTTTACTGCTTCTTTAAAGGCTTCTTTTTCTCTGATGGTCCAGATGTAGAAAACAAAAACGACAGTCACCTTTGAGTTCAGTTTAATACTGCATGGTAGAGCTGCTTCCAGAGTTAAGGAGAAGAAAAATACAATCTTTATTCTTCTCTTTTAAGATTTATGCAGCTGCCAGAACTCCAAGAGTTCTTGCATATGTTATAGTGGGGTTTTTTTTATTTTAAGTCCAGGAAACTGTATTCAGTACTGGGATGTTGGTTCATATTGGCTTTATAAATTGGAAAGTTGTTAACTGTTTCTTTTCTAAGTAATCTTTCTTGTGGTTCGGTGTGGGGTTTTTTTTTCCCTCTGAGCATCAGTTAAATATTTGTGCAGAACAGTCCACAATGAGTGCAAGACTTCACCTCGGGCAGTAATACATTATGAAGTATCTACCAGTATATATGTCTGTTTAGACTTACCTACCTGATGTGCTGCCTTTGCACTTAGCATAAAAACCACACTAGGAGGGGTTGCAGTTTTGCTTTGAAGTCACCATAAGTAGCTCTGTCCCAGTGTCACACTCATAACTGTAATAATAGCATAATAGCAAATTTCTCAAATTTATTTTCAGACACACTAAAATGATTTGTAATAAAATACAGAAAAATAGACACTTCCCAGCTATTTAAAACTGCTCTGATAGATCCATGTTAGTCTTAATTACCTTGAAATGTAGTCCCATTTATTTTCTCGTTGATTTTTATTTTTAACTTGCTTTAAATGAATGTTACCAATCTCTATTTTAAACGCTTTGCATTTGTAGTCTCCCTGTGGACCCAAGCCAAAATATGTATGTAAAGATGATAAATTGCCTCTTCTGTTGTAGAAGTTGGTTAGCTTTTAGTTTTAATGAATATCTGTAACAGCTAATTGTATGCTCAGTGTTGTGATAACTAATGAGCTATAGGTAGTATTTTATTTTTCTTGACCTTAAAACTTGTTTAAATTCTCAGAATTACTGCCTTATCTTCAGCATTATTATTTCAAGCATTATGTAAGGTGTATTTTGCCAATGTTGAGAGTGTTGAGTCCGTGTGACAGCTATCCCATTGTCTGCAGTGGGACATACCATGACAGCAGGCATCAAGGAGCTAATGAAGGTCTCCTATACTCAACAAAGGGCATCTGGTCGAGCCACCTTCTGCCCCTTCATAAGAAAATGAAGATAAAGTTCCCAAGCAAGTGCCTACTTAGGTATATTCTTATCCCAGTCCTCGGCAGTCCCTGTTGCCATTGACCTGCTGTGTAATGGCTGTGTAGTTGTAGCTAAAGAGAAGAAAAAATGAAACTGCCTGATGTTGATTTTTCACAGAAGCATAATTTTAATTTTGTCTACCACAGTGCACTCTGTCTTTGTAGTAGTTGGAAGGGGTGGAATAAAGGGGTATTTTTGTGTCAAAAAAGGGAATATTGCTGTGGTGATATGGAGAAGGGCTTCCACAGAAGGTTCCCAGAGCACTGTGTTCTTTAGCTTAACTTCTTCTGCTGCACTCTTCTTTTTTCTTCATGATTATTCATGTGTTAGCTATTCTAGAACTTAAAATATCCTGAATTTCTTCTGTGTGTGCTGAACTTTTCCTATATTAGTGAAATAGTTGAAAAAAATTTCAGGATTGAGAAATGCATAGTAAATGCTGTGCTGCTTCCCTACAGGTGAAACAATAGTTCAATTTTGGAATTATTAGGAAAGTTACAATGCCTGTCTTTGCACTAGAAAATAAGTTTGAATTCTTGGCAAAAACCCCACATGCTTCTAGTGTAGAGCTTTCTTTGCAGCAGGCATTTCTTCAGACTGCATTGCAGTATTTCAGTTTTAAGTTCTTCATGAGCTTCTTGGTGCTTTAATGCTTAGCAATTCAGAACAACTTTCTCTATAAAACCAGCATTACTGTCAAAGAACTTTCACATTATCAAAACTATCATTTCAATGCAGGGAAGTGAAGCGGCTTTGTCTTTTAAGAGCTGTTACACCTTCTGAAAAACCATTTTCATGGACAGCTCTAACTGATGTCTAAAAAGGAATTCTTAGAAAGCCTTACCTGTTCATTTTGAATCTCCCTGCCCTCTCCCAAATGCATGCAAATTCTTGGAAAAAAATTTACTTGGGAAGTGAAGTTTACTCTTGCACTTACCCTAAGGAAGGGGAAGAAATATTGTGGGGCCATTTTTCTTGTTTTGTTTTATTTTTCTTCTTTTTGGAGAAGCTTTAGATAGCAGTTTCAAATATCTTAAATATGCCCTCCTAAATAAACAAGAAGTAAATGGTACAAAGACACTTCTGCACTTTAACTTAAATATGAACTTCACCATCAGTGTAATCCTCCTTAAAGAACAGAACTAGTGATACGGCTTCTTACGTAAGAAATTTTGCTTAATGTTTAATTGTTTTGGTCTTTTTCTAAATTGGTAAGAATGGATTAAAACACTAGGTTTGTGCTCGTGAAGTAAGCCCTGGTTCACTTGTTCCACTTACCAGGAGATTTGTTTAAAGCATCTGGTGTTAATATCTGTTCAAGCAAAGATCAGTTCTGGTTTTTGTTAACATAAGCATATACTGGGCCAATTGTTGCCCATTCACCTGCTCTTACGATCAGGGAATTATAAATAGATTGAAGACAGCTTTAACCTGAGCAGAGATAGGATGCAAAAGACCTAGAGACCTATTAAAATAGATACCACTGCAATTTTAGTCTAATAGATCTGGCACTTCTGAAAACTAGATTTTGAATCTTTTATTTCTTACTTTCAGAAAATTTTCAAGCTCATAGATCTGTCCACTACAAAGACTGGAGTCTTCAATATAGTCCTTACTCATTGTTGTCAGTCTTGGATATTTCCCACTGTTGATGAGAGAAATGCCTTGACAAATGCTTTCTTAAATGCTGGAAATTATAGTGAACTTATCACTGAGGCTTGTGTCTTTGGAACTGTATTTAGGAGAGATCAAAGGTATAAAAAAAACCTTTATGATTTATATTTTACAATTTTGCGTGCTTTTTTTCCCTTTTAAACTTTGAGATTGAAAACAGGTTTTGTACGTTATTCTGCTAATTGTGCTTTGTCTTCTTTCATCTCTGAAGACTCATTCAGGATGTGCATGCATTCATTGAAAATCTTGGAGAAAAATGTGCAGCAAATGTTGTTACAGAAAGGTAATGCTTTTGAGGATACATCTTACAGTATTCGGTGTGAATTGTCTCTTTGTCTTGATTGATGCTCTGCTAGGAAAGATGCTGGTTTTGAACTCAGTTGCTTATCATACAATCATAGAATATCATGAATAGGAAGAGACCCACAAGGAATATATTCATAATCTTTTAAAATACTGGGAAAAGGGTTGTACATCATGTTGTGTTCATAATTCAAATAGAAAATGTAGAAGAAGGCTAAGTATTTTCAGGAAAACATATCCCGCTAGCTGATCTGATTGTGATTGAAATAACTACTTCTTTGTTATCTCACCTCGTAAAAGTAATACTTTTTAGGATGCTGAGCTAATATGTACCTTATCATTGGAAGCAAGACAGTTAGGAAACTCAGATTTTAATGCAGCCAGATTCTGAGCTTGCCTTTTTAACATTGGTTGCCGGCCCTTTTCCTCTGTGTACTGCCAGCAGGCTCTGCGTCCAGCTTTTGAAATGGGGATGTTAGCTACTGGGTTGTTGAATTTTTTTTATAGTTTCACTCCCATCTTTACTCAGTGGAAGAAAGAGAAAAAGTTCTGTCACCTTGTTTTCAGAAGAGTTAGCAGTTGATAAAACCTGAGCCTTAAAAAAATTCTACTGCAAAAGTTCACTACTCCTGTATTTTCTCTCAAGAGATTTTTGGTAATCATGTATCTTGTTGTGACAGTCTGCAGCTGTCACAGCCTATAATGCCATTAATTTTACTCTTGCCATAAATTATTCTAGATATCTATAATTAACTAATAGGAATAAAGTGTGGTTTTGGACTAGAATATTTGACCAAACTGTAAGCATAAATTAGTTGTTAAAAGATTACAGTTTACAGGCACAACATTTCAAAACCTTTTTGATACAGCTTTTCTATAGAATTTTTTTTTTAAAACACCTGGATGTTACTAAAGAACTCTAGATAGACTCAGGGTCAGATTGTGAACTCACTCGGTTTTTCTGATCCCCAATTACGAACAGATTTTAAAATTCTGGTTCTGGGTATTTGCATGTTTGTCTCACTGCAGACAACTTGATGGCTGTATGTTCAAGGTGATGTTTGGTGCTTTTTTATCATTTAGGAATTATCTTTATGTCTAAACAAGTAGAGTTTGATTTTTATTTGTATTTATATTTTATAGTACAAATCGAGATGATCACTATGTTCGCGTTTGTGCTGTTAAATTTCTGTGCTTGTTGGACGGATCGAACATCTTGCATAAGACGTTTATGGAAGATATTTTCATCAAACTACTCGATAAAGTAAAATTAATTTCTCTTGGTGTATAAATGTAGTGTTAGTACAATTAGTAAAATGCGAAATATTTACAGTTGGTGGGATGCATTTATGGTTGGTTGTTTAGCCTCTAGATTTGCCGAGTAGCACACTTTTCTTCGTTAGGAGACAGAAGTTAATTTGGCCAAACCAAAATAGTAAAAATTGCCTTTTGGGTTTATTCCTCTCTTTTCACTGGATATTTTGACTTCTGGAACAGTACGCGAATTGTAACCATTGTTCCATTAAGAATCTTCCATTGGGCTGCATTCTGAAGCACTGCATTTGACTTTAACAATTGCAGACCACCTCTTAAATGGAGAGAGCTATTGTCTCCTTAGAATACCTTTATAGATAGAAATTATGGAGAAGGTTGGGTCTGATTTTCATTTATATCAAAGCTACTTATGCATTGGCAGGAGTCTAAAGTCAGTGGTAAATTGTTGCAGCTGCTGTTAAAACATCATCCATACATTCCGGTACTACTGAATTCTGCTTTTGTGTGAAGAGCAAGGAGTTGGTGGGTCCCTCATTCCTTTCAATTAAGTACTGCAGAAAAATGATTAGTATTTGTGTTGTGAGATTGACCAAGCAGGGAAAAGTGAGCTTTAGAAGATTTGCTTACTTTATTATTTAATTATAAGCTTCAGAATTTAATTATTAATAAATTAAGTAAATATATTTTCCTAAGCTTATGTTCAGTGCTGATCCTAGCTGTGCAGTAGATACTGCTTTCTTATTACAGAAAAGTATATTTACATGTGTTCAAATTTAAAGGAAGAATAGGCAATAAACCTTTTAATTTTTTTTAGGATGAGCTGGTATCCAGATCTAGAACACGCTATTATGCAAACTCTTTACAGCATAGAGTTAAAAACCGGGTATGGCAGACACTCTTAGTTCTTCTCCCGAAGCTTAACCAGGTATTGCTCTTCACTATTAATTTTTAAATAAATAAATACATACCTACTTTCAAGACTTAATTTGGTGTCATGCAAGCTGCGTGTATTAAATTACAGCAGGGTATAAAAGGCATGTAACCTGTGGCCGATGTGGAAGTTCTGTGTAGTAGAAGTTTTGTGCAGTTTCATTCTTTCAGTCTGAAGTCACGGATTTATGATGCGTTTCTAGAGGACGCTGGAAACTGATTCTTAGATTTGTGAATTTTAGGAGGCCAGATTGTTCCTGTTAAAGCTAGCTAAAAGTTTGTACTGACTATCTGGCTGGAAACTTTTCGTTTGGTAAAAACATTGCTACTTTATGAACAGTCAAGAAGTTGACAAATGCTACTTTCATCAAACGCTGCTTCATAAGAAAATATTTGAAAAGTATAATACAAAAATTAGATGCTTCTAAAATGTTTTAATTTGCATATTAAAATATATATCTAATATTATGATAAAGGTGAGAATGTTCTTTTATTTAAATTTTTTTTCATTATGGAAATAACTCTTAACAGTATACTAAAGGATTGCCTGATTTTGTTTTCTCAGAATTTTTTGTGTGGAACCCTTGACAGAGTTTTTCAGGCTGGATTCAGTAATAATCAGGCATCTGTGAAGTACTTCATAGAATGGATTGTTATCTTGAGTCTACATAAATATCCCCAATTCCTTGATAAACTCTGGGACTGCTTTTGCTATGTAAGTACGACCTTTGGCATTTACTTGAAGAGTAATTTGAACAAAGAGGATACAGTTTGTCTTCCCATACCTTACTTTCTGTGTATTCCAATCTTCCTTTAAAAGCAGTGGGCTGTTGAGTAGTTCAACTTAACTTGGAAGTGAGTCTGAGCAATGATCTGAAACTTTTAGAAATTTACGACATAAAAATGGCTGAAGAAAAGTGAATTCCTCCTGCTGTGAGATTTCCTTTTTTGATGTATTGTTGTGGGCAGAGTAGAGCTGGCATAGTGAGTGAGAGTGGTCCAGTATCAGAGCCATCAGTACCACATGGATGCCCTAGCTCCTGAGTCTGAAGGTCTAAATTACTTGTGGTTTCCACAGCCCACCCTTGTCTTTTTTGTCACATCCTCTGTGTTGGTGAGAACATGACTTGCATAGTACATATTCAATTTGCAGCTTCTAATACGGACTTCTCTCACAGTGGACTTCTGTAATGAGATTTTAAAACTGAAGGAGGGTTTGAGTGATGATACCAAAAAGTCGTGAAAGGGTTGACTGAGGAGAGCTGACTGTTTCAGAGTTCCTTCCAAAAGCTCAGGCTGTTGGAATTGCTGTCATTTTAGTTGATGATAATCTGTTGGATCAAAGTGATCTCATGCTGATAACAAATGTACTAAATCACAGTGGGCCCATTCAAACCATCAGAGCAAGCAGAAAACACGTAGAATTATGAAAAAGGAATACAGATTGTGTTTTCAGAGGCTCTCCTGGTGTTGAGGAATACATTTAGTGCAGGTGGTTCTGTCTGCAACTGCAGTGGGAGCTGCAGATTGAGCTCTGGGTAGTGGGAGCCCCAGGCAAGAGGCTAATGGAATGGTGCTGACCCTCTGCATTCCTGGGGGAATACAGTGAACTTGGGTTGAATTTTAGCTCATTTATACCACTGTATACTTCATTCTGATTGATGTGTTAGTAAAAAGCAAGTAACGTGTTAGGAAAAACGGAATCCTAATAGTAGCAACCTTGTATTTTAGTAAATTTGGCTGTGGAAACATGTAGATTTTTAATAAACAGAACATGGTGTGAAAATGTATGAAGTATAAAAACATTTTATGCATATGTCTTGTTACATTCTTTTTTACTTTAGGATGAAGAAAAGCTTAAAACAAGCATCTGCACATTTTTATCTGTGTTGGCCCACTTTGACATCATTCTTCAGAATACCTCAGAGAAGGTACACTTCTCTAAGAGTGTTCATTCTTTATTCACTTCCAGTGCATACAGAGAGTTCTTAATTGAAAACAGACTGCCAAAATGGTTTAAAGATCTCTTTAATACCTACATCCTACTAAGATATCCTTTGTTAAGCAAAACACTAACTCTTCCTGTCACCTCTGTAAAATATTGGACTTAGGAAAATCAGCTAAATTAGCAGGTGTTCTGGATCCATAGAGCCTGATTACCTGTGAAATTTTCTAGAATAGCTACTCTCGTTTTAACTAAACATGTGGATGCACCTGGGTTTGTTTTTCTTGCTGCTCTTTTAATCAGAAATAAGCAGAGGATTCCTTGTAGGCAGAATAATGATTTTTAAAGCAAATGAATACATTTTCAAAAAACAAGTGGGGCTGTAGGTTTTGTCCTAATGAGATGGAAAGAAGGAAATTACTATCATGTTAAAGCTTTTTGCCTTCCAAAAGGCTTTCTTTTGAGGAACTTTTTCTTGGGCCACTCGTAACTTCTGAATGGTACATTAAAACTTAACATAAAAGAAGCCTCTTTGTCTTTGTTTCCTTAGAAGCCAGCTTTGAAGAAAGCCCTTGTAGTTGTTCTGCAGTGGTGTTTCAACCATAATTTCAGCGTTCGACTTTATGCATTGATTGCCCTTAGAAAAATCTGGGGTATGTGCAGAATGCTGCATGTGGAAGAATTTGAAGCTCTGACACCAGTTATTGAATCTAGCCTTCAACAAGTGGAAAACATGCATGGCACAGGGTTAGTGACATTTTTTACAGCTTAACATTGTTCTTCTGAGCCATTTGCAGCAAGTTACATTTTCTCAAATGGCACTTGAAATTTTTTATGGGATTTTATGGGGTTTTTTTAATCTCTGTTTAAAAAGAAGTTGGTATGGGGAGACATGAGACAGAAAAGAACAGCGAAGAGAGGAGTCTTGACTTTTTTTTTTAACAGCTAAAAGCTGACACTGAACCATAGGCTAGTATCCAGTTTCCATGGGATACTTTTTACCAAACTCACTCCTTTTGATAATAGAATGTGAAGGTTTTTTGTGGGCCTTTCTTGAAACATTAAATTAAACCTATTTCTTGAATGCTGTTGGTTTTTTAAAAATGGGCCCTTACTTAATTGTTGTAGTGTTTTCTTTCCTATACAATATGTAGTAAATAAATTGGGTTGCCTTATGCCAATCTGACGATTGAAATTTAAAAAAAAATCTAGCACGTTACCTTTTTAATGTCTCTTACATTACTTTCTGCACTTGCAGGAATGCCAGAAGGAACTGGCAGCGAATCCAAGATCACTTCTTCTTTGCAACATTTCATCCAGTTGAGGATTATAGTCTAGAGGCAAGTCCAAGACCATACTATTTGTCTAGTTTCACAACTTTATTTTTATCTCTTTTGGTTTCTTCTAATGTGGGATGAAATTGTCAACTATTATTCATTTAAAACCCCGAAAAATTACTTTGCCCAGATTGTGATGGGTTTTAGACTAAGATTGCAGCTTAGTTTTTCTACCTGATACTGTGTTAGAAACCTAAGAAGAGGCATGTGTGATGAATGTGCCTATTTGTGGGAGTTAATCAGGTTTTGGATTTGTGACTGGAAAAGTTCATTCTAACAACTGAAGAGCATCTACTTAATTGAGGTGGTTCATCAGGATTTTTAAGGCATCTGTTCTCAGAAGTAACTTGAGGGTGCTTAACTGGGTTGTTTGGTGTGAATGGGATACAGATACATCACTTCCAGAGCACCTTTTTCAGCCATCCTTTATGCTATGGCTCAAATAAGTGACAGCTGAATAAACATTGAGGAAGGAAGGCAAAAATAAGGGTGCAGATAAATATAAGAGACAGAAGAGCTAAACTCAAAATACAAGATAAGCATGGATGTGAATGGGGTATATGTTTTTGGCAGAAAAATTAGAAGAAATATTTTCTTTTCTTAACTGATGTTCTGTGAAGTATTTTTGTGAACAGAAATACGCTAAATAGTGGAAAGTAAAAGTCCTGAACAGGAGGAAAGAAAAAAACAAAGCAAGACTTAATATTTGTGAAGCATTTAAATGTATTCAGGGTGCGTCTTCACCTTTGTCTTGAAAGGGTGCATTGGGATAAACAAAAAGTCTGGGTTTTAAACTCTTTCACTTACTCAGTCTTTCCCTTGGGATGTGTGTTTTTTCCTCCTTGACAAATCATGGTTAGCTAGCTGTGTTGGTTGTGCTCAGTTGGATTTTACCACTAGATTTCAATGCTTTCAACTCTTTTCCTTTTGGCTTTTAATCAATCTGCATCCTTTACTAGAAATGTGTAAGAGTATTTGAAAACTCTTTAGTGTTACACATATGAGATTTTCACTAGATTATTGGGCTGAGAAGCATAATTTTAATTCTTCGATACTCTAGAATTTCAAAACAGTAATCAGTGCAGGTCCTCAGGAAAAGTTTAATTAGAGAGAGAATGAGACTAGATTTATGGAAGTTTTGGATAGCACTATAAGTAAAGTTACGAATATTGAGTGACATATTGGGAAGCTGTAGGAAGTACCAAGAAAAAGAAGTATTGAAAGCATAGGAGGCTAGATTATAGACTAGTTCTGTTAAACTACCAGAGATTAATTACCTGGTTTTGCTCGCTTCAGTGCTGCTCTGCTGATAACGCCGTGTTGCATTGCAGACGATATTTTACACTCTTCCCCGCCTTTCGGAACTCGCTGAAGATGAATGGATCTCCCTCTCTAAATTTGACAGATTCACTGACATCCCTTTGCCAGCAGCATTTCAGGGGTACCGTTCCCGAACAGAACTTCGTGATCTGAAACCAAGTGACTGGTCTCAGCAAGACATGGGTAAAATACAGCCAGTCTATATTAATTTTAGTTATTTGTATGAAGCAGCTGGTACATCTGTATTCAGTCTGATCTCTGGTTTTCAGCTGAAGTAAACTTGTATCTGTGTGATTAGAACACGTACCATAAAATGGTATCTCCAGCGTTACCATTTGGATTACCTTCTTTATTGAAGCACTAGTTTCACTCCCACTTGCATACTCATGTGAATAATACAGTTTGTTGTTACAGGTTCACATTCGGCTGAAGCAGACAGCCAGACAGAGTGGACTGATGTTCAGAAAAAGATTATACCCTGGAAGAACAGTACTCCTAGTTTAGACTTGGAAACGGCATTTCAGGATCGTGCTGCTAAACTTGGCAAATCAAACAGCAGACTGATTGTGGTGGCTTCACTTATTGATAAACCTACCAATTTAGGAGGTAAGGTTGACTGCACATTTTCAAACTTCTGTTTTAGACCTTGGAGCATACTTAGATAATAGAAGGTAAATAATTTTCTAATTGGCAATATAAAATGAAGTTAAGTACTGCTCAGAAGAATAGATCATTACCCTGAAAACAGCTGGCAGCCAAAGGAAATACTACCCGCTGCAGAAAAAGGGGTCATTTATAGTTACCTTTTGAGGAAAAAAAAGTACTTACACATAGCATGCATTAATTAAGTAGAACTTTGCTGTAAATCATGCTCAGTTTCTTGCTGATTTTATATTTGCTATAGTTGAGATTTTCAACTGTGTATGCAGTTAGAGGAAATTATTTGCTTTTTCTTTTTTGTTCCTGTAACAATTAAACCAAATCTTGTAAACCTACTTGATTCTCATGTCTGTTGGACAGCAGAGTGCCTTTTTCTGGTTAAGATTGCCTTCACGATGTGTCAGCTGTGACATAATAAATTCTGCTAATACTTTATTGCCGCTGTGTTTGGAGTTGTTAGCAGTTTAAATAACTGCAGTGAGTAATGAAAAGCCCACAAGCTGGTGCTGTCTGCATTGTAATGCTGTTATGTGTCATCCTCTTGAGCCTTTCATTTAACAGGTACTGGATTTAAAGCTTAAGCTTGTGTGTGGATGTGTCTAACCATCCATCCTTGCTAAGGCTCGGACACTTAACCCCTTACTTTGTGTAATTAGTTTTGTAAAAGCATGTTGTCAGACACAGTGCTTTTCTAATTTTTATCTTTCTGCTAAGTTACAGAACATTTTTTTCCTGTAATTTATATGGAGCAAGGTGTGGCTTGGAAGACCTGAAACTAATTAAAAATAGATAACCAAAGTAGCCATTTCTCTTTTGTATTCTTTGTTATTTTCACTTGGTGTTCTGGCCTGGTGTTTGTTTTCTACACAAAAATCACTTTAATTCTTGTTTTTGTAGGTTTATGTCGTACAAGTGAAATATTTGGGGCATCTGCACTAGTTGTTGGCAGTCTTCATTATATACAGGATAAACAGTTTCAGCATCTGAGTGTTTCTGCAGAGCAGTGGCTCCCCCTTGTTGAGGTGAATGGAAACATTTTGATAGCTAAAAGGTGTACTCAGCATCTTCAGTTTGTCAGAGGCATAGTTCAGAGTCTTACATTTTTTATCTTGAAAAAAATATCTTTTTGTTTAATGGAAGCTCCTGCTCTTATCTCTGACACTTAATCTTGTATGTTTTGGGTCAACCTTATAAAAAAGGACATAAGAAAATACTTGCAATTTCTTATTGCTGTGATAAATTGATTATGTGAGCTGTCATTGTTACATCTTACTTCATTGTGTTGGTGGGGGTATTTTGTGGCATTACTTAACCTTTTGTGCTACTGCTGAAGAGCTTTTAAAATGTTAAGCCATGTACATGGACAGAGTCTCTGGGGATAAAAGTCATTAATCTTAAAAAGTGTCCAAGTAAATTGCTTTTTTTTTAGAGTAACTTCAGAAGTTTACAAAAGGTTGTATTTAAGTATTTTTATATTTCTCTCTACTTTTAATGGACAGGTGAAACCACCTCAGCTTGTTGATTATTTACAGCAGAAGAAAGCAGAAGGCTACACTATTATTGGTGTGGAGCAGACAGCTAAAAGTTTTGATCTTACAGAATACTGCTTCCCAGAGAAATCACTTTTATTGCTGGGGTAAGAACACACACAGTTTTGTAAATCTGCCTCTTGCAGTCCATCCCTTTTTCTAGTCAGAGTTTGGTCATATGAAAATCAAGTGACACTGGTAAAGGTGATTTTTAGAATGGGAAATGATAATGGAAAGAGCAGAGCTTGTCTTTGTATGCTAAGGACCAGGAGGTATTGATAGCTACTGAATGAGCCTTCCTATCCATAACAACCTATCCATACACTGTAACTCCTTTTAATAACGGGGGAAGGCAGCAACAGCATGGGTTGTGTTTTTCTGGGCGTGCTGGAGATAGCATCTGTTCGGTTTGGTTACACGGGGCCCTCTCTGCGTGGGCTGTGGTGAGCTCAGCGAGGAGGAGGCTGTGTTTGCCCTGCTGAACTTGGCGAGGAGGGCTGGAGCAGACTGGGTGTGCGTAGCCGGGAGATGATTTAAAAGTTAAGGATGAGGCACAAGATGAAGTAGCAAGCTTTTGCAGTACAAGCAGAGCATGGGACAGCTTCAGAGAAAAGCAGTAATGAGTTTATACAAGCAGACAAGCTTCAAATGTGATACAAAGGGGAGGCTACTTAAAGAAATCTACAGTAAAGCACATACAAATCAGAAAGCTCCTGGTATTGCAGGGCTACTAAGACCAGGAGGGAAGGCCTGGCTGTCGTCTTAGGACAATGTTTTTTCCCAGCTTTTTTCCATGTAGCTTGTTTTCCGAATGGAGTGCTCATAATCACTTTGTTCTCTTTTAATTAAAAACAATAGTTTTAATTACCAGTAGACTTCGCTATCCTCTGATGTGCTTAGTTTTGACATTCCTTCATGCCAAGACCTGAATCTAAAGTGGGCAGTTGAGCTTTCCTGCTGTGCCAGCAGCTTCATACCACGGTCATTTTGCTATATACGGAGTTTAAAAACAAAAACAGAGAGTCTTTATGCTGAGTGCTCAGCTGTTGCTGGACCAGTGAGCTGAAAATTGAGTTTTCCACCATTTTTTTTTTTTTACATCAAGTCAGCTCTCCCCATGTTTTCCTTGTAATGTATTAACTGTTTTTAAAAATTTCATTTCTTGTCATCAGTTACCCCGTAGGCAGATGCACCGTTTGTCAAAAGGTGTTTGGATGCTATAGTGCCATTTGTTTTTTTTTGCTTTCTGGAACACACATGCCCTCTCTCAGATAATACAAGTTACTGTTTCTTCTTTACTAGAAATGAACACGAAGGAATCCCAGCCAACCTGATCCACCATCTGGATGTCTGTGTGGAAATTCCTCAGCAGGGCATTATTCGGTCACTCAATGTTCATGTGAGCGGAGCTCTGCTGATCTGGGAGTACACAAGGCAACAAGTGATCAAGCAAAAACAACAACAGTGACTGCCCAGAGTCTCGTGCCTTATTGTACAGCTGGACGGCTTCCTACGGTGCTACAACGGGAAATTCTTGAATAGATGAGATACAAACTCAGGGTGAACAAGGATTCTAAACCTTTGCATGTTCTGTTCTCTGTAGTGTTCAGAGTGACTTTTAAATGCCTTAATACTTTACCTCCTTCAATTGTTGCATTGGAAATAAATACTATTTATATTGCATGTGGTGTGTGTGTGTTTTTCTGCTGTCTGAACATCAGCACAGTACTGTGAACAATCAGTTGTGGTGACTGTGCTTGAAACTGAAGTCGTGCCTTTAGCCACAGTATTAAATGATTCCAGCGCCTAGATATACTAGATCATATAATTTTTGGAAGGCAGCTTCACTTACATAATTACATTTACTGCTGCTCCTTGTTTAAATGCCATCTACAGTCACATTTATTAGTCCTGCTGTAAACAGTCTGTACCTTTAAATAAAGCTCCATCACTAAGGTAATCCAATTCTACAATTGGCCATAATGTGAGAATTGTGATAAATAACTGGACATACTTCTAGCAGAGATACTGATTGAAAACCTATCACCAATGTAAAAATTCCTTTTGCTTATAAAAAATGAGCATACTCAAAACAGATAAATTACAAATCAGACACACAGGATGCTTTAGGTCTTCTAGTGACCAGTGTTACATGAATTAATGTCTGACTTAAACTGTATTTTAAAATACTTTGAAATACTTGGTAAATGACAAATACAGGTTATATCATACAACCCAGTGCTTTCAACAAGAAAGGCAAGTTGGAATGGACTTTATTTTAGGAAAAAGCTGGTTCACTTACTGAAAAACAGTTTCATTTTCTCTTTAGAATATGTACATTGCAGTACTGAATAATCATTTACTCCTGTGAAACAATTTTACCAATTTTACATTCAACCCCATAAATTTGTCAACAACCCTGCACCATAGTTCTTTGACTTAAACTCATCAAAAAGCTGCCCACGACCCTTTTTTCTCAGCAGACACAGGAGACCTGGCAACAAGAAGAGCAGTCTGCATTTCAGGGAGACAGCCACATTACCAGCTGTTGGACTCAAGCAGCTTCTGTTGCTTTCTCTCGCTTCTTCCTTCTATAGTTACTCTCATTCGATTTCTTTTGAAGGCAGATTTCCTAAGACTTTCCAGCAGCTTCTGGAGGACGATACCCTTCTGTTTCAAGCTTTTTTTTATATTTTAAAAAGTCTCTTCTTTTGTCAAAGTGTTTAACCTGTTTAAAAAGAGAAAAGATCTTCCTTAGAAGTAACTAGCAAGAGGAAGGGGCTTTGTATGAACAGTCTTTGATCACTGAACTTGAGGTCTTTAATACACTAGTTAGGAGTTTCTCCTGTTGAAGTAGAAGACTAAAGAGTGCTGTGTTTATTTTTTGGGGTTTTTTACCATTTTGAAAGTGAACTTTAAGTTCACCACCCTCTTTACTTCATGAAAATCTTACAGAAGCAGTCTGTTGCTTTTCTCTTTTCACTGCTATGAACAAAAATTATTTGTGATGCTAAGTCCAGCAGCTTTTCTATGGTATCACAGCCTATATTACCTCTGAATTCAGTGTCTAGAGCCACTGCTGTGCATGGTGCAAAGCACTGCAGATGAGACCATCATCCCAAAAACATGACAAATAGCAGAACCGCACTGCTCGAAGTCTAAGTCAGTGGAGCAGCTGTGAAGGTACCTGGGCTTTTTAACTGACTTCAGTCTACCACCTGCAACAGGAATGATACAGCCCCTCAGATACCACTGTTACTAAAAAAGTTAAGAATTATTTAAAAATTATTAAAAAAGAATTATTAAAAAAGTTAAAAGAATTACAGCTTGAGCTCAGGAAACTAAAAAACCCAACATGAATGGGTTACATGCAGGCAGGTGGCTAACTGTGAAATCTATACTACATGAATAAAAGGTATTTTTATGCATAAGGTAACAGATGCCAGTCTTAAAATGCCATGCACTGCACGGCCTGTGTGGCAGCTCCCTTCTGTACTGGCCTTTCTTCTTTAGTAACAGGATCTTCTGGAATCTGTACTTCTAACTAAAAGCTTTCAGGTATCTTCTACAGCTTTTGTTTTTATGTTGTTTTTTTTTTTTTAATTAAACAATAACCCTGTGTGTTTATCTGGAGGTTTGAGACCGTATTTTCCTTTCCCTTTCTACTATACCCTTAACACTGCTTTTCACAGTTCCCGGGCCAGGCAGGGATGCGCTCAGGAGCTGTCCTTTCCCAGCAAGCCACAAGTGTGCAAACCGAGCTCCGCCTGGCACGGGTGCAGGGCTCTCTGCGGAAAGCTGCAGGCTGCGCAGGCCCTGCACTGCAGGAAGCTGGAGCTGCCATCCCCGGCCAGCAGCTGTATCCCGCCGCCGCTGGCAGGGATGCGCGCACGGTGCTCACCCACTGCTGCGGGCAGCGCGACTCGAAGGCCCGGCGCAGCTTCTCGCACTTGGCGGCGTCATCCCCGTGGCTGTCCAGGCACTGCCAGAACTCGTCCCGGGCCCCCCAGCACGCCTTCCTCTCCTCCATCGTCGGCGCCGCCATCCCGGCTGCCGCCCTGAACACAACACACGGCCGCTGTCCAAGCGCTCCCGCCCCTCGCCGCTGCCATCGGCCCGCGGTCCCGAGGCTCCGAGGGAAGGCGGTGCCGCCGCCGGAGGGAGAGCCCCGCACTCACCCGCCCGCCCGGCCGCGAAGGTCGCGCTCCGGAAGCAATCCCGGCGCTTTCCTGGGGCGCGGGCGGGCCCCGGCGCGATTGGCGGGCGGGACGCGTGTCCCTCCCCGCCGCCTGGCCCTGTCCCTCCCCGCCGCCTGGCCCTGTCCGTCCCCGCCGTCTCTCCCGTCCCGCCGCCTGGCCCTGTCCCTCCCCGCGGTGCCGCCGCATCTTCCCGTCCGCAGAGTTCCCGCCATCCCGGGCCCGTCAGGGCTGCTGTAGCCTCTGGGTCGCAAAAGATATTTGGAAATATCAGTTGCCTGATGTGCATTTCTGTACTTAATTTCCTTCTGGTGTCATACTCTGTTCTCTAGCGCGCGATAAACAACTGTTCTCCCCGTGAGTTCCGTGCAGTGCCTTATTGGATTATCTGTCAAGGAAACGAAGCGTCTCTGCTTTCCTTTTGAAAGACAGTTGGATAAAATCACTGAGTAGAATATTTGGGGCCAGGACCAGTTTCCATGTGGTGTTCATAAAGCCCTAGAAGTAAACTCAAGTAAACAGTAATGCTGAGCAAAGGCACGTGGTCTGAGCTACTTCTGGCTTTGTTAATGTAATGAATTAGGAAAAAAAAATCTGAGAGCACTTACAGCGCTGTAAATTTGCCACACTTTAAATAGCATAACAGTAAGGTAGTGACTGGGTGGAAGGCTGAAAAAGATAGCATATATATAAAATCCATTTTTTACAGTTTTCCTTGCAGGATGGTTCCTCCTGAGAGCTGGTCCATTGATTTCATTCAGCAGGCACAAACCATTCTAGAAAGGTTTCTTGGAATGGACTCTGTCACTGAGTCAAGCTGATGACCCCAGTGAAAGAAAAATATACCCGTAGTCAGGGTGCTAAAAGAGCAAGAGAAGCCTGGGGCAGCCAGGTGGTGACTGAAGCCTGCAGCGCCGGTAGAGAGCATCCAGAAGCACACTCTGTTTCATTATTTCATTTGGGACTCGGTGGCATTTCCTTGTGGCAGCCCCTGTTTGCCAAAAAATTTGCCATCTCCTTTTATGTATTAATTCCACCTGGAAATGTGGATCAGTTTTGCAGTTTTGAAATCTATGGCCCATGTTCCCATAGTAACACGGTGCAGTTTTGGGAAGGGTGACATTTCGGCAGCTGGGAAGAGCGTAACTCTGCCAGCTGCTGAGCCCTCGGCAGCTCCCAGACTGCCCGGCAGCTTTACAGGGTGTTTGTCTTGGCAGCTCCCAGAACGTCCGGCAACTTTCCTGGGAGTTTGCTGGTAGCCGATGCTCTGTGTGGTGTGTGAGACCCCCGGCAGCCAGTCCGGGGGTGGGTGTGGCTGTCGACCCACCCTGAGGTGGCTTTTTTCCTCAGCACTTGGTAGTGGTTCTGGCTGCTGGTGGTTTGCATCCTTTCCGGGTTCCCTTTGCGGGCGGCTCACTCGTCTTGGTACATGAAAGCTATTTTAGGAAACGGCCAAGGATTTGCACTTCTTCAGCAGAGCCCCCTGGTAAACCAGATGGATCTGGAGGGGATTTTGTTTGTTGAAATGCCCAACCGTCCCTTTGGAAGGGACACTCCTTCGGAGCAATGTGAATGTGACTGCTGCCGTAGAATGTATGGAATATAACACTTGCCCATATTCTCTGCCCCGCCTATTTGTTCAACCTGCTCCACTATGATAGATAGAGATAGAAACGTAGTCATTTAGTTTCTAATAATAGAATAAGGGGTTTAAGGTGAGTTGAAGTTACTGAAAAAATGGAATTTTAGTTATGTTTTTATGTTGCAAAGAATTAATGTAGTAGTAAATTTGTATTATAGCTTACTTAGGACCTTTTTGCACTCAGGCTTTTGCGGAGCATGGTTTTACAAGCATGAATATTGAAAAGAAAATTAATGTTAAGTCTCGAGACCGGAACATGTGATAACGAAACATAATAATAGGAAATGCCAGTTGTGTTTTAGATTTCAAAATTTATGGTGCATGTAAAGTTGTTTAGTTACTGCATTTATGAAACAGAGGGGATAATGTGATTATATATAATTAATAACAAAGCACAAATAGCACTTCTGGGATATTTGTGATAAATGGTTTGTTCTTTATTGATCTGTACTCACTGGAGACAATTGTAAATAACTCTGTGTAATGGATATTAAAGAAATTTAGTGATATGGTTTTATAAAGCGCATAAATAAAAAATACACAGATTTAGATAATAAATTTTTAATGGCAGTATTTCCATTTGGTTAAACTTCTGTCATAAGGGTGTGGAGGTTTTTTGTTGCTAGTTAGCCAATTCTAAGGATTTGTCTTTAGTCTTTTATTTTGGGAAATGTGCCCAGGGAGTAATGAGTGGGATAGTTATAATAATAGGCAGAGGCTAATGTTCTAGAAAGATGGGAGAAAAAATCCCAGATTTGTTAGGTATGCTGGTTGCCACAGTTGAAGCCTTTGAATTACATTTCCATTTAGCAGTTAGTGAGATAGATGTTAAAGAAATAGATGCCAGTTTCCCACTGAAACTCTTGCCAGCAGTGTGTTAAAGTGAATCATGTGGTGTTTATACAGTGGTTCAGCTCTCAAGCTCTTTTGTGCCTGTTCTTGCTAACTGGGATAGGGTCTTGTGTGTGCTTTGCCTTCCAGTTAATGCCTAACAGATCACTCCTCACCTACAGCCTTACTAACCCCATATTTAATTGAAATTTGCCCAGCAGATTCTTGATGTGTAACTATAATGATTTCTCCTTTCACTTTGGAAGCAATTCGTATGTTATAGGTGTCCCTACGACCAATAATAGAAGCAATCCTTGATGTACTGTAGCTCTCTGCTTATACCAGGAGCTCAGTTAATGTGTTTTTCTTTCACTGAAATATTCTGATATACGATCCTTATATGATATATGATCATATATATCTGATATATGATCCTTATCCAGATTTTCAGGGAACTGAATTTAAAAATTAGTTCTTTAAGCAATATAGCCCTGTGTCCAACTATTTATTTTGCTGGAAATGATAACAAAATCTTACCCAAGGTAGCCTGGGACATTTTCTTCTGTTGTGGAACACCAATAAATTGTTTTTATAAAATTAAAAAATACATAGTTCAAGACAGCCATATATTAAGATTCTTTCCCTCCTTCCCACCTTCCTTCTTAAATGTCCATTAAGGATGTAACTCCGACTCCTTTGGCCATACAGTGTTCCTTGCTATGCTTGGTAAAAGAAAATAATTTTTAAAAAGCAAAATCATTACAATGATTAATTGTACCTGGTTTTATTATTAAAAAGGAGTAAATTAAGCAAAGAAGCCTCATGAACTGCAACACAGTAATCTTAGACTGGAAACATTTAAGAAGTATATACTGTACTTCCTATGGCCTTACGCAAAGCACTCCTCTTCATTGTTTCATAAAGACTTCACTCTGTGTTTTACTTTTGTGAATTTCTCTTTAGCAATACCATGCCTAAACCTCAGATGAGTTAGCAAAAATTTAGGTTTATGTATGAATAAAGAAAGAGGAGTGTATGAGGTGAAAGAAAACTGTAGCTTTTTTTTGGTGGTCGTAGCAGATCAGTTCTCCAAATCCCTAAGAAGATGTGAATTATCATGTGGGTTTGTTTGTTTAACTGTGTGTTGGAGTTCTTAACTTGATTTCTTCAGAGGGCTCTATTTGCTGGGTGTTGTGACGAGTATCCCTGTGCTAGGGAGTGCCAATGTGACGTGAACATAGAGGATGCAGCACACCGGGGCTTGGGACACCAGGGAAGGGACAGAGGGCGTACTAGTTTGGAAGCAAACCAGCGAGATGCTTGAAATCAGAACTACAGTTTAATAGGAAAATTAAAAATAAATGCAGTAGTACTGAAGCACTGACAGAGTCAGGATACAACCTGGCACCCTGTCGGGCAGGGTGGTGGTAGCAGTCCGATTAAATGGTGGCTGCAGCCCTCCTGAAGTGATGGATGTGGTTCTGTTGGAGCAGTGATCCTGTAGAGGGGTCTGGTCTTCCTGTGAAAATTCAGTAGCTCTTGTCCTCTGGGAATCCAGTAGGTAAGGGCTGAGTGTGGTGTTCCAAACCTCAGATTATATCCAGGTAGGAATGCTTGGTTCCTGCCCCTGGGCGGAGCATCTCACAATGGGATGATGTAATTTTATGAGTCATGCAGTGAGGATGGATGGCCCATTAACAGAAAAATATCTCTCCAGAGGGAGTTATCAGGGATGTGTCATGGAAGAGATAAAGAACATTGCCCCACCTGGTTTTAACAGGTGGTGATAGAATACATTCTTTTGGTTACATCTTACATTGTAACCTGAGACAGAGGTCGAGAGACTGCCCCAGCTTTCTGTGCAGCTCTGTGTGTACCAGAGGGGTGGGTATGTGCATCAGGTAGTGCTGGAAGGGATTTGGCTGGGAAAGATGAGCCATTTGTGCAGGCTGGTATGGAGGCAGAGGAGAAAGAATAGACAGAATGGTGATTTTTCACCTTCTCCAGGCCTGCGTTTGGTGATTTGAAGCCTGCTGAGCAAAGGTTTGTCTTATCTTTGTGACCTCTCATGGATATCAGTGGAGTACTCTGTGGAGTGTGGTCTGAAAATCACTAGGTACCTTGAGGAATGGTGATTATGATGAAGAAAAAGCCCAAAAACTGGAGGTTTAAGGTTCTTTTAGGCTGATGAAGTAATTTACATTAATTGTAGGCACTTGTTTTTAATGCCAGAATTCCATTTTTGTTCAGTTGATAGAAAGGAAGAAAACAGAAAAAGGAGTATTTTGGGAAAAGCGGGCGATGGTGGGAAGACTGACTAATTCTCACTCTTCTATTGGCTCCTGCTTATTCTCCAAGCCTACCAAAGATGAGACAAGTTTGCTTTGCAGCAATGTTGATGCTCAGCTTTTTGCAAGAAAGCTAGATGGGAAGCTGGAAACCTGCCTGTTCTACAAGACTTCAGTTTTCAAAGCTATGTAACTAGAAGAGGAAAACTCATCTTTTGAGTTTAACTGGATGTCTTCAAATTTCTGTGACATGTTATGTACTAAAGAAAAGAAGTGGTTCCTACTTCTCTCTCAGACTGAAACATATCTTAAAATTCTTTATGAAATACCTGTCTGCATTCTTGCATTCAGGTATTATATTTAATAACCCATCAGCTGCACGTTACCTTATGTGCACTATAAACATTGTCTGAAACGTAGGTGTACTGTACCAGATGGGATTGCTTACACATGCACAAAGGCAACATCGTTCCCAAACATGGTATTTGTTGCCAAGATCAATATCAATTTTCTTAGCAGCCAAGTTAGCAAGTGACATGCCTTTGACCAAATCCAAAATCACACAATGAAAGAGCGATGCTTTGTGTACAAGTCAGGAAGGCATTTAAAATGGCCAAAAATCACCAGGAGACCATTATGCAGCTTGCTCTGCCTACTAGGCTGCAGTCATTGAAAACTTGGCAGCTTCAGAAGCCAAAGGGGCAGTGAGACCTATTGCTGGGAGACTGCAGAGCTACTTTCACTGCCCATAACACATGCTCATAGCCAGGAAAGACAAGTTCACATCTTTGAAGTATTTACAAATCCTGCTGCTTGGAACTCACAGGAATCCAGATCTTAATTCAAGAATCAGAATTCTAAGTGTCTGGGTCAGTCATGGGTATGTGCAGAAGCTGGAGTTTTGGTGTAAATGTTCTGTGAAGTTAGGCAAAAAAGCCCTCCCTTAAGGAAAGGCAAAATGTTGCTGAAATCTCAGTCTCCCAGCTGTCTCATCGTTTCATGTTAAAAGGAGTCTGAAGGATGGATGACTTTCTGCAGACTTGTGTGTTGGCTCTTTTTTTTTTTTTTAGAGAATAGGAAACACTGCACTTAGATTTTTGAAGGGTTTTTAATGATGCTTCTCACCGAAGAAATGAAGCTACTGTTGATAAAAGGATGTTTTCTTGTGGTTTAATAACTGGGTAGTGAGGCAGGAAATAGCAGGAAAAAAATATTGCTGTTCAAAAGGACAGAGATTACCAAAGGAGCTGTGCTGGGGCCAGTCTTCTTGGTCACTGATTGGTTAAATGATTGGTCAAAAAACTCCTTTACTGATAATACTTTTGTACTGATTCAAGAGACGAACACTGAGAGGGGATCTGTCACTGTCGTGTAGCCAAATAGCAAAACAGCTCTTTGGTTGCTGTTGCTCCCAGTCCATGCACTGATGGCTCTCTTGAGATGGTGGACTGAATCTAGAAGAGGAGGGAAACCTGGGGATGAAGAGCTGGAAAATTTGATTTCTCTTCTGAAGGGATCATCTACTTCAGCTGTAGGATTAAAGAACTGTCTCTTCTCTAGATCATTGCAGAAAAATTGCATATAACAGGTTCCTAAGTACACTGCTAATGTGAGCTCTACAACCTCCCTTGTTTAAGCCTTTTCCAGAATTGTAACTCTGCTTAGAAGTTCTACTCTTCACTTCTGAGAGACTGGTGGCACCCTAGTATATCTGTAAAGTGCACGGAGAAATACTAATTGCCACCTTCTTTAAAATGATTTTGTGCATATGTGAAGATCTTTTCTACCTAACAGAGTTTTAAGTAGAAAAGAAAAATATAAGGTTTATTATTTTCAGACACATTAGTTTGAGCTACTGGTCCTGTCCTTAGGAATTTAATTTCCCCTCAGAAGATTTTTAAGCTACAGGTCATAAGATCTTTATGCTCTTTTTTTCTTACTTCTCTTTTTAATGTTCAGGACTTCTCCATAAGGTTCAGATTATTATGGAAATGCCCTAGAACATGCCACCTAAAGAAGAGAATCTAATTGCTTCTCTTTTAATAATGACGGAGTAATTAAACTTATCCATCAAAATCCATTTCTGCTGGCAGTTTCTGCAGAGAGAGCTTGCATGAGGACTGGACTGTGAAAGAAGCTTCTCAGCCTTGGCCTTTACCAAGGAATAGCTCAGGTTTGGAAGCCTTGAAGGCTCCTTCCTGTCTGCAGTACAAGCAGGGTACATGGGGCCAAGCTCACTGTAGTTTATGACATTACAGCATGTGCACAGACTCCATTTCTTCAAACTGGAGTTGTTGCAATGGACAGGTGGGCATCTTGCCCTGGAAGGTGTTTCACAAAAGGCATTTATTTCTGATTCCATCATCAGCTCTCCTGTGCTTCTGCTTCACATGAGCTGCATTGTTTCTGGCCACTTTTCTTCCCCCCTTCCTTGAAGAAATGCCCAGCCCCAGCCTGCTCTCTGCGCCCACACAGCCAAGGCAAAGTGGCTGGTGCTGCTCCTAAGACTTCTGAAGGACTGGAGAATCTACACCCTTTTCAGTGAAGAGGAGGGTATTTCCATGTGTTTCAGTTGTGCACATTTTTGAGTTTATTTGGAATATGATCCATGGCTGTGCAAGTCCATCTAGACTTCCGTGTTGACTCACTGCACCGGGAAACCTTCACTTCTCAGTTTGTTTTTGGGCCTGCAGACACCGTAGCAGACAGGCCTTTGACCAGAAATGGTGTCAGCCTGGTCACGTTGCCTTCTCTGAAAGTTGAAGTAACTCTGACCGGCTCAGTATTGCACTGGTTTTGTTTTAGAGCACTCTGGAGAGCTGGGGATGGCAGATTTGTTCCTGAGCTCACAGGAAACATTAATTCAGCCCCAGAACTTGGTGATCTACAGGTCCTGCCAGTCTACCCTCAGCTCCCAAAACACTTAAGCTAGATATTGGTTTCAGTGTCTTTTGTTCATCTGTTGATTATTGTGGTTGGATTTCTGCCCTTCATGGCTGTTTTCTGAAGACTACTGATATGAATACAGCCATTCTAGACAGAAGAACAGGAAAAGATTTTTAAAATAAGCCCATCTCTGACCCACGTGCTGATAAAAGGCTCATGCAGTCACTGTGGAGAGTTGCAATAAAAATTATTATAAAGGCAGCAGCAGGAGACAACAGGGCAAGGACAAAGGCAAACAAGGGAGGAGGAGAACTGCTGTGCCTTTCCACTGCTGTATTGTGCAGCAGTGAAAGCCAGCAGCTGCAATGAGGTCTGGTGATGCTATTTGCTTTTCTGAGATTTTTTTTCTCAACTTACTAACAAGCCCACTGGATTGTTACTAGACACTTTGAGGGCTGATTTGGGGCAGAAGGTTGCCAGTTGAGGTCAGCCCTCGAACGAGGGTGCACATTTGTGGCTGGCAGTGCTCTGTGAGGGCAGGAGACACACAATGATGATGCAGGAGACCGGCTTTAGAGACACCTTGAGAAGCCTCACACTGGAGGGACCTGCAGTTCTGTCTAAGGAGGAGGTTCAAGGTGGCCAATGGTGGGCTAAAAGTGCTAATTCCAGGCGTGTGTTGCCCTGTGCTGCAGAGCAGGTATGGCCCTGCAGAGCAGCGTGGGCTCCGTACAGGCCAGCAGTGAGTCTGACTCACGGACTGCTGCAGAGATTGCACACAGTGCTTAGACCTCTGAGGGCAAGCAGGAGAGTCTGCCACAGCTCAGCCCTCCTCTCCAAGGCACTGAATTTGTCCTGGGCATCCTTCAACAGTCTGAGATCAAGAGTTCAATCTTGCCTTCACCTGAAGGGTGGCCCAGTTACATCTAATGCCTTCTCAGAGGGGTTTGCTCTGGCTGGTCGTTCTGGTGAAAGCCAACAACTCCAATTGTTTCCTTTCCTCAGCTTCATACCTGTGATGCTTTGGCACTTAAAGATGTGCACACGTACCCTACGGACGTGTTGCATTCTTATTCTCCTAATTGCATCCTGGACTTCACTGTCTGGAAAGTTTTGCTATGCAGTGACTTACTGTTAAGTCAGGTGTTTATGTTTAGGGCAAGGTGTTGCCTGAAGAAATATAGGTCATTTCATCTGGTTAATACGGCCAGCTCAGAATTGCTTAACATGGGTAAATCTAGTTTGCACAGTTCCCACTCAGGAGAGAGATGGTTCCTGAAGTGCTGTTTGAAATCCCAGCCCTTGCATGTGTTTGGTCTGTTCTCAGGAAGGATGAACCAAAAGAAGCAATGACTTAGTTGCATCTGGTAAATCACAGTTTTACTAATGCTCCTGTCCATTCTCATGCATAAATTCCCCCACAATCCATACTGAATGCTAAAAAACCTGCTTCCATTTGGGTTAAAAACACACATTAGTTGCAGTTTTTAAAATGGCACTTGGAGCCTTTTGAATACCTACAGACTGCATCAAACACACAACCAAATGTAGTGTGGAGATCACAGAAGATGCTGCTTTTTGGGACTATGGAAAATGGAAGGACTGTTTGTATATTCTTCTCTGGCCTTGCTCAGAGAGGAGGCTTGGGGAGGATGACATCTTCAAGGATGACAAAATGACTTGTCTGAAGATGGAATAAATTTAAATTTGGGAGCTTTGAGGTCAAGTCTCTATGTATGCCCTTCAATGCAGGTATTGGAGTTGTACCTTTGCTCCTGTCTTGTGCCTTTACCCTCCTCTGCTTCCCAAAGAAATAGATTTAAAAATTCAGGTGTCTAATCTCTGTTAGCAAGTCTTTTGTGTCTGGTCCTCAAGCAATATGGTGGGGACAAACATGCAGCCTGGACTAGGGCCTGATTATTAATGTACAAATTTATGTCCCACACGCAGCCCCTAAATACCTGTAAGCATATGCATGTATGGCTGCTCACTGATGCATTCAAAGATCAGTTTTTCCTTTGCTCTGCTTCTGCTGGACGTCTGTTTCCTGACTGATGCCTAACAGCACCCCTCTAGATGGATTTGTACAGGTAGTCTACAGCAGGCTTTGCTGTCTTGGATGGACCCGCTAGCAGTGCACTGAGATGCAGCCTTGGCTGCTTTGATGATCGTGTCTCTCCCTTCTGATCACTTTGGCCAAATACTACTCACATCAGAACTGCAATAAAGGTTCAATCAAGAGAAGGAAACGGATAGCATTGACTGAGGCTGAGTTTAAAATCTTTTATTATTTAGCTTTGCCAAACAGATAATGGAATCTGAAGTTGATTTGCTAAAATGTTTTGAAGTGGATGCCACCCCTGCCTGAGACAAAGAGGACCTCAGTGGCAGCAGGGACCTTAGGCTGTGGCAGCAGTTCAAAAGAACACTTTTAATTTTGTATGCAACAATGTAAACTTCAAAAATAGTAAACTATAACCTTTTCCCCCCCCCTTTTTACATAGCATGTGATCTATCACAGATAGAAATTTAATGGCGAACCAAAATCGCGTAAGTAAACATCCTGGTGCTTACAAGTTTCATAAAAAGTGTTACATTTGATGTAAATATCTTACATTTTTAACTCTTAACACTCACAATTATGGAGTAAAAGCAACTGGCGATTCACCCCCTTAGTCCATGCTCTCAGACTGTACATCAGCAACCACGCTCTTGCCAGCCCCTTTGATCATTTTCGGTCGGATTGTCCCACACGTGACCAAGACTTCCCCTTCCTCACATTGGCATTAATCAAGCGCAGCTCCACACAGGGGTAAAACCTGTGGCGTGAGAGGAGAACCAGGTCTCCTGCGCTCGAACTTGCAGTCCCCTGGGCCCCACGTTCCCACAGAAGCCACGGCGTGTACGGGAGGCACGTCCTGATGTCGGTGGGAATTTGGGGTCCTCTGGGGCCACAAACCTGAGCCCTGCCTTTGCAAGTGCCTCGCAGCAGGACCTGGTTCTGCGTGGATAAAGACAAGAGTTCTGTAGAAGGCACTGGATTTCTCTTGCATGATTTTCAACGTGGACTACAGTCATATGCAGAATAAGGAGATTTGGGCTCTACACTGCTTTCTCTCTAATGCTTTAGTGCAAGCATTTTTTTGCGCTTGAATTTTCCCTGTTTGCAGCGCAACATGCGCTCATCTACATAGAGTGATTTCTAAATCTTCCTTCCACTCTTCCCCCCATCTTCCCGTCCCCGAAAAGATTCCCTTTTTTTTGCTCCTTGAAAACTTTCAAAGTACAGCTCTGGTCAAAAATAAACATGTGATGTAGCATAGCATTTGTTTCTTTTAAATCACAGTGTGCAATGCATCATTCAGTACCTAATGTTCAAAATGTCTGCCCTGCTTTTCATGAAAGTCATTCGTTAAAATAACCTATGCAAATATATTTTTACTATATATTACATTCATTTAAAAAGAGAAGAGAGGTTCTTGGTTTGCAGTTTTTTTCAGTGTACTACTTAAGTGAAAGGTCAGATGTGAAAAAAGTACAAGCAAACTGGACATGCCAAGACTCGATGCTTTAGATGGTGATCATATCAAAACTGTACAGGTATGTACACCGTGTTGGACAGGTGTGCTTCTTCCCAAGAAAAGACCTTTGCATCATCATATATAACGTTAACCACAAAGTTTTGGTAAAAAGAGCATTTAATGAGCAAAGGATGACATGGAAGGGCGAGTTCTCCGGCTTTTATTAGGCAGTCCTGAAGCAATGTCTCCATTCCCTTCGGGAATTTCTTCCTTCTTCCGGACTTTGAGACGTGTGAGGAGCTTTATTACCCAGACATCCCACTCCTCTGGCAAGAGCAACAGGAGAAAGCCCAGGCCAATAATGATGATGGCGATTACTCGGACACTATTGAAGACAATTTCACTCGTGTAGTGATCAACAACTGTGTGGGACATTGAATGGGTGTTATTACACTGGAAAAGGCATTAGGAGAGTATCCCCTTCCCTCCCCTCACCTCCCCAGCTCTGAGGGCCGGCTGTGGCAGGAGAACATAGCCATGGAGGCAGTGATGGCAGGGGCACTATTTCCTGCTGGTTGAGCACACAGCAGGGTGTGCCTTGCCACCAACAGCACAGGAACTCCTGCTGAGGTCCAAGGACACAGAGAAAGGGGCATTTCCCTTCCCTGCCTAGCAGCTTCTGATTGCAAATTTTTCTTGCCACTCTGAGTGCCCCTCAGAGTATGAAACATTTCGTGGGCTGAGCTGTGTGCATACTCTCGTGGGGGTCACACCTCTGATAGCCAAATCTGCAGTGCAGAGCAGTGCCCATCTCTGTGCGCACTTAGTCAGCAGAAAGCTGGGAGCTGCCACCTGCACCATGGCACCAGCTGAGCACGCTGGGTTTTAGGAGCTGCTTTAGATTGGGGTTGTGTCTGCACTCCCCTACCCAGCCCTATCAGACTCTCCAGTCTCTTGGCTTTCACTAACTTTCAGAAAACTGTCAGAGAAATGTACCAGGCCATGCCCAAAATTGAATTGTCCAGTGCTCTTGATAAACACCTGCAATATTATTTACCAAGGCAAGCAGAGTTACTAGTTCATATCTGCTCTAAAATGTAAGCAATTTTATTTGTTTGAATTTAGTGTTAAGCCTGCCTTGAAGAAATCATTAAGATTTCTGCTTTATCCACGGGTTTTCATTCCAGCCCAGAGATAAATGTCTTCAAATCTACTTTGTTTTTCAGTATGAAGGCTTCTTCGGACAGTAATTTAAAAAACAATTCTAGGGACTATGAATATTCATGTAATATTATACAATACATATTTCATGCATAAAGAATAAATTTTTAATCAGTGTCATCTCTAAGTCTTTGAGAGAAGATGCAAAACATGTTTAATAAATCTATTTTCTGTTATCCCTGCTGTGTATTTGAAAGGCCACAGATTTAACGTATTCATTAAGATGCAAAAGACAGAAAATCTTACCTGCATTCACTGGGACACTCAGTACAATTCCAAGAGAAATCAAGGTGGGGTAGGTAATAGCAATCCCAAAATTTAGTAGAATATTGAATGCTGATGAAGGAAAGTAAAATGTCTTTTAGTACAGTGAAATTAGGCAGAAGGAATGTCACTTGAAACACTTATGCTTTATTACTCTATTCGTTGTTCAGATAAAGGGTGCATCAGCTTCTGTTGTTTTTCCTGAAGATACCAGAGGACAAAGGTCTGTCTGCTGCATGTCCACCTGCCTGAGACACTGCTATTTCTGGGGAGCTCTGTATCCCTCTGGAGTGCAGTGGCAGGATCAGGGTGGGTTTTGGGTACAGCCTGTCTCTCAGTGTCATGTGCAGTAATTCCCACTCTTTATACTGATCCAGTGATCCACTTGGCCCTGCTGAAATACTAAACATTCTTCATCTGGGAGATTTCAGCTGAACAGCAGCTTCTGTCTGGGTGCTTTTTTGTAGAAAAGCTGCCTCCAGCTGCAGGTGGAAGATGCTGTAAGTCTAACCTTCTTCCAGGCAGGAACTTGCTAAATATAATTTCATACAATGAAATTATAATATCATTACTATGGAACGATTATAATATTACTCCATTGTAATACCATACGCTGTTTGTGGAGTGTTTTGTGACAAATTAATAATTGCTTTGGATCAAATTCACCCTTGTTTTAAGGTGATTAGCTTTAGCAGAGTCAGGAGAGCCTTGCCAATACTGAGCTTGTTGGGAGCTGGGGCTCCAACCAGTAGTACCCATGTATTGCACACGCCAGTGATCGCATGCCCAGTTCTGCACCACTTCCTTGCAGACACCTTCCACTGAGTCCTCTGATAAGTAACCTGGAGGTACTTCTGGAGTCAAGCATTGTGACTGCTCAGGGTAAAAGGAGCTGGGACTCAAGACAGGGGTAGAGAACTATTTCCAGTAGAAATTAATGTTTTAGGAGTTGTGATTCCATCATCCAGTGTAGGGACCAATTGTGGCAGCAAGTCAACACATCTAGTTTAACAATGAACAACATCACATTTCTGGTAACCATTAACCTTTAAAACTTAGATTGGCATCCCTCCCCAACTGGGCTCCTTTGGTGGCACAGCAGTGGCAGGAGAAGAGAGGATTGCCACCTATCAAAATTTCCATCACTATGCAACACTACATTTTCAAAAGTTTCCTCCTCTTTAGGAGTAGCAATTAGCTATTACTGCAAGCAGCAGAGGCATCAGAGTCTGGCCTTGACTAGCCTGGCCTAACCTCCTTGCTGTGGGGATGCTGATGAGCCCAAGATAATGCCCTCCCAGCAGGGCTGCCTCCATCGCAGCCCAGGCAAGCGTCACCTGTCTCTGTGACACAGAGTTCACAAGTAGGAGTTAGGACAAGCTTTACAATTTAGTCCCATGGCACCTTCTAAAGAGAGCCACAGTATTTTGGTGTTATTTTTGGTAATAACAGCAGAAGCGAGGTCTACATTGCCTCTAGAAATGGGCCCTCTCATAATATCTGAACTTAATAATTAGTTTGAGAAGAAGGGAAAAGAGCTCCAGTATGGGAGAGGTTTGCAGCTTCCACCAGTGGCCAGTTTCTGGCACCCTCCTCCACCCTGAGCAGTGTGAGAGCCCCCCCATCTACTCACTCAATAAGAGAATTGAAAATCCGCAGAGGTTCCCCCAAGGAATGATGTCAAAAGAGCTCCAGTACTCCACTTTGGTAAAATAAAGGATGACAGGAATACAGGTAACGAAGAGGACGTTGAAGACAGCTAACACAGACAGGAATAAGGCAGCTTCTCCAAATTTAGCACTGCCCAAAAGAAGTTTGAATAAAACCTAAAAGAGGAAAATACATGGGTTTAACTCTCTTGCACCACATCTCTGGAAGGCTGGTGTTCTGTTCTGGCACCTATGCAGTGATGCTTGCCAGACACTTGGGATGGCTGCTCGTGAAACTGAGGAGAGCAGCTTGTGTGGCCCAGCCTTCTCCCTCCTGGCACCCCCTGGAGCACAGGCAGGAGCGGCTGCCAACTGAGTCCATGCAGAAAGGGGACTCAGCACCTTTGTCTGTGCATGTCCTGAAAGGAAAGGTTGCTTACCCTAGCTTACACCCTTCAAGCCTAGCTTAGACCCTTCAGTCTTTTTTCTGCACCTCCAGAAAACTTGACATTAAGAAGACTGTGGAGCAGGGCAGGGGGAGGAGACGAAGCACTGTATTATCTCCCTGCATGAGACATGACTGGCCCAGGCCTTTGGCTGCCACCTGAGCAGTGCTCTGGTGGTGGGCAAGCACAGTCCATGCTGGCTGGCTGTCCTTCTACCTTCTCTCTGAGAACTCACCTCCAGAAGGCAGATAGCAGAGCAGCGGCCCCACAGCCCAGGGCACAGATGCAGCCTGGCTAATGAGACTGCAGGGAGGGATGTAAAAGCTTTGGTTTGTTATAGGGAGAAGGAAAAAAAGACAGCAGAAATGAAGGATGTGAGCAGCCCATCTGTGGCTGGGGAGCGCCTGTGGACAGGTCTTGTCTGGAGCTGGCATCGGCTTTTCACCACAGAGCTGCAGAGTCTGCTGGATACCATGGTCTGTGGGTACAGTTTTCCTCTGCTGCTGGCTGCAAACCAGGACAGCCAATGGACTCTGACTTAGTGGTTTGTGCTGCACTGGCAGCCCCCTCACCAGTGTCAGTCCTCTCCTTTGCCTACACAGAGCAGGCAAGTCTGCAGGGCTGCCGTGCCTGCAGGGCTCTGCCCACTCCCGCCACCCCACAGCCATCGCTGGCCAGTGCAGCTGTGTTGCTGCTCTGCAATATGGACCAAAATGTCCCAAAAGCCACTTACTCCTCATCTGCCACCTGAGGACAGCGTGTTGCCCCTGCCAGGGCCTCCTTGACCTGTCCTCCTACTCCAGACACGGACAGCAGGGACGCTGCTGCACATGGTGAGATCTGTCTGCCTGCCCCTTTGGCACACACAGCTCATGGAAACTGAGCCAGACTGCGGGAAGCAAGAGCAGGGTGGCAGCAGCAGTGGCAGTGGCATGTGGTGCACAACAAGCTGCAGAGCTTCATCTGTCCTGACATGCAGAGCCCTCTGCAGAGTAACACCCTGCTGGCACTGCCACCACCACCCTCCTGTGCACGGGCTCTGGTGGAGCAGCCCCGAGACTCACATTCCCAGAAAGAGCAGCAGTGTCATGGGAAAGGGAACAGAACTAGGCTCTAGCCTTCAATTTTCTCTGGTGTGGAGGTCCATGTCTCTGGCCCTGTGAGGAAATGCTGTATTAGAGAAACGAGCTGTATGAAATATCATGACCTTCCCAACGTAAGACATTGTCTGATCTGAAAAAGTGAGCAGAAAGCATCGCAGCACTGTGCTGAGGGGCACAGGCAGATGCTTCTCAGTTTGGCAGGTTTCCCTGGACTGCTGGTGTTAGGGCTGCAGGGCTCTCCTGGCTAATTCCTGCTGGATGATGGGTACAGTGCAATTCATTAGACCAGATGGAGATGTCTACACCTCCTCCTAATCTGCACATCCGAGCCAGGGTGGGTGAACCACACCCTACAAATGCTTATTCCTCACTGTGGGCTGTGACTCTGAGTGCCGTGAGCAGCTCAGAGGCAAGTGCCCAGAAGTGTCTCAGTCTGAGTGAAATGGCTCTGCTCAGCAGAGAAGGCTGCATCTTACACGTCGTGCAGCTTATCCAGCTGCTCAGGATGAGGTCTTGATTCATAGCCACGTGCTTTGCATTTTAAGGATGCGATTGCTTCCGTGATAAGCAATACTTTAAGCCCCCAACACAGGCTACATATATTACTGAAGGAGGACTGGCAAGGGGAGGTAAAACGTGCCTTAAAGAAGCTAAATCTCCACAGGGTGCTTCCAGAATGAGTGATTAAATCCGGAATCTACAGAAAAGCAGCCTCATTTTTCATGAAGGTGGGACATCTGTAAATCCTCCCCCTGGTGGAGGAGCACTGGAGAAGACTATTCCAAGGAAATAGGAGTTTTTCTCCTAAGTGAGAGCAGACATCAAAGCAAGTGAACACCTGAATGCAGTGCTGCAGAGCCAGTGTGTTTATGGCAGAGCTCTCAAAGAAGGGCACATGGCGCTGAACTGCACGGAGGTTTGCAAGTAAGACAGGAACAGCCAAAGTGAGTGACGAGGGGGACAGGCATCTTTCTGGGGGGTAAGAGCCAGGTGTGCTTACCTTGTAGAGAGCAGACATTGAGGCAGAGCCCACCACCAGGGCTATCCCAATAACGGAGTGGCTGTGAAACCCATCGGCATATGTCATCATGACTATCCCTGCAATGGCAAATATAGCAGCCACGATCTGGTTGGAGACAAAGAAAGCAAGCAAGAAAGTGTTACTAGACAACCCCCACGATGGAGAAACAGGCAGGCAGATTGACATGTCAGCACAGTACTTCTGCATCATCTGCTTATGTAGAAAATAGTAGCAAGCCTGGGCCAATACCCAGGGAGCAGATGCTGCCTGCCCTCGTGGTTTCCCTGGCTGCAGGGAAGCTGCAGGCAGAGCTGCAAAGGAGTGGCTGCTTCGGGCGTGTGCGACAAGCCAGACCGCAGGGCTCAGTGCCTCCGACTGAGCTGAAGTGGGGATTTAATCTCTGTCACTGAGCCTCCCCATCAGTGGGTCCCGGCAGCCTGTGCGTGACAATAATACACAAGTAATACTTCCCTGGAGCTTGCAGAGAAGGCTTCGAGTCCTGTTGAAGTTTTGGAGGAAAAAGGTTATAGAAATAAACAGGGGAATAAAACTCATGCAACTATTTTCCAGTCTAGGCGAGTCATTGCAGAGAGTAAGAGGAGGTTTTTTCAGCCAGCTACGCACACCGCAATGCCTGAGGGGCATCTCCCAAAAGGAGGGAGCATTCACCAAGGCAGGGGACAGGCTGCCCCTGATTTACCAGGGTCAGCAAGAAACCCCTGGCTTCTCTGAGACTGTCCTGCCTGATACCTTCAGCCTCTCAGGGTGTTAATTCTGGGGTGAATATGCTTTCTGTATGCTCATGCTTCCTGGCTCTGCAGGGGTGCTAGGGATGCCCTGCTCAGACCACATGGCTTTTGGCTGCACAGTCGTGGTGATGCTTCCAAGATGACTGGGATATTAGTTTATTTTGATCCACAGATGGGTAAGTGCCAGTCAACTGTCCCCTCTCCCAGGACTAGACTGGGGTTTTAAGCCCCATCCACAGGCTGCAGCTGCCTACATATCCATGAGCCTCCTCTCATCTTTCCTGTTTTCCACCACAGATACCAGGGCTGCAGTGAAGATGCAGGAAGAAAAGCTCTGTGTACCAAGCTCTGCTGCTGCCCCATGCAAGATGTGGTGAGGTAGCCCCTTTAGCAGCTGCAGGTTGCAACCCTGGGAGCACCAGCAGCCTCTTCCCTGGGCTGGTGCCAAGGGACACCTATAAACCAGACAATCATCCAGCAGATCCTTCCTGCACACTGACATCAACACCTTCAATTTCCCCTAACAGAAAAATGGCCCATTTTTGCAAACAAAACCCTATCAATTTCTGCACAGGTGTTGCTGTATAATGGCAGGATGGCATAAGGCAGAATGCTGATTTATGACCTGACCAGGGTGGAGCCCAGCAGAAGCCACAGAGGCTGGGTATACACCTGCAGGGTTGGAGAGGTTCAGATACAGCATCTTCGTTTGCAGCCCACTCCACGCACAGCTGTGGGGCATTATTTCTAAAGTGAAGTTTCATGGTGGTGTAACTGGGCCCTGTGGTCCAGGATGGGCTTCTTCTTAAGGCAAGGAGAGAACCCCCCTGCATGGCTCTACAGCAGCGTGGGGCTGTTTCAGACAGGCAGCACTGAAGGACCACATCATCATCACACAACATCTCACCAGTGTGCTGATGCTTGTCAAATAAAAATTCAGACACTCTGTGTGTCTTCAGAGGCACAAGAAAAAGGTCATTGAATGAGACTAGCATGAGGCAGGTGCAGAACAAGGAGAAAGAGATTTGCCTTCACCCAACACATAATTAAGTGAAGGAAAGCTTTGCTGTTGCACACTGTGGATGTGAAAAGTTTACAAGGATAAACTCACGGAAGAAAAAAATTCTGTCAATGACTATTAGCTATAGAAACATTGCTTCCATCTCAGGAAGTCCTTGAGCCTCAAATTGTTGGAGGCTGGAAAGTCTCATGAGGAAATATCATTACAGGCTTTTCCTATTTAGACAGATTTTTCTAGGTGTCCACTATAGGCAGCTGCTGCAGGCAGGCTTCAGGGGCAGAGGCACCTGTGCTCTGACTCACTACGGCCCTTTGGAGAGCTGCCAGGTACATGGCTCAGGCTTATCTGAAAGACGGCAACTCCGTACCTTCCTTCAACATCACCTGTGCTACAGACCAGTTGACAAAGAGTGGAAGATGCAGCATTTCCTGTAGCATCTGCTCCAGGTGTGGCTGTCCTCCCGTGAGCTGCATGGGGCTTGTCCAGCCTTCACTGGAGAGCTGAGGAGAACCACAACCCCACGCCAGGCTGTGGCATCCAGCTGGCACCTCCAGGTGCATTGGCGAAGGAAGCCTGCCTCAACCCCTGCAGGCAGCTGTAATGCCTCTGCACTGGAAGCTGGGGGGTGCATTCATGAACTGCAGAATGAAAAGTCTCCAGCTTTGCTTTTAACATCGGGATCTGATCAGCTTCAGAGCACCTTCCCAGAGCCTGGTTGGAAGGGAAGACTACAGTTTGAGATTTGATAGAATATTTATTTCCAAGTCCCACAGGCAGATGTGCTTGTCTATATGTTATGTACACAGGAGGCACTTGCAAGTGATGGCTCTCTTGGATCCCGAGCTGTTTTATTCACTGTAGCATGGCGGGAAACACCAAAGTCAAAGATCAAAGCAAATAAACACTGTCTGCAAATAATTCTGCTGGGGCAGAGCTCCTTGCCTCTTCCATCAAGCATGTCACAAGTGTCAGATGAGTCTTGGCCTCACCTGGCAGTCTCCTGTTGACCTGCCAGGGGTGTCACATACACCTTCTCTGAGAGCCTTTCAGCCTGTCTATCAAGCACGTTGTTAGTGGTGGTGACAGGCTGCTCGCACACCATAGTGCCTGCAGATGTCACAGCACTGCAGGGTTTGCAGAGGCAGTGCTTCAGGCACTCACAGCTTCATTTACGTGTGTGTCTTCTCTGACAGCTCACAGCCCAGCTGGTCTTTCTCTGGGCACAGTGAAGGGCAAGGAGGAAAAGCTCAGCTTCATGATGGGAGATGAAGGCACTTAAAAGTACCTGAATGGCAAGGATGGGAACTTGTAGCTTGCCCTGACATTTAAATTCCAGCCAAATTGTGATTTATGTGCTTATAGAGCTAGTAGTTGCACTTCTGAAGGCCAAGTAGGATACTTGTACTTGCTTTTACCCCACTGAGCGGCTGCCTCTCTCACCTTGCCTCTGTCAGTGGGCATGAACAGGGACACCCAAATGTGCAGTCACAGCTTTGCTGTGGCGCTGTCCACCCTGCTGCACTGGTGTGGGGGTGGAACAGGAGCATGGGAAAGCACTCACTGCAGGGCAAGGCACTCTCCCCCTTGCAGCATTGTCTGCCAAATAGCCTCCCAAAGGGTGCTGCTGAAAGAGTTAGCAGCTCTGACACAGTGTAGCCCTGAGGGACCATGTACTTTGGGGCCGGGCTGTGTGGCGGCTGCAGCCCTGGGTCACTCCCAGCGAGGCCCTAGCAGTTGTCCTTCCTCCTAGCTGCCATTTCCAGGAAGAAGGCAGTGTGTTGGAGTCATCCTGAGGCTATCCCCCAGCAGTGACACTCTTTCTGCCAGTTGCTTTTCACATGGGCTGTACAGAAAAGAGAGGAAAGAGAGAAGAAAATGATTCTCTCCAAAGACTCCATGCTATGTCCCTCTGCAGACAGGAGTGCCCTAGCACTCCCACCGTGTCACACAAAGCTGGGCAGTAGAACTGCAGCGCTGCCATGTGCCCTTCCAATCCCTAAGGACAAGTGCTTCCCCACTCTCATATTGCCACAGGTCAGGATGCCACAGCTACTTGAGAGCAAATAGCCCAGTCTGTCTGCAAACCCCTTCTCCCTGCACCCAGGTCCCTTGATGGCCTGTCATCTGGGAAGGAGGCAGCTGTGTTCCTTTCTGGGTTGTTCCCAGGGAAGCTTGTTCCTTCTCTGGAAGCCTCCCTGCCACAACCTCACCAGTGCCAGGTGCCACACTGAGGGGCTGGAACACACGGCAGGAGCATCACACAGCCACCACTGCCCTGGCCCCCGTTCTGCTTCATTGCTGCTTTCCCAAAGCAGTGCTGATAGGAAACAAAAGACAGCTGGACATGGCCGGGACCACCGCTTGGCTCTGCTGCTTTGCTCCTTCCACTCCTTGTGCCCCGCTGAGAAGGGAGGCACCCAGAACAGGATTCATCCCCCAGTGCATGTCCCCTGCCATGGCACAACCTGCCCAAGAAGCTGCTGGAGAGTCCCTGACCATCCTGGCTCTTCCATCATGGCCATGCACTCAGGAGAGCCCAAAAAGCACTTCTGCTCCAACCTGTACGTGCTCATGTGGGTATCCCAACACACACAGGTTGGCTTCCTTCCCTCCACACCACAGCCGTATCCCACAGTGACAGATGGCACATTCAGACTTAGGAGCAAGCTGCAGGTGCAGACCACAGTGGTCACCTCTCCATACACCATCTCTCCTGATGTCCCACCAGTGCTGCAGCTGACAGTGCCACAAGAGACAGGAAGACACAAAAATACCTTTTTTTATTTTCATTTATCAAAATGGACAGCACATCCAGCTTTAATAACAATGAGACTTCCCTACCCCCAGGATCATTTCAGGATACCCTTGCTTCTGCACTCAAAAATCACAGTTAATTTGTTTTCAGGGCAGGGCCACTTGGGCAGAGGGGTGGGCAGACACCAGCTGGCCACCCCAAGCTTTTGGCAGGTACATTTTGCAACTATCCCCTGAGCAGCCTCTTGGCTGCCACCACTGAAAGGCTGGCCAAGCTCTCCTGCCAAGTTCTCCTGCCAGAGAGGAATACTTCCTGAAAAGTTAACTCTCGGCTGCTCCACGCAACAACCTCTTCTTAGCACTGACTCAGCTGGTGGGTGAGCAGGGAGCTCCTCAAGTAGTGGGCAGGAGACAGGAATAATTAACAGTTATTGCTGTTGATCTTGATTATTAATTAATATTAATTGGTGCAGCAAGGCAGGAGGGACCCACTGGTGTCTTTTCCTTGCAGCTTCTCCTGGCCCTGGCAGGAGCTCCTTGGCCCCAGGGTGGTGGGTTACCCACCCACCCACTCTGCTGCCAAAGGACACCACGTGCTGAAGGCTGCTAGAATGGCAGCAGGGTCAGCAGGGAGCTGAGGGGTTTTCTGATAAATCCACTGCACGCTGCTGCTGCAAAGGCATTCATGTGGGGTGCAGAACTGAAGGAGTAAGCAAACATTCGGGGTGCCACCAGGAGGGCAGCCCACAGCTGCTGGCCAGATGGAAGTCCCTGTGGACACGGATCGATCCTCCCTCAGTGACACATGCACACACGCGTTTCAGCCACGGGTGGGCAAAGGCAGCCCAGCTTTCCTGTCTGCAGCTACTGCTACCTGACATGGATGCAGAAGATACCTGTCCCACCCTGCAAGCCTGCTGTCACACACAGAAAGGTGAGGGCCCTGTTAAATTCCCTGGCTGGGACCAGAAGGGCATTGTGTGTAGCCAGGGCTTGTGAGAATATGCAGTTGGAAACAACCAGGTCTGGCGGCACAGCCCGGGAATAGTCACTTCGAAGGCATCGGCAAGGGCTGACACACATCCACAGCAACACGGAGATAGCACACATCCTTTGTGACACAGTCTGGAGCAAGTTACCTCTTTCCTGAAGGAATATGCACAAAGGCACCGGGCTGGGGGAGCCAGGGGCTCCAGGAGCTCACAGGCACCTGGGAAGGCTGCAGGGAAGGATGCATCCCTGCTCCACAAGGACTTCTGTGCCCGCTCAGCTGTCTGCATGGGTGCTGCTTGACTCAGCTGGCAGGAGGCAAGGCCTAAAGGAAAGACACAAGGGTGAGGGGGAAGAGGGGAGACAGAGAGAAGGAGTCACTTACCCTCACTCCCATGAACCTGTCCCTCAGAACGATCCATGAAAGCAAGAACACAAAAGCTTTGTTGCAGCAGAACAACACGGAGACATCCGTAGTGTTTATTTTCTTTATTGCATGTAAGTAAAGGTAGTTTGTGAGTGTCCAAAGAACACCAAAGGGTGCTGCCTTGGTAAAAAACACCTTCAAAGTCAAGCCATTGTCTCCAAAAAATCGGCAGCACTCCCTAAAACAAGGAGAGAAAGGCAGTGTTATTACATAAGCCAGTCACAGTCTGCAGCAAATATATGGCTTTTTTTGCTCCTCTTCTTTTCCTTTGGGGAAAGAGAGGCACACACCTTAAAGAGGAGAAAAAAGCCCAGGTTTCAGCTTCTGCTGCAACAGCCAGCACCTGCACAGGGTACAAACAGGCAGGGGCTGCAAACATGGGAGGGGGCTGCAAAGAAGGAGCAAGGGGAGAGGTGACAACAGGAGGTGAAATCTCACTCTTTCCACCAGTCCCTTCACAGTGAACATCTTGAAGCTGTGTGGGGTCATCCTCCTCCCTTCACCCCTGTGGGCACCAGGGTTGGCAGCAGAGCCTCTAGCTCCCTGCTCCTGCTGAAGCCATGGGAAGCTGGTGCCCATCTGATCTGCTATGTGGGGCTTGGAAGAAGCCTTGCAGGGGCCCGGTTTGGGGTTTTTCCACCCAAGGGGTGGGACCTGGCTCAAATCTCCAGCAGCATCAGGGCAGGAGCAGGATGGGGCAGCTGCCTGCTCCCCCCTGGGGTGAGAACATGGCATGGTAGCACCTGGGGACACGCTGGATCAGCCGGAGCAGCAGTGGGGAGTCAGGAGCTCATATGTGCAGTCCAGGCTGGGGATGCTGTGAATCCCTGAACAGGAGGCAGCCGGAGCAGGTTCAGCCCTGGCACAAAGAGCAGAAGCACGAGCAGTTTGTTTGTGTCCCGAATGGGGCAACAGGACACAGGAGGTGATGGGGTGCAGCTTGGCCCTGCTAGCAGGGCTGGGATGGGGCTGCAGGGGTCAGGGGGAAACCTGCCTGCAGCCTGTGCCTGCCTGGCAGCGGAGCTGGGAGCTGCTGGCTGCATGGGAATTCAGTAACACAAAGAAGGAATGAATCAGCCTGCGGGACTGGGGCTGTGGCCAGCAGCCTGCAAGGTGTGTGAGGGGCAGCCAGCACAGTGCCCTGGCCTGCACTGCCATTGCTTACTTTCAAACCTGCAAACTCCCCGGGGCCCCGAAGTACTTTATCGGGGTGTTTCGACAAAACCTGAGCAGAATTAAATTTCCCACTGACAATGACGGAAGAATAGGTTTTCACTGCTGTCATGAATTTCAAGCTGTTTGTTTCTCGAGACTGGGCATGTAAAGATCATTATTTGGACTCTGATGAAAGTGTTGTTTTGATCCACTTTCCCAGAAGGCAGGGCTGTACCAGATGAATACCCCCCCATCCATTCTTTGAGGCTCATCAGGTCTCCCCATCCACAAGCCTACATCAGCCTACAGACCCTCTGCTACAGCAGGCACAAGGCTGCAAGGTAGAGAAAACACATTTTTGTGTTTATTGGGTTTTGTTGCCTGCCAGTCCCTTGTATCAAACCATAGCTATGCAGAACCTGCCCATCTCTGGATGTGATGACCCTGTACTTCGGCTGCTGTACATGGACACTTTCCCCTGAGCTGCTGGTTCTGCACTGTGTCACTCAGTGTCCCTTGTCCTCTGCAAAACTGCCTGCTGGCAGCAGCCTATTCCCTGCCAAACCTGTTAACTGCCTCTCCGTATCAGTAGAAGGGCTGCCCATCTGCACCACAAACCACAGCCCAACTTCCCACCTGCTGGAGCTGTGCTGGGCTGTTCAGGGATTCTCATGACCCCAACAGATGCTGCCTGTGCTCAGCATGTGGCCTGGATCCATCCTCCCCTTCCACAAACACTATACCCACTTCAAGTCTGGCCCTCAGTCCTGCACAGCACTGACTGTAGCAGCCACTTGCCACAGGGGACACAGGGAGTGCAAAAGGAAGCAGAGACACGCTGCAAATCCAGTCCCAAACTTTGTTAGAGGCATAAACCTGCTTCCTAAGACACTGTGAGAGTTTGACTACCAGGGTGTCATAGGTAGCCAGCCTCATGCTCTGAGAACAAAATACACAGGCACAGTTTAAATGAAACGACATGAAGCAAGATTAGTATGAGAGGAACAAGAAGGCTGTGTTCAAATGAAAGGACAAAAATGGAATTTATGTTCGGATTCATCCTGGGGGAAAATAGTTCCTCCTGCCAAAAAGCTGTTCCCCACATATAGAATTGGCTATCACTATTTTATATACAGTAGAAACATGTGCTTTTACTGTCTCGTGGGCCTGATTCTTGTTCAGTAACTACCACTGGATTCCTATGATATCACGGCCCAGACCCCTGAAGAATCCACTGCAGTGCCATGATGCCCCAAAGGGCAGCCTTGCCCTGACATGGATCATGACCTTGACCCACAGCGCCCGCTTTGGGACTCTCCTCTCTCTGCCCTACACAATATAGTTTCCTTTTAGCTGTTTCAGCTGGTTTCACCAAGCGTGAATTGCTTTTCGTAGGCTGGCTCCAGCTTTCAAAGGAGACCTCCTTATGGCAGAGATTTCCTCACCCAGCACAGTAAGGAAGCTTCTCCTCAAGGACTCCTAGGGTGGTGGGGGGTTCTGCCAGCCACGCACCCACATCCACAGCAAGCCCTGCTGCTCCAACCAGGGGCACTCCTGCAGATGGGTTAGATGGCTGCTTTGGGCCTGGAGTCGTCAGTGAAGTACGAGGAGCATCTGGGAGAATGTGGCATAGTTTGTGCACCAGAATGACCACGTGCCATACAATAAACCTCTCACAATTAATTGTTTGCTACTTCCTACTGGGAAAACTGACTTTTCCTTGGTGCCATAGCACAGCTTGTACAGCCATACCAGGGAGCGTTTGATGAAGACAGCTGTCCGTGAGTAATGGCAGATAAACAGTTATGGGAAGCAAGGCAGGACTGTGATATAACCTACGCTATAAGCTCAAAACAGTCAGGGATGACTCCAGAAAAAACAACCTTCAGCTTATATTTTGACAGAACATTTGAACACAGCTGCTCCTGCTGTCCACTAATTTCTGGGCCCAGCACAGACACAGGCACATCCCCTGTGTTAACCCCCACACTGTGTTGGAAGAGAAATTGTCATCTAAGACTGACCAAACTTATTCGTGGTCACATTACCAGAAACCCTGTGCCTGCTGCTCTCACCTGCCTCCTCAGCCTGAAAGCTGCTTTGGTGCTCTCTTGATGATACAGTTTTGCTTGCTGGGATCTCCCTGCTTTGCCCACAGAACAGTGGGACTTTGGGTGTGGACAACAGCCAGAGGGGTTACAGGTAAAAGTTGATACAAAGCTCAGGTGTACCTTGGCCCTGTGAATCCCCAGGTCATGCTGAGGATGGCCCCTCTTCGGCAGAGAAGCCACCCTGCAGAGCCCCTCTGCTGAGATGATCTCCCCCCTTAATCTCTGTAATCCTCTGTGTGAGGAGTAAATTCCTACAAGTGCCAGGCTGTGTGCAGATAAGGTGGGAGCACACAGCAAGGAGCTGTGGCATTGTAGGGTGTAATGCTGTATTTTTGAGATAAATTATCTTCCTGCATGATTTTCCTCAATTCTGCCATCATGAGCTGGCGCTCCATTGCAATCACGGCAATTGGTTTAAAATATAAATGCAAGGCATTAACGAAGGCAACAGCCAAGGTCTGTGTAAGACTGGAATGGAAATGTCAGAGGAAGGATACTGGAAGAGAAATGTACTGGCTTAATTGCTGCAGCAGCAATACAGAAAAGTGTGCTTCCATCCAGAAGTGCCACGTCCATATTCAGACAATCTGAAGGCTCAAGAGTGAAATAAACAGCGGGATTACACTGTGGGGAGGAGGTCTCCATGCGAACAGAAAGCACTGCAGCCTGGTTACACGTGGGCCTCGGGAAGTGTTTCCAGTGAGACGTGACACAGTGGATGTGCTCGCTGTGGGGTGCCCACTGCTTTATTTTGTACTTACAAGCAAGTTTCCATCTGCCTCCATTGTTGTCTTCCCATGAACAGGGTGCCCTGAAAGCCAGGCAGCCGCTTCTGCTCCCAGATGCCACCCCTACCAGCTGACATCCGGAGGACGAGTAGTGTGACCAGGCCAAGTTTCTGTCCCTCCTTCTCACCTGCACCATCCCGTTACCCCAACACACAGCAAGGGTGCTTGCTGCAGCAGTGCCCTCAGCAACACCCCACGGCGAGCACAAAATCCACTGTGCCAAATCTCACTGGAAACACCACTGAACTCACCCTGCTGCCACTGTAGCACAAGCCCCTCACCGTAGCAGCCCCCACGCAGGGCTCCGTGAGTCCTGACCAGCACCCAGGCAGGGCTGTACATGCCAGCCATCTTCTCTCCCAAATGGGGATTCTGGTCCCCTGCCACTTGTCACTTGGTGCTCTGTCAACTTGGCCTGAAGTAGTGTCACTTGGAAACAGCATGTAGCTGCCAGGGTACTACGGGAACTGAGGTAAAAGATACTACAGAAAAGCCTAAGGCACAGCGATCTTTCTGTTGGTGTCTTAACTCTAAATTGTTTGCTGGTTTATTTAGCTTTCATGTACTAGACCTTGTTCTTCCTCATACCCTTTTTAGTGTGTATCTTCATTAACCCAGCAAATGGCAAATTAGCTCTACCCCATTAGGCAAGTCTCCAGCACAATACTAGCAAAATAACTCAATCACTGGAACCAAGCATTCCCAGTGAAGTAAATCAGAAGTCATCAATGCCAAAATTCTATGCTAAGTAAGAGTTAATTATATGGAAAGCAGGTGTTGCAGTCAAATAAAACTTGCAAATAAAATATGGCAGTAAAGCTCCACTTTTTCCCCACTGAGTTCACAATTATATATTTAACACTATTCACCTTCCACTGCCTGTGTTGTCTTCAACCATTGCTAAGTAGTCGTGATGTTTCCCCACTTCTCTGAACCTCATGCAAATGGATTTATAAAATTTTGCCAACACTAGAAGGAATGCTTTTTTTCCCTATTTTGAAAAAAGAAAATCCCGCCTATGAAGAGGAAAGGTAGACAAGAACCAGAAAAAGGACACACAGTGTGTCGCCCCAGGCCAGGGGTTTGGCCTCTTGATACTCCCTGCAGAACAAACCAGCGCCAGAAAGGGTTGTAAGCCATTCAAACTGCCATTACATCTTTGGGAAATTTGCAGCAAAGTAGAAAATTTCAGGGAGTAATACACATCCTAAGGGAATACTTTGCACAAGCCAGTTATTTCTCCTTTCCAGACTGTTAACTTTTGATAGAATTTTTTCATTGTCTCAGTGCTCATACTGGAACCTTTTCCTCCAAACCAGGTTTGGATCTGCTGTTGCTCTTAGAGGGTAATATTTTTCTTTGTAGACTGTGCTTCTTACTTTGACCTTGCAAGGTCTGTACCTGCAAATTGAATTTGGCTAAATTGCTTCTGATTTTCAGCAGAGTGAGCATCACCTCCCTGGAGCACAGCAAAGCCACCACTGTGCCAGCGAATCCGTCTTCTTGATTAGAGATTGGCAGGCAAAACATGTTTTGCTAATCCCTGCACCAATTAGGCCTGCATGGATAAATAATCTGCAGATGTGCAACAGTCTTACATTTTCTGTTCAATGTACAAAAAAAAGACATGGACTAAAATGTCATGCCATGTCTTCTGGGAGGACTTGCAAGCCAGTTGTAGTAAGCAAAAGCAAAGCAGACAGACAAGATGCCTTGACAGTAACGGGAAAGAAGGAAACTAGACTTAAGTTTAATTCCTCCCAGTGAAAAAAACCCACAAGGACTTTTTTTGTAATTCATCCTGGTACGACCACAGCATCTCTCACACATTAAGCTCACAAGTGGAGGTAAGTATGACTGCTGTACAGATAAAAAATGCAAGTTAACTCAATACATTCTTCAAGAATTGTCTCCAGGAAAGTACAAGATGTGTTTTGCAGAAAAAAGGATCGTGCCTCCAGCTCCGCTTCCTTCCCCTTTGAGCCAGCACTGACCAAAGGGTAGTCATGACAAAAATCACCCTCTGAGGTGGGTCAAATTCAAAGCAGTGCAAGAAAAGGGTGGGCTCATGAAGCCCATTTTACAGATGTGCAAGCTGGGGCACAGAGAGGCAAAGTCTCTGGGTGCTTTAAAGTGGCAGGATGAGGGCTGCCTGTTGACTGCACCTTCAGAGAGATGGGGATTTGCTTTCCCTGCATGTTTATTTTATAGCCAGCTCCTGTTACTTATCAAGACAGTCCCTGAGCGCCTTTTTCCTGAGTCACCACAGGTTCACATGCCAGCAGAACAGTTGCACAGAGGCTCCTGTGGTGTGTCCCAGATCATAAAACGCCGTGAATAAACCCGCCAGCCTCAGCACTTTGCAGAAAGATGCCCGGGACTCGTACCATGGCTTTCATTGCCCTGCTGGTCTGAGGCTCCTACAACAAAACCTGTATACCCTTGCCTGCAGCTTTCCTCAGGAGAACTGCTTCCCAGTGCTGGGAGGGCATGAGCTTCTCCTCAGCTTCCATGGGGCAGAGGTCTGAGACCTGTCCTGGGTGTGCTGGTGTGCCTTGCCTGCCCTGCTGCCTTCAGTGCCTACTGAGGAATGCCACAGCCCACGGCCGAGGACCTGCCGCTCCTCAGAGGTGTCTGTACTTATCCAGTCCAGTCTGTCTGTGCTGGGGACTGAACTAGGGCTGCAGACTCTGACCCTTCGGTCTCTCATTATACCCTTCCTAATGGGAATGACAGCCCTGCAGCCCAGGAGACAGCACTGGTTTCTGGAGATGGATGCAAAGGGTGGCTTATCTAAAATACTCTAATGGCTTGTTACTGCCCATCATCACATGCATATTTTTCTGTAAGTATGCTATTAAATGCAAGAAATTACCATAGAAGCCAATCAAGCATCCAGCTGCCACTTTCAAATGTCTGTGCCTGCGACTGACCATTACTTGTTTCTACACTTAGTTCGGGGCTGGTGTTCTGCCTTTAAACTTTTATCTGTTCCAGGAGTTTCCAGCTCATTTGCAGAAAATATATTCTGATAGGCAATGGAATAAGAAAATTGTCTTCTCTTAAATTAAACAAAAAATAAATGAAATAAAAAGTCTCCAGACTGACCTTCTCTGAACTAGAGAGACAGAAGCAATTGGTTTTGCTCAGCACTGCGCACGTGCCAAACTAGACGTTTGCACAATAAATGCTCCCAGGAAATGCTTAGCTATGGATTTACATAATACACCAGAATGGCTCCAAAAGAAGCAAATAATACAAATCTTACAAACCACCTGAATACACATTTTCAAGACAAGTCTTAGCACAGACTCAGAAACCTTAATGAGGGACTGTTTAAACTAACATTTAAATAAAAAAAGTTTAAAAGAACAAGACCGAACCACATTTCGGAAAATGCAGCAAGTATTCCTGGCAAGAAGAAGCTTTTAATGTGACAAGATGCCCTCAGCGATCAGGCAGCTGAAATTATCATGAATTATCCAACATTTTCTGCCTTTACACCCCAGAGGTACCCAGAGCCTGCAGTACTTTATGCTCTTCTAGACAACCAGCATTATACAAATAGAATGTAAGACTGTTGCTATGTGCAAGCTCCAAACACCCACAGACCAGGCAGGCATCACACTCAAACGCAGAAATGAGCTTTTTAGTTACACTCAAAGATTGCTTGGTGGAGCACCTTGTTTCTGAGCCCACGAGAAATGAAACCCTTTACTTGATCTGGTGTAGCACTCAGGATTAGCCTCAAATTTTTGTTAGAGCCCACCAGAGCAGTGGCCAGGAGATACTCACACTGGACATTCCCCTCCACAGCTGCAGTGCCTGAAGCTGAGAGGGCACGAGGCGAATGAAAGCTTCAAAGGTTCCTGGGCATTACTGGCACACCCACAGTGCAAGCAGAGGGACAGCTCCTGCTGGTGTTTGGGACAGGGCTGGAGGATGAGCTGGAGGGAACTGACCCATTTGCTCAGTGGGGTGTGATGAAGAGTGTGCCGGGACCCACCGCCACACCCAAATAGAGTGCAGGGAAAGGACTGTCAGCTCCAACCACACCACGCACAGCCAGGCACAGGCAGCCACGGCAGGGTGTGAGGAGCAGTTAATGATCTGTATTGAAGCTAATGACAGTCCTTGGAGAGCTACAGAACAAGCTGAGAAAATGAGCAGCAGCAAGTTATCAGACAGCAGTTACTCAAGAGTTCAAAAAAAGCCCAAGAATGAAATAGGGAATTCATAACATAGCTCTGTAATTCCCTTAAAACAGCCTTGTTCCCCAAAGCAAATGTCACATTGATTCTTTAAATCCAATTTATGCAGTGACTATGGCTGGCCATAAAATTTGAAGATGACCATAGCTAGTTAAAGACTGTTCTGCATTACCTCTTCCTCCTCCTGGATTCATCAAGGAGCAACAAGGACAGGGAATGCCCGGTTCAAGGAGCATGCTGGCACAGCCAGGTGTTGCAGGCACTTGCAACTATTTTCATCCCAGGAGGCTGGCTGGTGAGCAGGTGTCCTTAAGGCCTAAGCCCAGCAGAAATGCTCCTACCATGCACCTGATCACTGCTGCCATCCTCAAAAACAGAATGCTGGCTGCAGAATTGCAGCAACTTAGTGCTGATGAGTTCAGACCTTCCTGAGGATCTCCCACTTCAGTGTCATGTGGGGGCAGCCTGGGCCTGCTGGGTCTCCAGAGGGACCATTCCCCTGAAGGCTCTTGCTCCTCACTTTTATCTTGTGTGGCTGCAATTAGAGAAACCCTTGGGGCTCTGCCTGCCTGAAGGGAGGGCCTCTCACCTCCGCAGGTGCAGCTTCTCCCAGACAGGGAGCAGTGCAGCGCCACAGCCCCTCAGCATCACCAACCTCCCCAGCCACCTGGGCCCAGCTAGGGGGACACACTCCAGCTCTTGGGAAGGGCATTGCAGCTGTCAGCAGAGCTGCTTCAGGGCCTCTTTCCTCGCCCACTGCAGGTGGGTGTTGCACTAAGGAGCCAGGGCTGTGTTTTCGGTGGCTTGGGAGATGCACTGGCACCAAAGTCACAACTCAACTGTGTCCTGCATGGCCCAGTATGAATGTGTTTGCTAACACTGGCCTTTAGTTAATTAAACTGTTTTTTGGAAGAAAACCTGAACTACAAACCCACATTATTTTTAATGTAACCCAAGTGGATTAGTCAATTCCCTACAGGTCCCAGCAGTTTGGAGAGGCACTTTAAGCAATGCTTCAGTACTTAATTTACTGAAAAGATGAAAAGCATGAAAAGCCTTCCAGAGAAAGCACTTGGAAAGGGCACCGGGAGGCTGAATTTGAGGTCCATAGTGACGGTCTATCACAAATTTCCAGTATGAGCTTGGACAAGTCCCCCAGCCAGCCTGTCCCCCCTTGGCAATGGGGTATGAGAGTATGGGCTCACTGTTATTTCCCAGGGCTGTGCTGAGGTAAATGCAGTCAAGCATGTGTGCGGCATTCGGCGTGTGGTGAGGGACAGCATATACAAACTGAGGCAGAGAAAACCTAAACATTAGACTCTCAAGGCTCTGACTGCCGGAGTCAACATCATCACTGCTCTCCGTCATCATCCAAAATTTCCATTGACGTCAGTGGATGTTCTGGGTGTGAAAGGCCTGCAGACTCTGAAACTGTGCAGCAATTGCTTGTGGATATCTTAAGCTTGGCCTGATGTGATTTATATCCAGCTTGTCCTGATGTGATTTATATCCAGCTTGTCCTCTTCAGCTGTGACCTGAACCGCTTAGTACTTTTTGGAGTAGTCAGAATGAAACTTTTAGGAGAAACTGGCCAGCTGGCCTCCTGTAAATTGGATTTTTGTAGTGGTTGGCATAGGCAGACCAAAAAAGTATGCAAGAATAAAATGCTTTTCTAGTAGTTGCTGTCTTGGCTTCTGTGCTCTGCTGATATAGAAGCAGGGTGCCGATAGGAGGGGGAGCAGTGCTGCTGTGTCTTGGGAGAAGGAACAAGAGGCAAAACAAGGAGGAGAGAAATATCTCAGTGATAAAATCGGCTGTTACTGAAACACATATATATACCCTCACACACATATTTAATTTGCACCTTTATGCCTGTGGATTGTCAGAGAGACTTTGTGTGGAGATACGGCCCCAGCTGGGCAAAGCCCTGTTAGCCCTTGCTGCTGGCACTGCCAGCCTTGGGCCGGGGGCATAAACGAATCAACTTCATGGCCTAAGAACTGATTGTTCAGTGCCATGATGGGACACTGGGGATAGCTGGGAACAGGAAGGCACATGAATCAGGAGATACCAAAAGACACACCATTAACTTGGCAGCTAGTCTACGAAAAGAAAGAAAGTTATACAAAAAAGAAAGCTGAGAGTTTGCTGACATAACAGAGTAGCTGACATTTACAATGCACAAATTGCCCCTAGATGCATTAAATAAACGGGATATAGAAAGGAAATAATATTTTCTAAATACTTGTATTTGTGGTCATTTTTAGAGTACCTCCTCTCAAGAACAGGTGAATCTTTTCTGTTTGAAGTTTGTTTGCCTTTTTAGTTGCACTGCTGATGTCCATTTAACACAAAACCAGAGCACTCTCTGCCCTGTACTCCTTTACTTTCTGTTCTTCAGCAAAGTCATCCCAATCCTGCACACAACAGCACAGCAAGGAGGGGACCACGGAAGTGGAGTGAGAAGGTCTCAGGATGCTGTGATGGCGTCTATACCCCCATCCCAGAATTGAACAGCACCCTTCAGAGCACAGCAATCTTTGAAAAGCAGCCTGTGAAAGATGGAGAAATTCAGCAGTCACATGAGGTGAACGAGTACAGCTGATGAGTTTGGTGCCAAAAGGGGGGGGGCTGTTAGAAAATACGATGTCCATCGCTTCTGAGATTGAGATTTCTAAGCAGCTTTACTTGTTTTGACCTTTCTCCCAATAGGCTAATCCTTCAGAAAACACTGATGTTGATGGTTGCACTAAATTTGTGTAACACCTTAGTATAAATGGTAAAAACAGAGCAATATGCAACAGAAATTGAATGGCTTTCATCTCTGCTACTGGAACGTTAAGGTCTCTCAAGTGGCATACAATAACTGAGAATGGCTTGAAATCAATTACCTGCTGTCCAAGGGAAACATGAAATTTTCCGCTCTCCATATGAGCACTTTGTTGTTTGAACAGTAAACATGCAAATTAAAAAATACTGACACCTACTACATTTTTAAAGGACCAGATAGCGCAGAAATGGAGCCATAGCAGCTGAAACACCAAGAGAATGTACTCATGAAGGATTAGGCAGATATAACTCCAGTGAAGAGCTGTAGGAACTTGTGTGGTTTGGATTTTTGAGGGTAACATCTTCTCTACAATGTTGTTCTACAAATGTTGGTTGAGAAGTTGTACATGTTTATTTTCATTCTATTTGCAGTGAAACAAAATGCCCATTCACTGAATCAGAAGCTTCTGAAGAAGGGTACGGGTTAAGAAAAAAACTTACAAAAATACTGAAATAAATTTTGAAATTTTTTTGTTTGAACAATTTAAGTGAAATTTGTCTTTTTAATTCCCAATGAATATCAACTAAATCTATAGTGGAAAATAATGGAAGTGATCAAAATCAGCAGAAAATAATTTTTAAAAATAGACCAGATTGTATTGTACTTGAAAGGTGGTTTCATTTTCATTTCCCACCTGTGTATGCTCTTGGATTTTGCCTGTCATCCATTTGGAAAAAGATTTCTTTTAAAATTTCAAAATGCATCCTAGAAATGGCCTATTTCCTACTAATGACCCCTTATACTATCCCTTAACAACTCTTCTATGTGACTGCATGAAAGGCACTGCTGACCCAAGCTTCTCAGCCAAGAAAGCACTTTCTGGAAGAGAGGGAGGGGAATTTTTCCCTCCATAGCCTTACAATATAGTTTATAGTTATTGTCATAAAAAAGACCTGCAGAAGGAAATAGTAAAAAGAAATAATAAAGCTGATCATGCACATGCCAGTTTGGGAGCCTTGTCTCTAAGGAATTTTCTCCTCCCTACTTTTCAGAGTTATAAAGGAATCTGTAAAATTACATGCAGTGTTATATGAGGATCCTATATAAAAGCAAAATATTCTCTGAAGACTCTTCTCCCGACACAAGTGTACAGAGCAACAACTTCATTTCCTTTCTGAGCACTTGAGGCAGGTCTACAGGATAAATACAAGACACAGTTATCTTTCAGTCTTCTTGCACTCTGAGGGGTCAACATCTTCATAGTTCTTTCAAGCTCTTTTTATGCTTATGGATTGATGGGCCACTCATTGTTACATGGTTCAGAACCTGAATCTCAGTTTCATGATCCATAAATCTGCAGGCTGTGATCTTTTCCCCTTTATACACTCCAGAGAAGTGAGCAGGATACTGAGTTTTGTGATAGATCCTCCCTCCAGAGAGGAAGCTGAGTTACCACAGAGCAGTTCTAGGAACATGATTTGTGCCTGCTTTTGCAGCTCAGAAAATTTCCAGCTCTTTCCATCAGCTCCTTGCAACTCCCCAGACATCCCAGGTGAAAAGCCCTTGATGTTTCAGAATTGTGGAAGTAGATTACCCTTGCCTCTCCTCCTCTGCCCAAGCCAGCAGCCTCCAATTCCAAAGAGACTACAACCAGTTCTCTCCTTGAGAGATGTGTCATTTGCATGGGAGAAAGGGCTACCTGTGGGCTGGGAAATCACAGGGTGGAAAAGGTATCTGCACAGGTCTGCCATTAGCAGCCACACGCCCATCTGCATCTTCTCCATCATGTGGCCACTGACACAGGAGAACTACGAGGCACTCCACAGACAGCGATGGATGCAGACATCCTCCAGCAGTGCCAGGAATGGCAAACTCCATCAGAGCCTTGCCTGATGATGCTGGTGTGAACTTGGGGTCCAGAAACAGGAGAAATAGTAAACAAATACTACAGATTCAAAGAGCTGCAATGCCCCTGTTATGTATATTGCTGCACTAGTCAGAGCAGGTCTTTAAAACAGGTGTTAGCTGCCATGCCTATTAAGTCTTATGCTCATTTGAATTCCAGAATGGTGGAGCTTTATTTACCTCCCTGGTTCCTACTGAAAGTGTGGAGTGGCACATATGTGGGTCACCCTTGTGCCTCCACTGTTGGCTACTAGAGCAGCCACATTTGGCGCTGACTTTTCTTTCAGCTGCTGTCAATGTCCCACTCCGGACTTTTGAGCCAACATCCTCCTTAGACAGAAAATAGGAACATAAATACCTAATGGGGTTATTAGCCTTCAATTGCTTCATTCAGAATGGAGTAAAGCAATGTGATATTAAAAAGAACAGAGAAGAAATATAAGAAAAGAGAGAGATCAGACAGAAATCGATTCATTCTACAAGTAAGCAAAAGGATTATGGCACTGAGGTGATTACGCTGCTTAGAGGCTATAAGAAATGAGATCTATTTGAAGTCCCTGGAAAGACCAGAAATGAGAGCTGTGGCGCAGGATATCTGAAGTGGTTTCAGATTTGCCACATTTAAAAAACAGACTTGAGGTTGAGACAGTGGATGTGACTAAAAATTGCTGGAAGCCGTGAGAGTCCCTCTGAACAGGATGCTAACCATTATTATTTATGTGTTTGGATGGAATACACAGCTGTTCTTCAGAGGCCAGGCGGAAATTTGTTTTGAATCTGAAGCCTTCCACAGATACGATGCTTCAGAGTGCTCATCTGTGTGTTTTAAAATGTTATATTATTTATATGAAATATTTTATATTTTTAAGGTTTTCCTCCTATACGATAAGAGGTGATGAAGCACTAAAAGTCTTTGGCCAGAGTCTGGTGACACAGAAGTAGGAAAATACAAAGCAGTTGCATCTTGTCATTGCTGTGCATGTGTGGGGGGAATGTCAGTCTGGTTTGGATAAGGCTGTTACAGCACACACTGCTCTCCTTCCTAGTGACATTTTTTATGTACTTGTTCTTTTTCTTTTATATTTTTATTGCCTACTAAACGTTTTCTTTTGGCTCTACTTTGTGTGAACCTCAGTGCAAAGAAAACAGTTCTGTTCAGAGAAGCACTTTGCAAACTGCCCTGAGGAGGAGTGAGCTGGTGCCTCGATAGCATATAATGAACCATCCTGCTCTTGGCTGTGAATCCACAAACTAGGATTTCAACCCAGTCATTGCTGAATGCACTGATTCACTTTGTAAAGGCTGAAAAACAGAAAGGAGCCCTTATTTTTAATGGTAATAGCATAGGAACTTTACGGCACAAGATGCAGAACTCCTGAGTTAATGAACTGGAAAACCCATCTGCTGGTCCAAATGCCATACTTGTCTTTTTGGGAAAAAATTTTTTGAAAGACTAATACAGCATAAATCATCTCTTCCTTTTCTGCCCATTCTGTGTCAGTGAGGCATTCACTCAGAGGTGCCTGTGAAGAGATGGACCTGGACCACACAGGAATTACCAGCCTGGGTCCAGCCAAGCCCTGTCCTATCTCTGGCAGCTGCTGATGGTGGAGGCACCAGGGACATGGCACATGTGAAGAAACCCATTCCCTGGGACAAGCTGCCACTTTCTTGTCTTCCTCTTCCTGCTGTCCTGCTTACCTCACCTTGGATGCATTAGCCTTAGATGTACCTTCACTCAGCCTGTAACACAAGTGTAGTTCCCAGCAGTTCAGGAGCAATGAAAATTAATTAAAACTTCATTAATTAAAGCACTCTGAAGCACTTAGGTGTAAGTGCAGAGCCCAAGTACTTCTCTATTGCCTTTATGAATCGCTGTTGTAAGTTCCTGATTATCTGCACGGCTCAGCTTGGATTTTGCCACCCTCTAGGAATGCACTGCGTGTGCTTGCTCTGACAAATTTGGGACTTCTTCTTGTGACAAGAAACCATCCATACTGCATGTTGTGATGGTGCAGGGTGATTGGCATTCACTAAGACTACATCTCTGGAGGGAAAACAGTATAATTACCTTCTGGGAATTAGCACAGCAGATAGAGGAAGAATACAGATTATTCAGGGTGAAGGTACACTGTCTAGCGAGAGCTCCTGGAAGACTTGCAAGGAGAGCACTTGCTTTCAAGTGGCAAAGACTGACTGCTGACAATAAACTCGAGGTGACTCAGAAACATGGTATCTGGATTTGTCTCAGAAATGTGACTGTGACATTTGAAAGTGTCAAATGAAAATGACAACTTTTAACATGGATTTCCCTTAATCGGAATAGATCATGCATTTCATGCTGGAAATGTTCTGGCTGTTATCTGCTTCTGTGGTATTACATTTTGATGTGCCTCTGGTAATGGCTTTAATAAAATGTCTGGAATAGAGCCTGTTAAAGAGTTTTCTTAGGTTTAGATGCTCAGATACCATGGGATTGACTGTAGCACAGATGAACATCCTTTTATGATAGAAGATTTCTAAAATAAAACGTAAGAATATTAGGGAAGACTCTCCTGTACTACAACCTGATTTAAAGTCACAAAAGTAATTTCTGTTCTTTGACTTTTTATGACCAGAGGAGTAAAGCTCCTTCTAATCTACATCAGTGAAGCAGGCAGCATATCTGTTCTTACAGCACTCACTTTCAGCTAAAATGAAATAGCTTTGTGACACTGCAGTTTATGGCATCTTCCTGGATTTCATGGGAGTAACAGGGAATGTGGGACTGTGATTTTCTGAGCGAGACTGTAAGGGCTGTGCAATGAGCCTCCCTCCTGCTTGGTGGTTCTGAAAGCCGAGCAGCAGTGAGGAGAGCCAAGTATTTGCCAGATACGAAATTACCGGGCTCATTTGTCTTCCACCTTCTACTCCTGTGACATGCTTATTCCTTCCTTCATTTTGGAAAATGACCTTGTGATCCTTGCTTCCAGCATCGCACTATTTCCAGAGCAGCTGCACAGACAGCAGTGAAAAATCTGCTCCCTGCTATTACAGAGTAAAAGCATTACAAGGGGAGGAAGCACAGGGTGTCCTTGCAGCAGCAGCCAGCTCCTGCTGAAACCTTGCAGCTTGCCACCTAGGAGAGAAGTGGACCTTATCTAGCCGTGACTGATGCCTACCCTGTGGGTGTGCCTGCTCTGTCTTCATTTCAATAACACATTTTTAAGGCCTGTGACAGACTATAATTGTAAAATGGCTTTTCTGGCCCTCTCACAGATCTGTGGCTCCAGAGGCCAACATCAGAACGTGCTACATAATTTGGATCAGATACTCTCTGGTTGCAGTTATGCCTAATACAATTGCAGCCACATACAGTGGATTGCCTGGGAAATGAAAATGGTTGGGTTTATAGCAGAAAGCATGCGAGGAGGAGGCACAGCGCTGTTCTGAGTGCGGTTAAAAGCAGAGGAGACAAGCATAGTTAGCTGGCCTGTTTCAGTGTGCCTGTGAATCCTTACAGCAGGGGGTGTTGAAAAATTTAACAGAATTACTGCTGGGGATTTATCACAGCCTACATACTCTGTAAGCACTTACCTCAGTTTAAGTTCAGACATACATTAATTTAACCAAATAACTTTATCTGGAAAAGCATGTTTACATCTTTCCAAGACTCTCAGATTTCTTTCAACCTTGCATTTAATAAACTTCTTCATGTTAAGTCAGTCCAGCCAGGCTGAGCTCGGTGCTGCAAGCTTTCTGGGGGAGCTTCACAGTGAGACTCGTCATTTGCCTGCTTCTCACATAGGGTTTCCTCTTTCACTGTCATTAGTAAGATCTGGACACCTTATGCCATATTGTGACATGAACTGGGGGAGATTGAAGCGTTCTGTTGGCAGAAAGAAAATCCTCAGGCAGAAAGCAAATCCTTAGGCAGAAGAGGAACCGGGCCTTTTCAAAGTCCTGGGGTTATTTGCATCTACCAGGATGTTTGTAATTATTTGCCTTCCTGTTCACCTGCCAGGTTCTGCTACTGCATCACATATTGTGTTACTTAGGTTCATGGTGAGGTCCATGAAGAGGTGAGAAAAGCATCGCCCTGATGTCCTCATCCTTCTGTCCAGCCTTAGAGTCAAGGAATCATAGAATCACTAAGGTCAAAAAAGGCCTCTAAGATTACCACGCCCAACCATCAACTTAGCACCATCACCATGTTCACAACTAAACCACATCCTCAACTGCCACAGCCACACATTTTTTGAATATTTCCAGGGATGGTGACCACACCACTTCTATGGGCAGCCTGTTCCAATGTTTGACAACCCTTTTCATGAAGAAATTTTTCCTAATACCCGATCTAAACATCCTCTGGCACAACTTGAGGCAATTTAATTTCCTTCTGTCACTTGTTACCTGGGAGGAGAGACTGACATCACCTCACTACAACCTTTCAGGTAATTGTAGAGAGTGATAAGGTCCCCCCCGAACCTCCTTTTCACCAGGTTAAACAACCCCAGCTCCCTCAGCTGCTCCTTGTAAGACTTGTGCTCCAGGCTCTTCCCAGGCTTCGCTGCCCTTCTCTGGACATGGCCTTCCCTTGGCAAATACCGTGGGACCAAAGCCCCTCCACGGGATGCTGAACAGCAGCTGAGGAAGTCAGCACTCACAAGTTAAATGAAAAATAGCAGGTTTTAGCAGATATGTGCCTCAACCTCGATGGCAGACTCTGTGGCACAGGTGCTGTGTTTGTTTCCCTGCTGAAAAAGCACCTAGCGCAAGCTGTTGCACATCAGGATTTGCTGGATGCTAATTTCATACAAATATTAAGCAATAGGGATACTTGCATGACTGTGTGAGCTAGGAAAAGGAGACACAGGCTTAGATAATGGAGATTTAATATAGCATGTCGCTATGAGAGGAAGGGAATTAGAAGTCAATAAATAGAGAACAAAAATACACAAACCAACTGTTCAGCAACGAAAATGTGTATGGGCTCGAGTTAAGCCATAGAGCCCTGAACCCTGAGCCCTGAGCCTGGGAGAAGAAGTAAGACATCAAAGATTAAGGCTGAGTCTCCTTATTGCTCATGGCATCTGAAGAACATGTAAGATGATGGATGCGTTAATTAGCTCACTGCATCTCAGGAGCTGAAATAGTTGGTAGGTGGGCTGAGCCATAAACTAAAATAATCCCAGCATGTGAGAGAGGATGAACAGGCAGCTTCAAGATTATATGGGAGATAGAAGCAAACAATGTCAACTGTCCAACAAGAAGACATAGAATAATATCTTCCAAATACATAGTAAAATACTGATCTATCTAATAATACATGCTCTTTGATATGAATTTTATTTTATTGCTATGCTTGTTCAGTAAAAATATATTTAGCATTTTCTCTTCATTATCAATAGCGTATGTAACAAGGATGAATACACCAAGTTTAGGTTTTGTGGTCAATACATTCTTAGAAACTCCCTTAGAAGGGAGTTTTCACTAATTATAATTTGTGAAATAACAAATAAACTATTATTTTAGTAACTCCCTATATCCATTTTTATTCATGTTCACTGCCAGAATGGGGTAATTGCGTTTTATGTGAGGCTGATATTGAAACTTAGAACATCCCCAGAGATCTTTGACAATTGAGGTTTACACATGTTAGGAAATGGCTTGCAATCACATTTAATGTATGCATAAATCATCCTAAAAAGTAAACCAACAGACACAAACGATTTGGTGCTGGTGAGATTGATTAAATTTCTCATCAAGATAATACAGAAAGAATTTGACAAATAATCCACAGACAGCACAAATGAGCAAACTGCAAGAAATGACTGGATTACGCCACCTTCACACTGAAATCCTAGGAGGATCATACCAAATTAAAAACATCAATTCATATTCCGGTACTAATGCACTGACTTTTCCAGTGGGCTGAAGATTGTCACTACCCACAGACTTCAAAAAGAACTATGGGTGATCAATTTGGATCTTAAAATAGATGTAGGAAGGTTAAGTATGGTGTCTCTCACACAGAGCATCAGCCGTGGTGGGATTCCAGTCCAGGAGAGAGTCAAAAAGCTTTCCTGAAGGGGAGTTTTCCCTTTTGGAATGTTTGTAGGCAGGTGAGTACTGGGGGTGCCTTGTCCTCTTCCTCGGGCTTCAGCTCTGTCTGTAGGCAGGGAGGAAGGGACTTCGGGAGCAGCACCAGGCAGAGCTTTGCAGACAGATGCTTGAGAATAAGCAGCCGCCTTCCTGCTGCGAGAAGGCAGGGGTCAGCTCCCTCAGCAAACTAACTCGGGCCTCATCCTGGAGCCTGTGCTTTTCTATCCAGACCCCCAGGGTAAGATACTTGTTGCACAAGGGAATTTTTTCCACCTCAGTCAAGATCATGACCCCACATTGATCCTAGAGCAAGAAAGCACAAAATCTGTGGCTTCACTTTCCTTTCAACAGTGTGCAATTTACAGAAGAGCTCCTGATCTGCAGGATGCTCTATGAAGCCTGTCAAAAGTAAAACAGCCTGTTACTCCGCCTGGGACATCCCTGTTCTTGCAGGATAAAGGGGCTCAGCATCTAGCTGACATCAAACGGTGCCTGTATACACACATAGGCACACACACAGGCACACACACATATGTACAACACCACAAGGAGACATTTCCAACAGCTTTTACTACTGGTTCACCACTCCTTCCAACTGAATCATTACAGCTCCACCACAGCCTTCAGTAAGAATAGAGAATCCAACAGCAGAACCTCAAAAATAATACCCAAAATATCCTGACACCTTACTAAATCTCAGCAACAGAGTCATTCAGAGTCACAGTGCCCTGCAATATCCTTATCTGTCATTCCCTTCCCCCCCCTGCCTCCAAGGTACCTAACAAAAAATCTGGCTCATTTTACTGTAAATGTGCACTAGGGAATCTGCTAAATTTGGCTCTATCAATATTGCACCTACATAACTAGAATAAAGAGCTTCAGTGTTTGAACTCAGCCCTTTCTCAAAACTTAACGCACTATGATGAAACTGAGAGAAAGGGAGGTTACTCAATAAACTTAAGCCCTTGAGAGACAGAAAAATGTACTGAACAGTAGTTCATATTGTTACTAATTTTAGTGGAGTGTCTGACTTTCTTTACAGATTGTTTCCCAGGAAGAGTGACAAAAGCAGCAATGTGGTTTCAGCTATCTGTTCAGAAACCTTGCAGAAGCAATGCCTGTTTTGCTACCCTGCTTTCTTCTGGATCCCTAGCAGTGAGGGTGCTGCTCCTCTGGCTGCTACTGCAGGAAGGGATGTAAAGCACCTCACTAAGGCAGGTGGGCAAAGCATTCTGAGATGTGCAGGGCTCCAAGTGGCTGGGGACACCAGCTTAGTTATTTCCTAGGGTTGCTGGCTACCTTCCCAGTGCTGGAGAGCTGGTCAGATTTGCCATGGCCATGTTTGGGCTCCCCAGGAGGTACAGCCTGCTGAAATCTCACTACGACACCAAGGATTTATGAACTGAAGAGCTGCAAAGCTAGCTGGCCATCGGGGAGACAGGTGGCTATTTTGTTGAAGGGATCCCACAGCAGGAATGACAGTTCCTGTTCATGCAGAAAGACCAGTGGCATGAAGTGGCAGAAAGCAGGTGAACCTGGCATTTAGCTGGAGACATTTTCCATCTCATTGTAAATCATCTGCTCTGGTTCATTGTGTAGTGGTGGGCTGGAATGAACAGCTCTGTGTGAGCAGGGGAGAGGCATGAGATGTGTTGTGAAGACTGTAACACAGCTACTGGGAATCACTCAGGCACACTGAGGACTATGGGGACACCAGCATGATTTGTACCAAGTCTAATGGAAAAATCAATTAATTCATTCTTGAAGAAGCGTAAGATAACAAAGCTGCACTAACAGATCTTGTCTGGCCAGTGCTATTTACATCTTTAATTGCCAGAAAAGGGGAGAGCATCCAAACATGGAGGTGGCTATAAACCAAGTCCCTGTAGAGGAGGGATTGACCAGGTAAGCAGGCACTTAAACCAGCACATGTCTTTCAGCTGTCTGCATTTAGTCAAGCATGGAGGGACTGTGTTCCAAGGCTTGGGTGAGCTGAGAGCGTGCTAAGGAGCTTATCTGCTGGAGTAGGTTAGATCAGCCATGATAAGCTGAATTAAGATAGCTTGCATCTCCCCTGCTGCTGCCAGTCCCACTGTACCTTCGGCCTGTCTGTATTTGTGGGGAGGGATCTGTTTAGGCCTTACCTCTGGCAGAGAAGAGAGGCTCCTGAGGAAGAGGAAGTATCTCCTGGAGGCCACACATAGATGTTCATGGCTGTTTGCAGAATGGGGCACGTGTCTTAGCCTTTTTGTGGCTCTGACCCTTTGACAAGCTTTGCTCCTCAGGAAAGAGTGCCATTCAGCATCACTGAAAATCAGCACTGGCACTCCTAAATCTTAGTAATTAGTCAAATTAACTATTAAAGATACAGAAAATAATACCAGCAAGGAATCAGCAGGGTTTGCTGATTATTCTCTTTCCATTTGGTTCATAAATGTTGCTAGGGAGCTGGAAGCCAGTTTCAGGTAACTCACACTAGTCCAGATTCTCATCTTCACCCACCCTAGAGCTGTGCCAATGCGAGATATTTTTGGTTTCAAAAGAGTGTAAATGAACTGAGAGTTTGGCTCACGGGTGAGGATTGGATAACATGATGACAGAAGGGCTTTATAAACATTTATTATTCAAAATCTCTTCTGCAAATGTGAACACGCCTAGGCAATTATCTTGCTTTAGCCGCAGATGGGCAATTTTGATGCAATTATTATGCACCTTCAGTACTACAAAGCTTTCAGTGCCATTCCTTTTGAAAATGTCTGAATTAAACAGAATGACAAAACTAATGAACTATTGCATCTTTTTCCTGTCAGCTGCACAACATCTAGTAGATGCCATCAGCATGCTTCATGTGGAGGAACTGCGTGGTCATGGCTGTTAGCCCAAAGGCATGCAAACGCCGAGCTTTTTGCTGAAGACAAACCCATCTGTAGCCTTCAGTAGCTGAGTTACTCGAGGAAGGATAATTTGTTATTGCACACTCAGATCATGACATGAGATGGATACCAAGACTTTATTTGTCATCTCTCTCTCAAATATCCCTAATGAGATGTTTCTACATGTCCCCAAAACCTGTGGTTATTTACTGTTCTGAGCTAAACAAAAGCTTTTTGAGACTCCAGATACCAGCAGCGTAAGAGTGGAAAGTGTCTGAAGCCACATTGACAAAGAGAACAGTTTGTTTTTAGCACAATTGCTATGGAGGAAACACACTTGTCTCCAGTTTCTCGAAACCACTTGTCTCTGGTTTCTTGCAGCAAACACATCCGGGAAGCCAGCTGTTTTTTGTTTTGTTTTGTTTTAATCCTTAAAACAAAGCAAAGCTCAAGAAATATAAAGCAGCAGCCAAGTTGGTTTGCAACTTGCCAGCCAAAAGTAAAGTCCACAATTAACTATACATATAACTGGCATGATTTTCAAGAGGAATTTCCTCATTATGACTCCTGTTCACCTGAAAACAAAGCCAATTCACTGCTCACTTTGGAAAAGACTGCAAGAAGATATCTTTAGCAGTTTGGAAAATTTTGTTTGTACATTCATTTTTGTTAAGAAACAAATCAGTTAGCATATGAAATAACTCTTGGTGGTATGATTGTATCTTCCCTAGGTGGTTCCGAGTGACTTGTCTGGACCTCCATAACTTGGATGGCTGCTGAGCCAAACCAAGCTCTGGTATATCCCATGCTAAGAGCCTGCAGCCAGCCACAGGACTCTCTGTACATGAGCAATACTACAACAAGCACACTGTCCACTAAAATCACACAGGATTTATTGATCCTGCTTAGCTCATAGAGGAGCTATAAGCACTATCACTCATGCAAATGTTACGTTTCAGCAGAGCTCAGGCACCCTGCTTCCACAACACACCACATTTGGCCCACCATCTCTGATTCCCAAGCGTGCAGTAACCACTCTTTGAGGCTCTTCTTGTTTTTCAGGCTCCTGACAGCTCACTAGCACACTGAGAGAAACCACCTTCCTTGTTTCAAATACCTCCCTTATTCTGCTTGATGTCACCTAGCTCTTTCCTCACCTTCCTCAATCCATTGTTTAGCTGATCTTTATCATACTCCCATACAATTATCTGTCTTACATGATCAGGAGTACAACTCTACTAAAAAATCCATGTAGAACTTGGTAAGGCAGAAAATTATGGCATAGGAACTACTGGAACTACAGAAGAGCATGGTTTTGTAAATTGTCTGAAAAATCTACGAAATCAATAGATCTCTTTGTTAAATGCTGTAAGACTTCCAGAGGGTTGGCCTTAATTGTTAAAAATTTCATGAGCAAGGACAGGTCTGCAAGCATGTTAACAGAAAGCAGCTGATCATGTGTCTTTATGTCACTGTATCCGCTAAGTTTTTCTATTTCAGTTCTCCAGAATCAAAAGTCACTTTTTGAAAGTATTGTGGAGGAGCAGGGTGAATTTCAGTCTGCTCAAAGCCTGAGTTCCCCTCTGCAAGACAAAATACATCTAAATAGTCATTAACTTGATATTTTTATATACACTCAGCCAGACCCTTTCTGATAGAAATTAGGAAGAAATTAGTTGCTGTGAGGGTGGTGAGGCACTAGAACAGGTTGCCCAGAGAAGCTGTGATGCCTCATCCTGGGAAATGTTCAAGGTCAGGTTGGATGGGGCTTTGAGCAATCTGGTCTAGTGGGAGGTGTCCCTGCCCATGGTGGGGGAGTTGGAACTGGATGATCTTTAAGATCCCTGCCATTCTCTGATGAAATCAGCATTCTGTCATGGGGCTCAGTGGAGTTATTCCAGATAGGGTGAAGTGCTGCCTATACCCAACACATTTAATATCGAGAACTTCATGAAATACTGAAAATGCTAGGTGAGTTTTTTTTTTTATTATTAAAATAAGTTAAACTCTCATTTTAGTGGCTTAATACCATTTATTTTAAATTTCAAGGTTAATGAAAAATAAATCAAATGCTTAGAGTTTGAATCAACATATCTTTGCCTGAGGACTGAAAAATATTTAAGGTGGCTCTGGCAAAAAGGGGCAAACAGAAGCTGAACAGGTACCATTCATGGCAATACATTCTGGTACATGTAACTCTGGGATATCCTAGAGACAGCACAAGAAGAGATGCAATAAAGCACACCTAAATTTAATAACAGTTATGCCTCATTCAGTGTCTGCAGATCACTAATCATTAACAAAATTAAAAGGTAGATATGATGTGGTTCTGCACTGAGCAGGCTGGACTAGAGCTGCCTCCCCAGGTCCCCAGCAGCTAGAATTATGCCATGATTCTATGACCTGATGTTCAGGGTATTGCAGTGAGATGGTCTAACAAGACCACCTGTTGTTAAATGGAAAAAATAACAGATAGCATTACAGAGGTGTAGTTTCATTTTTCTTCCAGTCAGTCTTAGGAGGCAGTGAATGTAGAGGTGAAATCCTTGCTATTTTCTAGTGTCCTATTGAATAGGAGAGTTTTTCATATTGGAAAAATTATCTTTCTGTACTTAGAAATCTATATGTACTCCAGCTGAAGGTATAATAAGCCAGACTAGTGAAGGAAGTTGTAGTTCCAGTGCAGAAAAAGCAAGATACAATTTTAAGTTGGCCTGGTTGGCCTCTATAATAGATACAGTGAACAGAATTAAGTTTTAAAAATGCAGTATTTTGGTGAAGCAAAACATTCTTTTAGATGCAATGCAAGGGCAAATACCAGATGATGTAGAGGAAAAAGACACAGAGTCCTCCTTTAGCAAATAAGCCTGGATTAATACCACCCAAGGTGCCTCATCTTAGCAATGTAATACATGAGGGTCAATAATATATCACTGAAGGGGCACTCATGGGTGCTTGAAGAGACTTGAGATCCCTGAGGCTTAACAGTTGCGGATGCTGAAAGAGATGGGGGATGCCATCCTTCACGTAAGGCTTCCAGAGGCCCACTCCTGCTGTGGGAATCTGAATATTACACTGAGGCAGTGGAAGGTTTTTGAAGATATGAAGGGAGCATTGCATCAGTCTCTAACTTCTTGTGAAATGAGCAGCTTCAGTAAATGAGTAAAGAGCTCCCCAGCTCCAGAGAGAAGGGACACAATTTATAGATTAACAAACCACAAGCAACCAACACCAGCTCCAGGTGGGGAAGAGCTCAGTCAGAGGTACGAGGAACAGGGAACAGACGAGATAGCCACAGTAGACTTAGTGTAGGCTTGCTTTGCCAAGAGACCCAAATGATATGGCAATGACTCTTAAGCCGTAAAGTAAATGAGGCTTTTTCCTTTAAACTCACTGAGTTGCAGCCCTGACCCCAGGACTGGCAAACAAACCAACAGGAGGGTTGTTTCTTTTCCACAGCCAGGCTGAAGAGAAGTGGTCTTCAATGACTGCCACCCAAAGCAGGTAAACAAGGTAACAAAACCAGATGTTTGCCTTCTTCATTTTTGGATTGGATTTTCTGGCAAAAAGCTACTATTTGGAAAGTTGTTCTAGCATTGGAAAACACAAAATGGTTGTACATGAGTGTGTGAATATATATATGAACCTGTCTGCCCATCAGCTCATACCTTAACATTATTTCCCACCAAAACCCCTTATGGATGGTCACAGACAACATTATGTAGCTGCTCGACAGGGTTTTTCAGTTTATGATGCCCTGTTCATATACCTCTGTTGCTGCCAACCTTCACCTTTGGCTATTTGTCCCTTTTTACCTGTTACAGCTTTGTTTGACAGGCAAGGGTGGCCAGCTCCTGGAGACCTGGACTGAACAGGATCCTCAGCCAGGTACATGTGCATTTATATGAGACTGCCTTTTCATACAAACACAAACAATCCTGGGAAATCTGGACACAGTCCATAACCACTAGGCAGCTGGACAAATAGGTTTTTTCCACTTCTGTAGTACTGCCAGCCTCCAACACTTCTCAGTGTATCATCCTTCTCTATTGAGAGCTGTTAATTATAGCTACAAAGTCTGTTGCCATACATGCACTTTCCTTTTTTAAAGCAGCTTTAAAGGTAGATGCCTTCAAGATATTTTGACACAGATCTGGGCTGGGAAAAAAAAAAAAGCAGAATTCCTTATCACTCCTTCCTGGTTTTTCTTGCTGTTGTAAACATCACGGAGAATCTATCTAGGACAGTCCCCATTTAATGACTTTGTGCACTGGGGGGTCAAGGTACTTGGTGTGGTGACCAAGGTAAACAACATTCTGCAAAAAGGCCAGCTGTGAAACCTTCTTCCATGTTATGACGACTGGAAAAACAGCAAATCCATGCTCACCTCAGCTTTCTGCTTCTTTCTCTGTGCAGTAAACATGATCACACACTCTTTTCCCAGTCTTTTTTTTCCCTTGCCAGCCATAAAATGCAGCTACTTTTCTGTTTGTGTGCGCAGGCCATGCCTGGAGGCAGGAAAGGGAGGAGGTGACCCAAGGTCCCTTCAGCCTGGCTTGCTTTTGTCCCATGGTCTCAGTGAGTGCAGAGAGGTCAGATCATCTCGAGTAGGACCAGCATAGGCTGGTTTGCTCTTGAGGTCTCCTGAGAAAAGCCCTAGCAGTGTGGGAGCCTGGCAGCTTGTTTAACTAACCAGAGGCAGTGTTAATGAAATGCAGTTTAACTACTGACCAGAGAGAGATCCTTCAGTGCTGCAAGACACAACATTTTTTCCAAGTAAAAGCCATTACATAAATACATTGTTTCACAGCACATGCCCTGTCTTCAGGTACCAAGAACAATTACTTCTCTTTCTAGTCCTTGCCTCAAGCACTGTTACCTCATAGGAGGCAGATAATGTAATTATTTTGAAGCATCTGTTCAAGCCACAGCAGAGGAGACAAGAGTAATGGAACAACAAGACAAAATTACAGGACATTACTTAATTCAATCATCCTTGGAATGATTTTGCAAACCAGGCTCAAGATTAAAGAATGTGGGTTTCTCCTGATCAGGCAGTACCCAATTTTTATTCTCCGTTAGCACTTCAGAGAAGTCCAAAAGCCCAGAAGAGGTGATTCTCAACAGATGAACGCTCTTCAGATTAAGGGAAAGCTTTTTACAAGGACATGAATGTTGAGCTCTTTTCAGAACATCATGGTCTGAAAAACAAATACAAACTCCAAGCATAATCTGTGAGGTTAAATTAGAAAGGACTGGTTTCCTAAAGAAGGACCCATGACCATTTTCTCACAAAAGCTAAGACACGAGTTCTCAGAGACGGTGTTCTATCTGAATAGAAGGAATTAGCAAATTAGTCAAACAGAATTTTGAAAGAAATCTCTAAAAGGTATTCCCAGGAGGTTTAGAAAGGGAGGTAAACATATAAATGCCACCTTATGTACCATGCAGGCTTAACATTGTGAGAGCTGCCTCCAGACAAGTTAGGACTTAGGCATTAATTCTGTGGCTTTCTGCCAGCCACTCACATCAAGAGGCTGATGTAGGTACCACGCATTTGAGGGAGAGAAAAACAATCACCTTCACCATGGTCCAGGAGCAGTTCTTTTAGCTTTTCAATGGAAGACACCGAGAGGAGCAGTATCTCAATTCTAGTTAGGTGCCTAACTCTGGGATGGTGGAGGGCTCCCACTAGCAGCGAGTTTGACCACAGCCTTTCTCTTCTCCTCACCCTTTCCTGCGGCTTACCTTATATGCCTCATGTTTGTGTTTCAGCTGTAGGTTTTGCTCTCCTTGTGAATTCTGTGGGGAAACCAGACATTCAGCTTCAAGCTAGCAGTGCTGGAATATGCAGTGTGACACTGAGAACCCAGCTGTGGCACATTTCCAACCCCTGGTACAGTCTTCAGAGGAGACTGATGTGAACAGGAGGCTACTCTAGAAAAACTCTGGAGCTGTTATTTTCTCAGGAACAGGCAGCCTGTAGAGCATATTTTTGACAGCTGGCTGAGAAATTTTTGTTTCAGGAGGCACAAAGACCAAGAGACCATGCCATTAGTCTGTAATCACCTAAGAAAACAAGTGTCCCCAGAGGAGCGGCTGAAACCACGACTCGCGCGATCACCTGGCAATAGTGCAGCACAGCTGTATTATGCCAAGGCAGCAGTGAGAAGCCACCTCCAGGACCCCTGTGGGGTGACAGCACACCCATCCCACATCCCATGGGGAGACACTTTCCTCTTCAAAAGGCAAGAAATAGCAGCTACCGCAGGTTTCATCAGGAATTGGCAACTACTTGAGAAACTGAAGTTGACAGCAGCATCACCCTGAGCTCTGTGGCTTGGGCTCCAGCTGAGCTAAGCCCAAATGAATGCTCCATGACCGAGCTTGATGCTGTAGGGACAGCAGGTTGGACATTGGACACATGCCCACCAGCACTGCCACTACCACAAACGTCACACTGTTCCAGCAGAAGGCTTCACTACTACTGTTACTTGCTAATTGTACAGTTTAGCCTTGTCTTCAGCTAGAACCTCTGGCAGAAAAGTGCATATTCACTGAAAAAGAGTCAGAGCAGTGATACAGTGGTCTGTCAATAACACAGCACCGCCAGCAGCTCAGATATCTGTGGGAGAGATGAAGATGACTACGAGTGTCATAAACCTCTTGTACAATATCGACATCTTCTTTTAATTAATTGCTTTGATACCAAGCAAAAAGGTGAGTCCTGACAGACAACTGTAGAGATCAAACTGATCTCTTGCTGTAGAGATCAAACTGATTTAATCTGGAGTTTCTCCTAACTGGTCTCTGTCGAACTTGGGTAAGAATCAGATGCTCTGTCTTTTAATTTCAATGGTTTATTTTGTTCCTTGGTTGTTTTTTTATTATTTTTTTTATTTTCCCCAAGAAGCTAATGTGAACTTGAAATGTAAGGTGATTTTATTTTGAGGAACACAAAGTAAATACATATTATTTTAAGGATAATGTTCTGAATTAGACAAATAGGGTTTATAAACTGAAGTTTTTTGAAGGAAAACATGCTTCATTGGGTGACATTTGCTAAAAACACTTGTATTTGTCATGTCTTGATGCTTCCACAGCTTATTTATGACTCTCTTAATGCTGTCTGCTCTGGTGGCGAAGCTCCCATTGAAGTAGTAATATAAATCAGTAGGATGCCAAAAGTTAACCACACTGCAACATTTTAATGCTGCTGGGTAAGAGAGACTCATGAACACAAACCACTGAAAAATCAATAGTAAAGCAGCATCCAGTCACGCCAAATGGCTCTGACCTTTTTTCCCCTTAGAGTTGCATTGTGGCCAGGGGTTTGGTTACCAGTGGGGTTCTCTGCCTGCTGCAGAAAAGGAGGGCAGTACCCACGGTGCAGTGAATTACACTTTGTATGAGTCAGGATCAAACTAATGGACTCAGCTCCTTGTATTACTGGAGGTGATGCCTAGTGTCTCATCTTCTCCGTGGTAGCAGAAATACCCATGAAACACATTTAGAAACTGGCCCACATTCTCCTGGACCTCAAGTGCAGCTATGGCACTGAAACTTTGTGGCCCCTGAACAACCAAATCTCAATTCTGAGCCCATAGGCATATAGATGAAAAGTGGCTTTTGTAAAGTCAATGTTGCTAAATCAGAGTGAGAGAGATCTACTATGTTAGTCCTCTACCATTGTTGCATCAGTATTTTGGTTCAGTTTCAAAGACATAGCAATACTTTGGTGTTACTTGCAACTTTTTCTTTATTTTCAAAGAAAAGTCTTCAGATTCTGAAAGATTAGTGGCAGATAATTTGGGGACAGTATAGAGACAAAACTCTGAATCAGTGAAAAAGAACATTCTAAAACGTGTTCAAATGTGGCTGCAGATCAGTGCAGGGACTGCACTGTGATGATGTCTTCATTTGCCCAACACATCAGGTGCATTCAGTGTTTCAGAAGAGATTTAGTTCTAGCTTCTGTGGTGTTCTTTGGTCCTAAAGCTTTATGAAATAAAAATCAAGATCTAAATTATAAACAAATAAATAAATAAATAATCTTGCAAACCATTCTTGAAAGTCCCTCTCTTTCCATCTCAAAAAAATCATTACCTAAGACCACACCATCCAAATAAACAAGCTTTCTGAGGTATTTTTCTAAAATGTGAACAAACCCCTCTATTATTCCTCCCAGCTGGAACACAGAGGGCAAATCTTTATAAAAGGCGTGTTTCATTCTGCCTAGAGATACACAAAGCTAAGCAATATCTTGCACAGATTTTAATTTAATCTTTCATGTAGCTAGGGAGTTTTAAGCCCTAGTGCTTTTAATTTATGTTACCTCATAAATGAATAATATAGGTATGATGGAGGATAGCTCATCAGATTAAATGTGTCATTTTATAAAGCAGTTTGGAAGCAAAAAGTATGAAGTACTCTTAAATGATGCATTAGGTGCACAAATCATTACATGTGTTATTTCTGGACTGGACAGTGGTTGAAACGAATAATAATTTAGTTACAGTAATTTTATTTTAAGCTAGTGAGCACTTGCACAAGAAGTAGGAGAGTGATGCTGACCCTGGCATGCTCTTTGGTGGCCTTCCAGAGCTCTCCGTATCACTCCCATGCACGCAGTCCTGCCCCACGACATCCTTGGTAGCAACCATGGGAGAAGTTCTCCCTGAGCAGTCTACACTTGGGCACAACCCTGACAGCATTTGATGGAGCTGCACAGGGAGTACAGAGCAGTTGGAAGTGAATGCATGAGCTCTGGTTTGCTATGAAGAGTGACTCTCTCCCCATGGTGTGGACACACTGACAGTCTACTTCAGCTTAAACAGCAAATTCCTTACCATGCAATATGGTTCAGTCATAAATCCTTAATACTTCACATTGTGGTCTAACACTCAAAATCTTATAGAGAAACTGAATAAACCTGCTCTTACATTCATGTCACTACAAAAGTTTGGTGGCAAATTTACTACTATTATACATGCTATAAAAAGGAAAAAAAAACCTGTTTTTCTGTCACAAATCAGCTAAAACCTGGTTTATGTCCATGATGGGTATGTTCTTCTTGTGAGACTACAAAACATAAAAAAATCATGTATTCAAAGCATAGCATACATACTGGTACAATACAACAGGAATTTAAAAACTGTAATAAACCATATAATCTATCTAGCGGGGACTATGCATCTATTCACTGTTGCTACATTTTATGATCCCCCTTTTGCGTATTTTTTCCTGGTGGTTGCTATTTTTTGCATACCCTTTAACTGTATGGGGAGGTACCCAAAGCACACCTGCAGGCTCTGGTGCCCTCAGGAAGGGGCGGTGTGAAAGCACTGCCTGTGCCTGGTGGAGGGGAGGCTGAGCTTCCCAGCCCTGCTGAGGTGGCTGGGCAGGTGTCCTCGGGGAGCTTTGCTGCCGAAAAACATTAGGTACCTGTGGATTTTAGCAGCCTGTGTAGGCAAGATCTGAGAACACCTTCCTTTTCTACCTCACTGCTAATGTGACTTAGACATCGTATTTCCACCTTCTCCTTCCACCTTTTAATTTATCTTGTTCCAAATTCCTGCCAGAGAGCTCAGATAATATGTAAAATATAGATGAAAGTGGAGGATAAAAGAAGCAGAAAGTGATTATGCCAGTTTCTTTATAGTTCTAGGTCAGAATTGTCTTCTTTTAACAACCCAGAAGCCCATGAAATGTCTCCCTAACATGTCCAACCATGCCTGGACTGCAAGCTTTCCTGAAGATGGGTGATGCCTCATATGGAGCTGCAAAGTCCCTGTGTATCTCTTTCTCTATATATTTGCACACAAATATAACATGGAAAAAGGAGGAATAATTGAGAGGGGAGGCTGGACTGCAATGCTCGGGTTTACTGACGTGTATGCATGTGACATCTCAGCTGTAATGGAGCAAGCAGATGAGCAATAAATCTTTTCACAGTTACTCTTCGTGCAGCACCACCAAAAGGCCTCCGTGTAGACAGTGGACCAGCTGAGGCAGACACTACGTAAACACATGGTAAGGGAGAGTCCTCCCTCCTCCCTAAAGGACTGTCTCATCCCAAAGAACAGGGAGTACAAAGAAATCAGAGGACTGTAGTGACTTGCTCCAAACCACAGAACAAATCTGCAGCAAAGCTAGGAGCCACAGCCGCATCTCCAAATGCACACATCTTCCCCGACACCCAGAAAAACTTAAGTTAACCCTATTCAGTCTGCTTGCCAGACACACAAACGCACACTCTTTATGAAGCCTGGGCAAGCCTACTGCTAATGATGTCCCCCTGCATCCCAAACAGGCTGCAGGGCTTGCACCTGCTCTTCAATTCAGCCCTCATTTAATTAATGAAAGACATAAAACTACCAACTGTATCAATTTACTGCAGCAACACTGAGTACAATGCTCTGGGTTTTTAACCCCAGGGATCTGGCAAACCACAACCACTAACCCCAGAATTCAGCAGTATTTAAAACATTATCTGAGAGCAGCTGGAAAGAAAAATACTTAAAACCAAAGAAACAGAAAGGTAGCTGCTTTTAGGCTAGCATTTGTTGCTGTTTTTAGATTAAACTGTAGCTTTCTGTAACCTGCATACTCCTCTTATCTCTGAAGCAACCACACTTGCCACGAACAAATACAACCTGAGGACTGAAGTGCAGGAAACGTGGCACTTACGAAAATGCCTTTAAAACTTCTGGATCCTGCTCTAGAACCTGCAGTGAATGGTCATATCCTTAATCTGCAGCCCCCACATTATTTAAAAGATGAAGCAACAATAACGATGGCTCAGCAGTAAAATTTCTTAACCCTAGTCACCTGAGGTAAAGCATTTCCTGAGTAACCTGGTTTCTTAGATTTTGCTTGTAGTAAGTTTCCACCTTGCTGCTGCACAGCTGGGAGCTGAGAAATATGTACTTCTTACTGTTTACTTTTCTGAGCTACTTCATTAAAAGTCTATGAGTCCCACTGTGTAACAGAAGGGGAAAACGTTGTTCACATCCTTCCATGTATCAGGGAAGCTCTCTGACATGGGACATCTTGATGGCTGAGTCATCCCATCTGTCCCAGACACCTCTCAGGCCAAAATGAGTGAAGCAGAGCTGAGGGAGTGCTCAGTGAGAGGCAGTCCTTCAAGCAGACACAGCATCCTCAGTTGCTCATGGAGGATGGGCACTCAGGGCTTTCCATGAGCGACTCAGGCTTTGTGGGTTTGGCGTGCTATAAAGACAAGGTGTGCTGAAGACAAAGTGCTGCTTTTGGTTATGACTGCGCTTCCTCCCGGAAATAAACACAACAGCTCAAGTTTAACTGGGATCAGAGCTTGGCCTTTGATGTCAAGGGCGTAGTGCCAGGAAAATACTGCAGTACTTTTTACTCAGCTATTCAAGGCTCTGCTCTAGTCCCGAGCTTGGAAAAGAAAAGCTTACTTAGCTTACTCAGAGACTGACAGATAAGTCAGCCATGGGTACAGGGCAGAGATTTTAATTTTAAAAAATTATGTTTGCAGAAAACTCTTGATAAATAATTGCAGAAAATGCAGACTTTCATTACATGGCTTGCATGTGTTGGAAATAAATCTGGATTTCTTACTGCTGGAATGAAATCATATTAGGAATAATAACAGCACCTAGCGTAGGATACACAATGAATTCAGACTATCCTTTAACAAACCTGGAGAGGAAAGCAAACACAAGTTTGAGTTAACTGACTGATTTGAACAAAATGTCTGTGAAACGTAGAGCAGCATGCAAGAGCCACGGGATAAAAAACAAAAGCTCCCATACCTGTATCTTTGCTTTGGAGACTGCTTTTCAGCTGACTTAAAAACATGTCCAAGATAGTACAAAGGAAAGAATAAAAAGTTCCAGTTTGTTGCAAACCACGTTAGAGTGAAGGGTGCATCGAATTTCTTAAAGGTCAGTTTTGCTAGCTGGGTTGAACCCGACCAAGAGGAGCAGACACCCAGGACCACGGCCACACCCCAGAAAATCTTCTTGAGTTGCGTCACGGAGCATTTCCAGCAGCAGCGGTTCACCCTTCCACTGCCTTCCGCCCCAGCTTGCATCTGTGCTTCGGCTGGGGCTGGAGACTCCCGGGAGCGCTCATCCCCTGCGGAGAAGAAAACACATGGCTTACTAAGGAAATCCATCCTGCATTTTAGTTTTCAAATCTTAGGCCCTTCTGAAGTCACGTGGAGCTTTACGAGCAGAGGAACCCAGCGGATCTGGCCACAAAATGTCCTTTGTTTTTAGATCATTGCAAAGCCTCTGGTTGAACTAAGGCATAATTAGAATGCAAATAACAATTATCACCTCTAGATTTAGAAGCTGCTGGGTAAAATGGAAGTGAAAATTACATGTTGCTTTGATGTACATAGAAAGGCTTATCACACCACTTAAACTCGTGCTGCTAAGATGTGTAAATGAATGAAAAATATGGTATTGAGTTTGATAAAGCAGCAAAGGGGATTGTAACAGCACTTGAAATTGTTATTGTCTTGGAAAATGCAGAAATGGCCAGTTTATGGAATATGCTGTTTCTTAAAAGAGAGGGAGGGCAATATATTTAATCTTGAAGTTAAGCAAAATCACTGCAACATAAATAGTGTGATTAATAGTGAACTGGATCACCAGGCATTTCAGCGATCCCTGGAAAAACAGGTCTCCTGTGGCTGTGGCCAAATGGCAAAAACCAGACCAACCCACAGGCTGCTCTGAAGTCCCTCTCTGGCCAGGCAATCCTACCTTTTTTTAGTTCAAGTCTTGCACAAACTGAGACTGGACTGGAGCTTTACCCTTCTATACCTAAGCCTAGCATGCTGCTGGAAATTTTTCTCCTAAAAAACCTTGCCCCTTCAATCCTCAAACACGAATTGTTATAGTCCTGCTATCCTACAGCTGTCAGTTGATAATATATCCAGCTTGTGAATGAATGAGCAAAGAGAGGTTAGGTTCTCACAGAGATCAAAACATGCTGGCAGTCTTCAGCAGCAGGCCACTGCCCTTAGGGCTTTCTACCTGCCTTTCTTAAATTCACCCCATTCAACATCTGCTGAAGTTTTCAGTCACCCACACACAACACTCAGCAGTGATGTCTCTTAGAGGCTGACTGCAGTTTAGTTGGCACATTCACCTAAAGCAGGAAGTAACAGGAGGTCATGTTGAGATCCAGCAACCTACAACTTCAAAACTGTCCAGAATTTACTGCATGTATTGAAAGATGAAAACACGTAAGTAAAGCCAGGACAGTGAGAGACTATTATTGCCAAACATTTATGTATATTCCAGGCAGACTAAGAGAGGTCCACATACAAAAAAAAAGTCTTTCCTTATCCTGGTGTGAATTAGCATTTGGAATGGAAAATCTCTTATTTCAAGTTAACCTAAATTTGTATTTACATGACCTAATACATTACGAAAGATAATGTTTCTTTCTATGGAAAGAACTCTTTAGTTATTTCTCTACAGATAAGAAATGCATGATCTGAGCTAAAAGTACCATTAGTTTGCCTGGTAAAGCTGTATTTTGTAACAAGAAGGACTGTGCCCTCTGTTTAATGGCCTGATATCTAAAAAGAATGTACAGCAGCAAAGATATAAACATCTAGCCTTTTTGTGTGGCTTTCAGAGAGATAGGGATGTTTCTGATGTCTCCACTTATTTCAGTTTTCCATAGAAGATTGTGTGAGCAGCCTCCCACATAACAAGAGATGCACCAGCAAGCCAGTGAATTGTCCAAAGCTAATGTGACCTTGTATTAGACACATAATGGAAAGGTTACAAGCTACCTGCCAAATGGCTGAATTGAAAAAAAGACTGCCTGCAAACACTTGGCTCATTCAAAATAATTCTAATGCATTTTCTTAGTAATACTTTGCTTGTAACTAATGCTTCTTGCCTCCCTTGCTGCACAGACCAGTGTCAGGGTTCAGTTTACACCCAACAGTGGTACACTCATTTCTTTTAACCTCACCATGCAATGGGCAGTTGCCAGCACTCTCTTTGCTGTCCACCACACAAGTCCTGCAGTGATTACTGAACTTTTCCTTTCTGCTCAAGATTTTCTTCTGGGCTTTGTCACTGCAACACCAGACACTTCACACACCCTAACAAACTCCAGCATCCTTCTTCCCACAGACCACTGGGATTTCTGGGCACAGAAAAACTGAATTCAGGAAGCCAGCATGCCAAATGAGAGCTTAAGAGGAGTTTGTGCCTCTGTGTCAATGCGACTGCGCTAAGAGTTTATGTTTTTGAAACTGCTTGGAGAGGTAGGCTAAAATGGTCCTCCTTCTAGAAGACAGCCAGTGGGGTATCTGCCATTCCCATCTTTCTACAGTTACTCCCTTGGGAAACAGGAAACCAGGATTTAACCCATTTAACATTTTACATATTTAACATTAGGGAATGTGCCTAAAGCCACTAGGGTACATGAGATTTTAAGATGAGTAGGTGCTCTGAATCACAACACTGAAGCTGTGTTATTTTTTCTAAAATGAGAATCAATCACTCTACCGTCTGATGCACCAGACACTCAACATCTGGTAATACAGTGTTGACAGACAGCCCACTACAGACACTGTGGTGATGATCTTCCCCCCATGAAGGGCTGAAGCCACCTGCCCAGGTCCCCACTGTACTGTGCATGTACACAATAGTCAGCAGTTCATCTGGACAGCTTGCATGAATATCACTGCCTTCTACTCTGTTCCATGGCAATTACTCCCTAAAGCTGAACTTTACTGATGTTTTTTCTGCTACACAGGCAAAATTACTTGTCCAGGTATATTTAATTTTGTGTTAAACACACCAACAGAAGCATCTGCTTTCAGTGATAGACAATACTGCATGTATAACTTCTAAAGTGACCTTGCATCTGAAAGGTTAACTTTCTAGGGATGCTCATTCTCTTGATGCTTTTACATGCTGGAGGGACTAAAAACTTATCCCAGGCACAATGGATTTCATAATGATAGGGGTAAAAATCACTGTCTGGTGATTAACAGTTACAAGCTGAGACTTGTAATATCTCTCAGTATTTGTAGTATCTGTCAGTGAAACTGTATTGTGTCCCCATGATTGCTTGTGCTGCTGGAAGGTTAGATGCCAAATGGGCACGGACTTTTCCAGTGGATGCACCACTGACCTGGAGGATACCTGGGACATAATCTGCCCCAAAAAACCAGACTGTCTTTGGAGATGGTGGACACTACAGATGATATACACCCATGAGGTCTCATCCTCTCATTTACCGTGGAGGGTACTTGCCTGCCAGCCTGCAAACACAAAACCCAGAGCTGTAGTTTGCCTTATCAAGTCCCTGTGTCTCTGCCAGGGACATTTTCCTCACGCAAACCACAGGTGCACAGTGGGGGTGACATTACACCCACACGTGGCTGGAAAGTTCCTCTCTAACACTGCACAAGGGCACAAGGGTCAGCTGGCAACAGAATGCACATGAATTTAAAGATGGCAAAATGTCTTTTCAGAATCGATGAGGCAGGACATGGAAGAGTTTTATTTCTGCAGACTTTTATTGGGTTTCTTCCATTGCTCCTTGCAGCAGACTGCTCTGTATGCTACTGTATCCCCCAAAAGAACAAATTAAGATACTGAGGTAGAGGAAAAATGCCTACCTTGCTTTTACTAATTTTGGTTTTTCATTGTCCCATTTGTTCATTCATTTTCCTTTTTCATAAATCCCAGATGGAACCATTCCCTCTCCCTCCCTTTCAGTCCAACCTCTCTCCCATGGCACTAAGAAACAAACAATGGAAATCGTCTCTAAAGCTACTGCTAATGCCATCAACCATGGAGATCTCCAGCCCCAGAAAACAGCTGTCCTTCTGTTCCCTCTATTATGGCTAAGACCCCCCTCTGCTGATTTCAGAGCCAACTATACCCAAGCTACTTACTCTACAGTCCCAGCTAAAGACCATGAAGCAAAAGAGGCATGGGAAGGCACTACACCTTTAAACCTTTAAAGGTAACCCCTTTAAATAGGCTGTCCAGGCCTCTTCTAAAGTCCATACAAGACTTAAGACTCCTGTGCACAGCCAGACAGCTGTAGGCTTACTGCAGGACCACACTGTACCTCAATGTGTATGTTAAAAATATGATACTGATAAAAACCAAGGGTGGCATGATTCTTCTTAGTTTGAGACATCTGCCGTGCCGACTTGTGTATCTGAGACAGTGATTTACACTTTCTGCATAGTTAGTAGACAGAAAAAAGACATTTCCATAGCACGATTTATCTCCTCCTAAAGTAGATGATTAAAACGAGCCAGATGAATCACTCTCTCTGAGTGCTTGTTTCTCTCCACCAGCTCTAAACAGTCTGGGGCGACAAGCTGGAAGTAGGTGTCTCTGGTGTGGGTGTCTGAAGCTGGGTGAGATGAGTCCCACCTCTCCACCACTGCTGTCAGGAACAGAGAGTAAAGCCACCACAGACAGCACTGGTGGACTTGGAGCTGTGCAGTGCCACATGAACATATTTAGCTGTCATCAGTGACCTGCTTTAGCTGTTGTCAGCTAGTCAGCAACTCAGGGAAGGACGTATTACACAAGTGCTGGCTGCCCTTTCCAACCCTTCAGAATGAGAAAGTGACCCTTACAGACTAAGGTCCTGCCTATTAGGGGCCAAAACATGTACCTAATGATAATGCACAACTCTTCCAGGTTCCCCAGGCCAGGAATGCGCTTCAGAGTAAGCATATTCTTAAACAGTTCTCTAAATCAGGCTTCTGGAAAAAATTCTGGTAAAAAGAACAAGCCTCACAGGTCTCTCTGACAATTACAAAGGAGACATCCTGAAGGTATTTCCATTTTGCCAGCCTGTCAAATGTTTTGTAACTGCTTGAGCAATGCGCAGAACAAGTTTGTAAAGCTTGCAAAAATATATGCTTATCATAAAGAGGGGAGAAGGAGCTGAGGCAAGTCCTGTAAGACAGTGCCTGACCCTCAGCACCGTTAGAGCTCTAGAAACCTGTGACATGCAGGGGGATCAGAGCTGGATACTACCCAAGGCATGTTCTCACAGCCTGGAATGCTGTGTGATTTCTTCACCCAGTATCTACTACAGAGAGAGATCAGTGGGACACATTTAGTTCCAACACACCTGAGAACACACACACAATGGCTTCTGATGGTGGTCTTCTGGACACCCAATATTATTTGCCTCAGTAGCAGACTCACAAACTCCTCAAATTTTGTTTTTATCTCGTTCCTGCCTACCACAGTTTTTACCCCATTTCTACCACACTAACCATGCATTATTTAGGTGTTCAAGATTATTGAGCTAAGCTGTTAAAAACCAGCTGAGGCATCATTCTGTGAAGACGAAATACCAAATTCATAAAGTGATTTACGTCTCTAATTACCACTGTACTTGTCTAAACCTTAAATGTTAATATTTGTTCAGATATGTAGCCTAGGCATTTTCTTTGCAGTCTGTCAGGTTAAAGAGTGAGGTCTCAGGGATTCACCTGTGGCCTGCCAGACCACCCAGTACCTAGCGCAGCTTTCTTGTGCCATTGTCAGTGATGGCCTCTCCTTTCACAGGTCATCCTGGTGTCTGGTTTTGAGAAACTGTTAATGCTTCATTTCAGGAGCCAGTAATCTCCATGTATCAACCTTCTTGCACAGACATAAGGAGAGCACACCTAACTTCTGCATCAAGGGACATTCCCTTGTTTTCCAAATTAGGTCTAGCTTTGCCAAAGCTGCTTGTAGCAACTGTAACCTCCTCTCAATCCCACTAGAGCTCATCAGATGCCAAAGAATCTGTTCCTGGGCATGACAAAGGACCATGACTTCTAACACCCATGTGCCTCTCCTACACCCAGACTCTGTCAGGATTCAAAGACACATTTGAGTTTCCATCTCTCATTTTAGGAGTCATCTCCAAGAAATATTTCCATTCTGTATTTGAAGTAGTCACTGGAACAAGGCTAGGGCCTCACTTTTTCTCCTCTGGGCAAATGACCTCTTGAATTTATGCTTTCCTAATAAGTAAGGATGTTTTCTATTCTGAGCCAACCAGCTTTGCTGATATCTGGGTTCTCCTGGCCTTGGAGGGCCTGTAGACGCTCTCTTTGGCAGATGGATTTCCTGCTCCTAGCAGAGGGACGGAAGGCTGCTCTATGCACTAAGCTATTGAAGAGGGGCACACACTCCACGTCCACTTTTTGAAGGAAAGGTTTCAGCCACTTACCTGCCAACTCAGCTCTGAAGCAGAGTGGTAAGTGCTAAAGAGAGTGAGCAATAGTCAGAATGGGCATCTTAGATGGCATAAAGGACAGCATGATCTACTGGGCAAACCAGATGATTCATCGTGCAGCCTCACCACTGTTCTCTGACGGTGGTCAAAAGGCACATCGATAAAGGAGATGCAGCTACCCTTTCCAGGTTTTGAAGAAGCTCCCGATAAAATCCCACTGCAAAGGGCCTTACAGAAAATGGGCAGGCAGGGAAAGTGCTGGAATGGATAACAGGCTCAGTACAGGACAGGAAACCAATGACAAGTATACACACAGCAACGGGGACAAGTGGCCAAAGCTCTGCAGAGGTTTGCTGTGGGAAGTGCAGTTTTCACCATTAACCACAGGTAACTCGAGCAAGAGAGTGAGCCACAGGGTGACAAAGTTTCCTAATGATGTGAGGTTGGGCAGGTCAGCAAGGGCAGTGGCCAGCTGCAGGGCAAGACAGACTGTGTGACTGGGTCACACATCGGCAGATGGAGAAGTGCGCTGATAAAGAGGTGCAGGTGGGAGCAAACAACCCACATGCTGCATGCTCAGTGCTGGGCTCTGGCCATTGCCATCAGGGATTATGAGCTCTTCACAGGCTGCTCCGTGGAAAAGGGCAACTCAGTGTTCAAGAGCAGCGAAAAAAGCAAATCAACTGCCAAAAATTACTAGGAACAAAGCAGAAAAAAAGAAATATTTTCCTACATCTGGGTAAGCTGCAGCTGTCAGCACACCCACACTGTGAGAGATGAATGCCAGCTAGAAAATACATGTTCCTGCTCAATTCCACCAAGCTGGAGGCAAGACCCGATGGACTTTTGGTCAGGCCCCATATGACAGCTACGTGTGATTTTTGAGGAAGCTGCTCTCGGGTTCCTGCAGGAAAGCTGTGAGTCCCTGTGGGTGGCTGGTGGGTGGGACTGTAACATAGCATTGGAATGACTTTGGGTTTGCTCACATTTCCCCAGTTTTCCAACTATAGTCAAGGCTGAAGGTCTAAATGATCAGTACTCTATTTTTTATTGAATATCAATTAACGTATCATAATGGAAAAACGTAAAACCCAAAAAAACTTTATTAAATCAGTTTTTAAATTAGAATATTTGCTCAACACAGCATTGCATGTATGGATTTTCAGATGCTATTTGAGAAAAAGTTTAACGTGCTTTCTTTAAATACTTTGCTCTTCCAGTAAGAGATAAAAACAATTTTACTTAATTTGATCATGAAATAGCATGACTAAAATAAGAATAAATTAATACAGAAAATAGTTTTAAAGTCCACAGTAGAATTACTTTAAAGAACAAACCCAGGGTATTAACCTATTAGGTCAGAAGGTCTGAATTTGTTTGAGGCTACAGAATAAGGGACATAGGTATATGAAGACAGGGAAAATTGCATGAACACAAACTCAAACCAAGAAAAAAGCATTCTGAGTTCAGACTGTTTTCTGGTATTGAAATTAAGAGTATAAATGAACTAATTATACAAGTAAAGTGTTATGATAATCTACGCAGGATATTTGAACTTGTCTGATCTTCTCACCTTAATTTCAGCAGGGTAGAAAACAGGACTTTTGGTTCACTGACAATCAAGGTGATTCTCATCTGTGGAAATCTGTCCCATATTACTGATATCACCAGATCATCCATAGAGCTTGATTTACATCAAACAGGCCTAAGTTTCTTGTAGCAGGTACTCTCATATCCTAAAGTATTACTCACAGATATAGTGGGCTTTATCACTAGTGGTTATTATATGTTAAGTCCTGTTTTATCGTGTGCTAAATATTGTATCTAAACATACTAAGGGCTGGAATTAAATAATCTCCACATATTTTTTGAAGATATGCCAAATTCTCCTCCCTAGCATACATATGCCTTTCTGCCTCTGTCAAATGTGCCAGCATGGCTTGCTGCAAAATATATAGTCTAATTCCTGTTAGTGATATAAAGAGAACTGAAAAGTTATCAACTCCGTACTGCAGCAATTTGGACTTTAATCCATTTAATTTATCTTCAGAGGCAGCTGCCTTGAAATTCTATTAAAAGTGCTGCATTCGAATGGGCTCATTACGATACTCTACTTTGAATTTTATGAGGTGAGGAGTTCCCCTAAATACTGTCCTTCTTATTATTAATCAGAATTCATGACTGGAGTCTACGGTGAAAATGGAAGATACTGGGTGCTTTTTTCAGGAGCAGCATTGTGAGACTGGAAAGTAACCACCAAAAAAGCATGCAAACAGTAACCCTGATTACAAGTTACATATTCTTAATATTATTCTGCATTCCATTCTTGAATAAAAATTGGACTGAATCTTACAGTGAGTTACCCAGTCAGGTCACTGGGAGTTTCACCACTTACTTTGAGGAGTTATGGAAGCAGAACTTCTATTAGAACAAAAATCACATATGACCAAAACTGTCTTCTGGGCAGATTTTGATCAGTCTTTTCAAATTTCAGACAGAACAAAGGGTTGAGAGATGGCAACAAACCAGGCTGGATTCTCTGCAGGAAACTACTATAATAATTATCCAGGCATTTCAGTGCTACATGTCTTTCTTCAGTAATAGTTTTATCTCCAAGGGAATTCAATTACTTATATACTAATATAAAGAGCACATTTATATCGGTGCATATATACAGGGAGGTAAGTTAATTCATTCTAACTGTGGAGGCTCTGCTAACTGCACTTTATCCAAAACAAGACAGTGTTCGTTCTTTCTTAGGGAGCTTCCAAAAATTCAGAGCTGCCTGGCTTTCAGGTAAGCACAGTTTTAGACAGAAGACTCTGCTGTAGCCCATAGGTTTGTTCCATAGTGAATGCCATCTCCACCTGATTTTCCTCCTAGAAGCTAAAGGCTTAACCTGCTATTGAACCTCAAACACAATGCTTTTCTCAGGTCCTAAGCTCAGATCAAGATAGTTGGAGGATCTGTTCTCTGTCAGCCAATAACCAGATACTAGTGTGGACTCGACATGGACTTGAGCATGCTCACAGTGGTTAGAGGAATGCACATCTATCCATAGAAATCCCCACATGATTTACTCCATGATCAACTGGAAGAAAGAAGAGATGCCTCCAGCGGCAAACTCATCAAAAGCTGAATCTCCTTTAAAAAAATACAGGTTTGGCTAGGCCCATGTGGGCACTGAGGTACTCAGTATAACTCCAAGCAAAAATACATTACATGCAAAAATTCTAGTTTCTATTTTCTCTCTGATACTTGCCTCATCCTCTTTGCAGTGAGAAAGGCTTTTGCAACCCACTATTCCTCACTTGTTTCAGTCAGCTACAGAAGACAGACTCATGCCTTTTTCAGTCACAAATAAAATATTACCCTTGCTGAGAGCTGCGCTAGGGAATTTGAGGTGATTGTGGAAAAGCCATTTCCAGCTCTTACCTCCTTCCTCACTTCTGTACTCTCCATGACTGAATGACAAGGCTTATGGGGCTCACACTTGTCTGGATTTTTTCAGTTGAGGAGGCTTGCGGCCAGAAGTAGTGATACTGAACAAAATGTATACCTAATACTTCCAGAAGAGTCAACACACAACTTTTGTATAACCAAAGGCTCCTTGATCTCATGTCAAAATTCATGCCTTGAGTAGGGCTCACAAAATTTCCAGGCTGGGTATCCCTGCATTATGCCCGGATAGAGCGGATCCATGTGTTTGGAACCAGGCAGCTAACATGCGAGGTGGTACCTGATTTCTCCAATAGATGGTGGGCAGCTCTGCCTAGAAGCAAGCCAGCTCTGCACTGCTAAAAAACACCTTGTTTCCTGTTGCCTTTGATCTTATGCCGCAGTGGCTGTCAGCAAAGCTCAGTGAAGACTGCAAAGTAAATCTACTCTTTCACTGGCCAAATTCCTGCTTCTGCAGGATGCTATCCAAGTCTGCAGTGGCATCTCACGGTTTATAATTAACAAAGATTAACTGGGCTGTGGACTAAAGGTTGGCAGTGGTGCTCCAGCCAAGCGGAGAGAGCTGCTCACTACGTAAGTGAATGTGCTGTACTGAGTATAATGTGCTAGGAAAGCAGCAACATAAATAATCCTATATATGAGCCTTGTTGCTGGGAAATTGCTGGGGAATACATGTTGAGCTAACTTAGACTTGTATGTTGAACTAGGAGTCTTTTCGGAACTCTGGCTCTTACTCTGAGCTGCTACAAATCCTACTGTTTACAATTGTCAGCCATTAGGAAAGAGGGACAAAATTTCTTTTACAAGAGCTAATAAAATTAAAATACGGGAGTGAATAATGCATTCTGGTGACTTCACATTTATTTTTTACTGGTTCTTGTTCCAACTCTTATGGGAGAAACTATAATTAAATAGGTGGATTAGTAATCTGCTTATTTTTGAAAGCAAATGCCTAAATTGATTCAAGATGACTACAAAATGCACCTTACTTCATTTAGGGATAAGTGGGTGAAACGTAATGGTCTGTGATCTATGGAAGGACTGAGAAGATGATCCAATGGATGCTGTCATTCTCAAGTTCTGTCATTGTAAATGAAACTACTGTTTGTCCATTGTGTGTACATACTGTCTCATTTCAACCACTAAAGTACGGAAGCTTAGATAAATCTTTAATAACTTATCTTTTCTGGTTTGTGATGCATTAAAACTCCTGCTCTGGCATGAGTTTAGTAACATCAAAATGGTCTCATTTTATTTTTGTATCATTTGCGGAGGGGACACAGTGCAGAAGTAATGAGTCACCTCCAAACCTATACCCTATGAGTTTGCACAGGCGAGATGGTAGCTGAAACAACCAGCGGGACATGATCAAAGATGAGCTGGAGGGACTCCCCAGTGAGTAAGCCAGCACAGCTAAGAGCAGCTCATTCTGAGGCTGTTTAAAGCCTAAGAAAGCATGGTGCCATTTGGGAAGTGAGCCAGGTGTTATGCAACAAGAAACTCCTCACGCCTTTGGAACAAGATCTTGGCTATCTGCTCAAATATGATGTTGTGCTAACTGAAAATACTGCAAGGAATACAAAAACTGGGCAAAAGCTGCCTTGGGCCAAAGCCAGAGTGTAATTACTGCCCATGTGTACTTAACACTCGGTACCCACAGTAAGCATGGAAGAGGGTACTGCTTTTCCGTCAGCTGAGTAAGTGACGTTATCATTATCCTGCGGTAACAGGGTGCGTGCTGGTAGGTCCAGTGGGGAAGCAGACACACAGCAAACCTAAACCCCCATCCATGCAAACTTGTCACCACCACCTTCACCAGCTCCGGTCAGGAGAGGGAGAAAACTGCTACCACAGCTAAGGAGCAAGAACCAGGTGAGTTAAAGTGCCCTGACTGCTCACACTGAACACTGTCCCCTGTGCAGATAGGCAGCCTGAACAAAGGTGAACACTCTACAAGTTAAGTTCTCCATGCAGAAGCCAACACACACTCCTTGCCAAGGCCGCTTCAGCGGGGAAGCACACCCAAACCAACAGCCCTGGCTGAGCCACCGAAACACCGGCCTCCGCTGCTCGTCAGCTGCTCTGTTTTCTAGGATGCACGAGCACTGCATAGGTCTGTCATGTATGGCTTTCACGGGAAAAAGACCAGTGGCCACCAAATCTTGCTTCTACAGATGTGAAATCCCGGGTGAGATGTTCACAGAGTCTGCCCTAGCAGTCAGTGGTACAAACATTGCCTGACTACCAAAACCTTTGGAAGTCACCAGCAGAACACTGCTAATAGTTACACAATATTTATCCAGAAATACATTTATGCAGCATTTGAGCTTATTTCCCAAAAAGGAAGCTTTAGTCACGATTTCAATAAACAAAAGTCTTCTCTGACCCCTACTGCATCAATTCATGGCTGTCCCATGCCCAGAGAGATATGTGTTGGATGTTTGGGGGTCCATTCCTATCTGCTGTAGGTCTTTTCTTGCCTGCTCTGTGAAAAGATGTGCTGCTTGTTTTTAGGCAAGTTGCTTCATTCTGCAGTTTCTCAGCTGCTCCATCTGCAAAATGAGGATAATGAGAATCTCATCTCTTAAAGAAGCCGACTGCTACTCATGGAAGTTTTTGCTGTGCTTGGGATCTTTAGCTTGTGCTTGCTAAAGAAGTGAAAAAAATTTATTATTAAAGCGATTACAGTGTTGATATGCTCGTGATGAATTCCCTGCAGGCATGCAAATATACTAAAGGCCAAATTTATTTCTCATTCATACTTATACAAATTCCCTGCAACTCCAGTGATGCAGGCAAGGTTACTCCAGCTGAACATGTGGCAGCATCTGGTTCCATGGCAACTCAGTTTAGATGTTTACACGCAATAATTGATAGCAGAGAGGTGTCATTTGCCCTCTAAGAAACTTTGAATATCACCAGTCGCTCATTCCTGATAGAACAGCGCAGAGGAAATGTGCTGTATAGGGAGGCTGCAATAGCATTTCCTTAGTGCTGAAAGCCTGGGAATAAGCAGCTCCAAGTAGGGGCTAATCAAGTGGAGGATGTGTTTTCTCTGGTGCGGTGATTGTTCTGCAGCTCTTTGTTGAAACTGACGTTACCTGTCTCTGGAAGATCCCAAGATACAGAGCAAGAATGGAGATATTTACCTTCCCAAGGAAGGGAAATCAGCCCTCAAAGTACACTGTGCTTTCATGTACAAATAGGGTGAAAGCAGTCAGTTGGCTGGTCTGAGAGGAATGGCCACTGCAGCGTGGACAGAAACTGGTGAGAAAAACAACAGAAGGAAGAACAAGCACAAATCAGGCACCAAGCCTGCATTTCTCAAAATATGAAGGGTGTGCAATGGTACCAGGCACAGAAAACACATGGTATGGTTACTGCCTGCCTGAGCAATGCATGTAGTCTTGAAAAGTGCTGGTACAGCAGGCTCTGAGCATACTGATGATTCAATCTCTGAAATAATTCGAAATGGCAGTCATGCTTCTGAACGAACAGAGTCCTTATCTTCCTTTTAAAGCAAAGAAGCCACTGCACCGGCAGGAAAATAGAAGGAATGCTGGAGGGCTTTACAACAATGCATATCAATGAAAGGCTCCTCTTGGCTAACCATCCCAGAATGAAACATATTCCTAGTGGTTCTGCCAAAGATCCTTGAAACGCTTTGATGGTGGTTGATAGGAGAGAAAATAATCGTAACTATGAAGCAGATGAAAGTTTTTGCTGTCTTGCTCTTGTAGCATTATCTGTGCCTTTGCAATGGACTTGGACTACCAGAGGAAGACAAATCTTTGCCAGAGGTACAGCAGCCAGGCCAAGAGAAGTCAGCAGTCCACAGTGTGCCAGCTGTCTCACTTTATTTTTGCCTATAACTACATCTTGGCTTTTTTTTTTATATGGCTTTAACACCAGCTGGCAAAATTAGTCAACATTTGTCTGAAAGGAAATGTTGTCAATTGATTTGGAAAAGGAAGCTCTCAAACAGAGCCAGTCTGTTTCATTAAAGAGAAGGAAAGAAACTCCGGGCCCTATCACACACCATCAAGGCAATTTAGATTTTTGCCACTGATGATAAAAGAAAAAGGAATCTGAAGTAAAGAAAGAAAAGTCCAACTAGGTCAACAAAGTCCCTGGTGGGCAGCAATAGGGTATCTGAGAGCTGGTATGCAATGCAGACATGGAAATGCTTGAAAGGATTCAATTTTATGGCACAGTGAAAGATTGCTCTGCTTCTGTTTCTATATAAGGTAGGTAATAAACCGTATTTGAACTGGTAAAAGAGGAGTGAGATGACCCACATTTCAAAGCTGGAACCTGGTAGGTTATTATTATTTATGATTCATAAAGCTTGTGCAGTGCACCAAAAGAAAGAGAGGCGAGCTCCTTGCCCAGAGGAGCCTCCAATGCGAACCTCGAAAGAAGCACTCTACTGTGCACGGGGTCAACTCCAAGGGCTTTTTAAAATCCTAATTATAGTGTAATGAAGACCAGGCCTGCTCTTTCCATCAGAAAACTGGGATACCTTTTCCTATCTCTACAGTAGGTGGTTTTTATGTTATGGGAATGCAACAGCTGAATATTCTGTGAACTGAAGTAAGAACCTTCAGGAACCCCTTACTTTCCACTCTTACTTGCTGATTTTAGTTCCTTTTCTTCTCTTGCACATTTCTGCATTTTCTTACTGCCTGCTCCACAGAGCTTTTGCTACACAGAATTTTGCAATGTTAGTTTTTTTCTTTTTCATGAGCTTTCTCTGGAGTCTCACAGTCACATTTTACCTCTTCAATCATTCCTTTTTTTTAGCTGTTCTTCCTCTTTGCCTCACCTTGCTTATCCCTTTTCTGCCTCTCCTTCCTCCATTCCCCTTGGCCAATTTTTCTTTTACCAACTCCATTCACTCAAACAACAACCAAACACCCCAGTGGTATCCCCCAAACCAGCAGCTTTCGCCTTGCTCTTCCTTCAGGAACTGAGCTCTGTATCCATCCTTCAGACAGGCTCCTCTTCCTGAGTGCACTCTGCCTTTGCATCACCCCCCCATCTCTAAGACATGGCCTACAGGCTTCTACCCAAGATAACAGCTGCTCACCCCTGACTTCAGATTTCCCCGTGGAACCCTCCTGAGCACATCAGTGTCCTTTTCAAGGTCCCCTACCATGATCCCTGAAAGTCTTCAAAGGTCCCAGTGATCCCTAAGGGTCTGCCAACCCCCACTGCTCTTTAGCTCTTATGTCCCTCCTGGCCATAACACTCCAACTCCACGGCTACCATGCAGCTGGACTGGCAAATAGAGGTGAGGACAGATGGTTGGAACACGGGGCTGCGTTCCTTATACCGGGAGAGCAAATCTGCCGAGCATCTTCCTTCCCTCCTGCCAAAGGTCCTGCATGGCAGGCACTTGCCCACGGGTTTGGGGGCTGCTCTCGAGCCCCGAGGGGAGCTCCGGAGAGGTGCTCTGCCTCTGGAGCATGGGTGAGGAAAGACCCGGAGCTGAGCAGGGCGGTGGGCAGGGATAAGTGCCGACGATGCCCGGCGGCGGGGGAGCTGCGCGCCCCGTGGGTCCCCACCGCCCGCTCACGAGTCGCCCAGTCCCCCCGCCGCTGGGCATCGCCCCAGCACCGCACTCGATCGCCCCGGAGCATCCCCCGTCGCGGTACCCGGTCTCCGCGGAGCATCCCCCGTCGCGGTACTCGGTCTTCCCGGAATACCCGCGTCCCGCTTCCAGCGACGTCGTTTACCTTCCACTTTGGTGAGGGTGAGGACGGGGCTGTTGCAGGCGCTGAGCGGGGCCACCCTGGCCGAATGCTTCTTCATGGCGAGCCCGTCGCCGGCGGCAGCTCCCCGCCGCCCCGCGCCTACATCCTGGCGCCGCCGGAGCCCTCCTCGGCGGCGCTCCCCGGTTC